>BMAC01000859.1:249027-279508 GCA_014905375.1 Phtheirospermum japonicum
TTACTTATTGGCATTCCATATCTTTTATCCCATGCTAGTTGCATAGGTATGGTCCTGATGAAGTTACTTTATTATGGTGGATTGGTCTAGCAGAACCGTGAGATAATCCAGCACGTAATGTAACTCATCGAACTTGTTCCTAGTCAAAGGGTTACGCCATAATGAGGATACAGGCCTTTCCCATTTAAGACTAGTACTTAGTGTATGTGGACCGCATCTCATCGGTCACGGTGTCTGGATATCGACATACATAGGTAGGTGCTCATAAGATGAGTTCACTGAACTCCCTCACCTAGAAATCTCTAAGTGGTTCCCACTCATCGAGTAGATGATATATATATATATTAAAAATGCATGCAGGTTGCACCTATATATATATATGATATGATATATGTATGTGTGTTTGTGAAATAAAGTGCATGCATGCATATGTATAATGTATATATATATTTAGTTAATGCAGTATGCTGTATATATACATATATTATATATATGAGTTTGTAATATGTGTATATAATATATTACTAAACATTAGATTAATAAGTTAATATATATATATATATATATATAACTGTTATATATATGTGATTAATATATTAAATAAAAATTATCATGCTTGTTCGTTTTTTACGAAAATGAAATTGTTTCATTTGTAAAGTAATTAAAACATTGTTTGAATTAATTGAAATTTAAAATGGGCCGTCGTCAATTTGAATACGATTCAAATTACTTTTATTTAAAAAATTTCATTTTCTGCTGCGCGACGGTACCATCAAATCCCAACAGGAATGGGTGCTTGAGTTAGTGGAGGTAGTTGGAAAGAGGCTTGGCCGTGCGGTGCCGGTTGGTAAGGCGGTCGAGTTTGGAATGAACATTACCCCCTCTATTTTCAATATGGTTGTTAGGGGGAAAAAGTGATTTGTTGCCTAGAATTGGATGCGTGGTTCCCCCCTTTCGAATCGTTTGGCCAAGAGAAATTCGGGTGATTCCTCTAACCCGAATTGTAGGTGTTCAGTTACAGGTCATTGTGGCGTGGGTAACGATTTTGATATCCTTTTCCGGCTTGATTCGCTTCGTAGCCTTGAACGGCTTGAGCTTGCTCTTCAATTTCTTCGATCGGCTCAAATGTTGCTTGGCAAAGATTTGCCCCATGCCCATTGTTTAACATGCAATTGTCATGTTTTTCTCGTGTTTTTAATTAGAGTTTAGTGTCGTTTATAGTGGTTTTGAGTCGAGTTTCGTTAGGTTATTAGGTGATTTTCTTGTTTTATTATTTTTCGAGTTTCTTTTTGATTTTATACTTGAATTGGTTAAATGGGTTCAAATAATTTGTGGATGAGTATGATTTTTGCTAGATTTTGACAAGAAGGAGAGAAAGAAGGTGAAATTGGCCTGTGGCCTAACCTTGCCTCGAGCCAAAGCGAGTTTGGGCATGCCAAGACGTGCCTGGATGCGTCAAAATCCACGCCATGAACTAGCTCTAAAACGCCAAAAAATTTTGGAATGGTCACCAAGTCGTGCCTGGACATGCCAACACTTGCCAACCGGGCCTTGGCGCAAGCTGCCGCACGCCCACAAGCTGCTGCACACCGCCCGCGCATGCCCGCGCGCAGCGCCCAGGCGCCTGTGGATGACTGCCAAAGACGCTTGCCAACCTACGCCAGTTGCCGATACCTACGCACTACGCGCGCCAACCAACGCCAGCTGCCGAGCTTGCCCACGCCCGCGTGCCCATGCCTGCCGAGAGCTACCAACCAGCACCCGTCCAGCCTTCTGAGAGCTACCAACAGATGCTGACACCTGCCGCCCAGCGCCACCCATCTCGCTCAACACTCGAGCCACCTCGATCCAACTCACGCTAAACATTGAGCCAAGGGTCTAGCAAGGCCGTTCCCGGTCAACTTTGGTCAAACCCAGGAAATCCAAGCTTTTAAGGCTTTTTTGACCCATTTACCCTTCATAAAACCTAGTATAAATAGATAGATCTCTCATTAGCTCAAGAGATAACCAACTCTCCTCCTGACTGATGCATGGGTTTAGGATTTAATTTCTTTCTCTAGCTCTAATATTTAATTTCAAACTTTTCCTTAGGTTTGTAAGCTCAAGAAGAATTCAAGTCATCACTTGGGTTTTAATTTGGATTGTCATTTCATTCAAGTTTTAGGATTCTCTTTCTTAATTCAAGTAATTTTTTGCTTAATTTCTTCCTTGTTTTACAATTTCAAGCTTGTTCTTCAATTTATGCATTTTTCCTTAGCTCTTAGATTTATTGTTAGATTTCTGATTTGGTTTATGAAATCTAGGTGAGTGACACACCTTGATCATAGATCGGGTCCTTGATCATTTTTATTTCAAGTATTTCCTATTTTTTATTTTGGTTTTTATTTTCATGCATGGTTTTATATTGAATCCTGGATCTACTCTTTGTTTCTAGTTATTTTTCGAAAAATTTTTAACTTTCACGTCAACTTTTATTTCTCTTTTATTGGTGCTTTCAGTTTTCGTAGATTCACATTATTTAAATTTCATGATCATGCATGCATAGTTGTACCTTATGTTTTCATGATTGTACTTTGTTGTTTCTTTGCTTTTTATTGCTTATTTTGATTATTTCTTACAATTTCAATATGGCATACGCATGAGGCATTCACGAAACTTGCTTTTAATTTACTTTACTTGCTTTACTTTTCATAGTTTTTCATTTATTCTCGTTTTTCTTTTAGTTTCACAAGCTTAAAAATCACTTATTCGCACAAATCAATCGAATTCCGATAATACCAAGCCATGAACCCCTTATATCTTTTATACCACTAAACACTAACACTTCAAAATGGTGTCGTTGCAACTCGGCTTGGTTAAGGTTTTATATTTGCTTGTAGTTTATTTGAGTTTTTAGCTTTCTTTGTATTTGACGTTTTTCTTGAGTGTATGCACGGACGTCGAACTCTTGGGAATGATTTGGCTCCTTACATCTCGAACCCCGACCGATTAAGGTGTATAAGATGTACCTTGGCTACTACTCAAGACATGGCGAATAATCTTCCTAATACCGGCCCGTTTCTTACTCCCAACGGGAAATCTCCACTGGTCCATGATCCTCAAATCTCTATTAATCCCGAGCTCGTTGTTCTTGTAGAGCCATCCACACCAAGTGACAATCTTGGGCCTTCAATTTCCAATCCAACGGGCCCTCACGACAATACTTTAGGAAATCAAAGGAGTGGTTTTACCACTCATGGACACGCCATGGGCCTTCACCAAGGTACCGCACCCCTTCCTTTCTCTTCTAATGCTTTCATTTCCAATAGTTATGGAAATGGAGGTTACATTCCTAACATGTGTGGACATGGTGCAAAACATGTTGGGAATGTGATTAATTGTATCGGTTTTGGCAATGTGGGAAGGCATGGTGAAAACCAAGTTGCCAATGGTAGAATCAGCAACGGTCAACCCAACATGGGAGGGCATGGTGCAGACGTTGTTAGGTATAGCGGTTTCATGGGTATGAATGGTCCTTATGGAGGTTATGGTTCTCCCAATCCTCATCCGAATATGTATAATGGAAGCTTTGTTGGTCCGAGTGGGGATGTTGGTGGCCAAAATCTGAATCCTGACCCGTATGGAGTTCCTCATGCTTATAATTTCAATCATTCTACGAATGTGAATCTTAATGGTAATGGTGGAGGTCCGTGTTATGGAGGTGCCGAAAATAATGTTCACAAGGGCACTCCCAATCTGTTTGCGTTGTTTGGGGGTGTGAGCCCCAATGCCCAAAATGCTCCCCCCGTCTTCGCTTTGAGAGAGGTTAGCAAAGCCTTGTGGGGGTGACTATTTCGTCTTGCATATCCCTTCCTCCTGAGGTTATGTCTATTGATATACGATCCCTTGATTTTGCTCGGCTTTCGATATTTCATGGTTTTGCTAAAGAGGATCCTCTCCAATTCCTTCGGCAATTCTTGTGGCAAGTCTCGAGTTTCCACCGTCTGAACATAATGAGTTTAGAGCATCTTCAACTCCAATGTTTTTCGTATGCTCTTCAAGATAAGGCATTGTCGTGGTTTATGAGTATCCCTTCCAATTCAATTCATACATGGGTGAACTTTCGGCAATATTTTTGGACCATTATTTTTCCGACGAAAAGATGGCCGAGTTGAGGATCAAGATTATTTCATTTAAGCAAATGAAGAATGATCCATTTCACTCAGCTCGGGCTCATTTCCAAGATCTTCTCACAAGTTGTCCACATCATCGTATGCCAAAGGAACTTCTAATCTAAACTTTCTATGAGGCGTTGTACCCACATTTCCAATATATGGTGGACACGTCAGCAGGGGGTAATATGAAGGATCAACCTCCTCAAGTGTTTCTTAAGATTCTCACTACTCTAGCCAAAAGTTCTCAACAAAAGTCTTCTCGAGCGACGTATTCTAGTGCCAATGAAGTGAGTGACGCTTCTTCCCCTAGGGAGCTTGAGTTGGAAAAGAAATTGGCAGCTATGGAGCCTCAAATTGCTAAGTTGTTTAGCCCAAGCCAGGATCCCCCATGTGCATCGTGTGGAATAGTTGGTCATGATACCACGTATTATCCTTCGAATTCTTCTTTTTATATGTCGATGCCTCAATCGGAGGACGTGTGTGGGGTTCAAGGGTATCAAGCGGGACCCGGTGTTGCTAAGACATATTTTGCTCGTCCGCCAAATCACAATCCTCCCTATCATCCAAGCAACCGTATGCATCTGAATCTTAGTTATGCCAATATAAATATGAGTGTTAATCCTCACGTGGGTCCATCTTATCTGCATATTCCAGTGAATGCTCCTACTCCAGCTTCTGATCCTAATATCATGGTCATTATGCAATAAATGAAATAATTTTCCATTACATTGGCTTCGTTCGATGTTAGGTTCAATGCTCTTAAGACTATGACAAACGGGTTAAACACTAAAATGGGGCAATTAGCAAGTGATGTGGATTTGCTAAAAAAATCTCAGGAGAAAGGAAAATTGACAAGACAACTGCCAGAAGCTCATGCGGTCACGACCCTTCGAAGTGGTAAGGTGGTTGATAATAAGGTTGCCCCGCCATACGAGGAGGAGGTAGTTTCTATTCCGAATATTCTTAATCCTCTTGATTCTACTCTCGTGGGTCCCACTTTGGCGAAGGACCTTTCCGATGGCCTACACAAGTCTTCGAACACTTATAAACCATCAACTTCTAAGGCTCATATGCCCTATCCATCCCGGCTACAAAATTCTAAGAAAGATGGACAATTTCAAAAGCTCTATGATCTATTATCCAATGTAAACATCACTCTTACCTTTTTAGATGCCATCTGGGATATGCCCGCTTATTCCAAGTTCTTAAAGGATCTTTCCTCCAAGAATATTGTGAGCGCTATGAGAGAGTTTTTCTATCTAAGGAGGCAAGTATAGCTTGCGCTTCTCTCTTGTCTCTTAAGAAGGCGGATCCCGGTTTGTTTTGTGTTGATATCACAATTGGGAATGGTAAAGTCACTACGGGTATGCTTGATTCCGGGGCGGGTATTAGTTTTATGATGTTTTTTGATTTACGAACAATTAGAATTTCCTCCTTTTCAAGATATACGCATTTGCTTACAATTGGCCAATCGGTCAATTAGATACCCAAGGGTATGGTCAAGGAACTTCTTGTACAAGTTGGAGGTATTGTGGTTCAAGTAGATTTCGTGGTGTTGGATGTTGGTTTGGTGATGAATAATGGCACTGAACACACTATCTTGATATACCGCCCATTCATGGCTACAACTCAAAGTTTGATAGACGTTGGGAATAAAAATCTTACTTTGTCCGTAGCGGGTGAATTGGTCGCGTTTTCTATGTCTAACTTGTCATCTATTAGATGAAGCATCTTTTATGTAGATTTTCTACATGTTGACATGATTCAAGAGTTGGATGAACAAGTCTGAGGAAGAGAGCAATGAGTAGGAGTTTGACCCGGGAGTTTGTGTTGAAGGTTGTAGTGATGGAAATGAGACCCTTGTTCGTAACGACGATTCAGTTGTGTTTCAATGTGCCAAAGGATTGTGTGAGGAAGAGTGTATATGTGTCGTTGACGGCAACGACGAAATTTTAGAGGGGGAGGTGGAGAATATTGATGTTGAGTTGGAAATGAAACCTATTGAAAAGCTTGAAGATTATTTTGAGGAGATCGTTGAATTGCTCGAATTAATCCCTAATGAGGTCGAGAGGAGGCACAAGCCCGAGCTTAATCATCTCCCAACACACTTAATGTGTGCCTATTTGGAAGAATAGGAGAGCGAACCGGTTATTAAATTTGCCAATTTAAATCGAGACGAAGAGGAGAGGTTGATTAAAGTGCTTAAAGCTCATAAGGGTGCTATTTATTGGATTCTTGAAGATAATAAAGGAATTAGCCCATCAATCACAATCTTACCCGAAGATCAAGCCAAGGTGACTTTTACTCGCCCGTTTAGAACGTTTGCTTTTCGTCGTATGCCATTTGAGCTATGCAAGGCCCTGAGAACGTTTCAAAGATTGGATCCTCCTGACAAGGAGATTATTGCTTTAGTGGATTGACCGCTCGTCGTTGAAGCATCAAAAATAATATTTATAAAGTCCTCGACTTTCCTCTACTAACTAGTAGCAGTGGCAAGCAAGGGTCGATCCCACGAGGAGTGTTGATTAATTTGTGATTTACTTGTATTTTACTAAACTAAGAAAACAGGGTAGAGGATTGCAAATTAAACTAAGAATAATAAATAATTAAAGAAAACAATTAAAATCTAATAAACGAAGCAATTAAGAAAATAAATAATAATAATAATAATAATAAAGCTCCCAGTCCTAGTTAAGTTTCCACCCTCGTTCCACTCATTTAACCAATTGCAATATTATAATCCACTCATCATATGAAAATAAAAACCCTAAGTAACAATAAGCTCTGTTACTCGAATTCACCCTTACCGTTTACTTAATTAAAATAAGATCTTTAATTGATTCTAATTATTGAATAACCTAGAATAAGCTCTCTAGATTCAACCCAACAACAGCATTAAAAACCAGGCAAATAGGTTAATCTAAGCAATAAACGCATAAGGTCGGTTTATTCAACCTATGTTGTGTTACCCCTAATGATACGAAACCATTAATTGCTTCACAGAAATCGAAACTACGACAATTACACGAGAAGCAGTTCTCTTTCTAGCAATTGACAACTAAATCCCTAATCTAGGTGGCCAATCCAAATCAAGAATCAAGAAATCATGTCATGAAATAAGCAATCATGATATGTAAACAAAATAACACAAGCAATCTCATATGAAGAACAAAATAAATACGCATAAATTAATTAAAACATAATCTCACGAGGGTTTCAACATCCTAGGACTAGATAAAACAATCACTCGCTAATGGAGTTSATGAAATAAAAGAAGAAAAATAAATAAGAAGACATAATTTTAGATAAGAAAGGGATAAGAGAGCTTAGATCTTGAATCTTGAGTCTTCAATCTTCAAGCTCTTGATGGATGGTTGAATTGGGCTCCTTTTGGTATCTTGGAACCCTAGGATTAATGTCCCCGACGTTTTTGATGTTTAAGGGAGGTATTTATAGGTTTAGGAAGTCTTGGGCAATAAGAAACCCTTAAAAACACGTTTTCTGGGCAGTCGCGTCGACCAACTGACGCGTTTCGGATCGATGCGACAGCGAGTTCACGGGCAAGTGCATTGGCCAGGACTTTCTATACGGTTCTGGAGTCAACCGATCTAGATAGTCGACGCGGGCGGACTGGGCGAGCGACGCAGGCAGCGCTCGGCAGGATCGACAGGGCTGGTCCGGCAGTGCTCGGCAGGAAGGTTTGTAGGGCTGGGCAGCAGGATACTATAACGGTTCTTGACTGGCAGTGATGTTAGCTGTTCCCTGCTTTCTATAACGGTTTCTGGGCTCAACGCAATCGCACTGGGTATACCAGTGTCAGCATGGTACCCAGTGTCCGCATCACCTGGCAGCAGGCCTCGGCAGCGTCGTTGGCAGGTGCGCACGGGTAACGTCGGTTCCGCATCGACTGACGCGACAGAGAGCTCTGGGTATATCGGTTCTTGTAGGCAGCAGTCAGCGGCACTTTCTATAACGGTTGATCCCAGCGATAACCCATCTAGAAAGCCCAGAATCGTCCTTTCTTTGTTTTCTTCGCCGATTCTCTCGTTTTGTCTCCCGTTTCTTCGTGCAACTCCTATGGATCATCCTTCAATATTTAATTCACCAATTTAGTACCTAATTACTGTAAAATAAGAAAGAAATATACAATTGGTGCTCGACTACTCATAATAATAAATATGCGAGAAATAAATATATATAAGAATATTAAGCACATAAAAATATAGGAATTAAACCATTAAATAAAGCACAATTTCTCGCCTATCAAATTCCCCCAAACTTAAACCTCGCTTGTTCTCAAGCAACATATAGAATTAAAGCACAAAATAAATATAACATAAGTAAATCACTCGAATTGATCAAATGAACTCATCCGGACTCTAGACACCATTATATTTGTAGAAATCGCAAGCATTTCATGTATTGACTCAAATGATCCAAGCAGTTAGGCAATCCTTTTTCATGTACGTTAAATCAATGTACCATGGTGCCCCCTCGCTACTCAATGGTTCGACTCTATCCATTGTTGGTCACGATCAAATATCTCTTCCTCTCCCATTTATTTATTTATTTTTATCTTTTTTAATTGAGGTCCGCAGCTCCGCACTACCGTTATTGACTTGACTTGAAATGATTCAGCGCTGGATAGGAGGATCGTCTTGATTTGGTATTTGATTTGTTGAGTTCACCTCCGCCATGTTTGGGATTGTAGTTGGATTGCGCCATTTGAGTAAGTGCATAGAATTTGTTGAGCTACTAGCATCTTCGTTGAATTTCGCCCTTAGAATTTGTAAGCGAATTGCACTTGGTAAATACGGATAGGCAGCTGTTTTAGCACCTCAATTCTTTTTGAATTTTTTTTTTTTATTTTTCAATTTTTAACTTACACCATGCCGGTATACTCCAACCGGTCTTTATTTGACTTCTGTTTCGACTAACGAGATATTATCACGCAACCGCCAACTTCAAGGCCCCACACAACTCATATTGAGTACGGCAACCACAAATACATATCAATAACGCAATAATCTAGAATTGACGCCCCACAAATGAATTACAAAAGCACTAACATGCGTACCATTGACCTCTAAATCAAATGACGAATAAAAGTTTAACCGAAACATAATTCATCAAGCAATTCAAGCAAGTACTTTTAACCTTTTTCTTTTCGATTCCCGGAATTTAATTGCAAAAATTTCAAAAATTTAGCAATTTTCAGCACAAATTCAAATCTCAATAACCCACTAGTAATTTTTAGCACAATATTAATCTCAATAACCCACTCCCCCAAACTTAAACTTTAGCTTGTCCTCAAGCATAAATCAAGAACAAGCAAATAATAAATCATAAGGGAAGAGTAGGGAAAAGAAATCACCGGGGTAAACATCGAGGGGGTTCTCGGTTCCAGACGATCTTTTTCAAAAATATGCCCAATCATCTAAATCAATCAAGCTTTCTATCCCTTCAACTGCAAAAATAAAAATAAAAATAGAAATAATGTAAACATTGGGTTGCCTCCCAACAAGCGCCTTTTCTTAACGTCGTCGGCCCAACGTGGTACCCCTCAATCCCATGGGGGTTTCGATGGAGGTCTCAAAGTGCACGGAGTGCCAACGACCTCATCCTCCATAATTCGCATCCGTTTTGACGTTGGATGCTTAACCGGATCTTTCCGACTTTGTGGTGACCTCTTATAGGCATTATCAAGAATAGTCTCATCCAGCACCACGAACGAAAGGTCATCGGTCTCTTCCTTCTCAAAAATTACTTCTTCGTACGTCTCTTTTGTTGGGTGCTTGACTGGATCCTTTCGGCTTTGTGGTGGCTCTTCATTAAATTTGGAAAAAGTTGATTCGTTCACCACCACAAATGGAAGGATCGTAGTCACCACCTCCTCTAAATCTTCAACACGCACAAGCGTCTCCTCATCCTCCTTCATCACTTGGTACTCGGTCCATGATGGCGGTAACTTTGGCTTTGGCTCATCTTCGATTGGATAAATGATGGAATCATTCGTAGGCTCGACTGCGATAGGAGAAACGATGGAATTAGGAACATCATTTMTAAGCTCAGGCAGACTATGATCAWCACGTGTCCYCRTTGTTTRTTCTTKCTCCATCTCGTATTCATCCTCCAACTCAGGCGCTAGAACCTCCGGAGCTTTGAATTCCTCCACATCTTGTGGTATAATGGCACTCACACCCTCCATGTTCACCTCAGATTCAAACGGAGATTGCTCCTCCAACTGCACATCCAACTGCCTTAGGTGGTCTGCCATTTGACTCATTTGAGTTTCTAACTTCTTTAAACTAGACCGAATGTCGTGTTGGAACTCCAAGGTCAATTCCATGGCTTTCACCATCTCTACGAGCTCTGGGTACACTTGTTGTGCTTGGGGACGGTTATCATATTGTTGCGAAAAATCTTGTCTCCTTTGAAAATTTGGAGAGTCCCCCCATCTTGGCTCGTAAGGATAAGGGTCATACTCTCGTTGCCGGTTTCGATTTGCTTCAATCCTAGCTCGTATCGTTAGACAATCATCGGTAACATGATCAAATGTATGACACAATCTGCATGGTCGAACCGGAGGGATCATTTCCGTAGTCCGCTTAGTGATCTCAGCATCTATCCTGTCTTACCGAAATTCCAAAGTACTGGCCACAAGTGATTTCACCAAATCCTCTACTGATGGTCCAGAATTTTGTTCAACCAATGGCTCGGGATGGAATTGTGGATATTGGTAATTGAAGTGCGATCCGTCATGCCCAAAAGGTTGTCCATCCATTCCATACCTAGCATCATAAGAATAAAATTGGTGAGAGTACGCTGTCATTCCAAAAGAAAATTTAAAGATTTTTTATTTTTTTTTTTTAAATTTAAAAAAAAACGTAAAATAATAAATACGTAAAAACCACAACTTAAACGCGTCACTCCCCGGCAACAGCGCCAAAATTTGACCGCTCGTCGTTGAAGCATCAAAAATAATATTTATAAAGTCCTCGACTTTCCTCTACTAACTAGTAGCAGTGGCAAGCAAGGGTTGATCCCACGAGGAGTGTGGATTAATTTATTATTTTCTTGTATTTTACTAAACTAAGAAAACGGGGTAGAGGATTGAAAATTAAAATAAGAATAATAAATAATTAAAGAAAACAATTAAAATCAAATAAACGAAGCAATTAAGAAAATAAATAATAATAATAATAATAATAATAATAATAATAATAATAATAATAATAATAATAATAATAATAATAATAATAATAATAATAATAATAATAAAGCTCCCAGTCCTAGTTCAGTTTCCACCCTCGTTCCACTCATTTAACCAATTGCAATATTATAATCCACTCATCATATGAAACTAAAAACCCTAAGTAACAATAAGATCCGTTACTCGAATTCACCCTTACCGTTTACTCAATTAAAATAAGCTCTTTAATTAATTCTAATTATTGAATAACCTAGAATAAGCTCTCTAAATTCAACCCAACAACAGCATTAAAAACCAGGCAAATAGGTTAATCTAAGCAATAAACGCATAAGCTCGGTTTATTCAACCTATGTTGTGTTACCCCTAATGATACGAAACCATTAGTTGCTTCATAGAAATCGAAACTGCGACAATTACACGGGAAGCAATTCTCTTTCTAGCAATTGACAACCAAATCCCTAATCTAGGTGGCCAATCCAAATCAAGAATCAAGAAATCATGTCATGAAATAAGCAATCATGATATGTAAACAAAATAACACAGGCAATCTCATATGAAGAACGAAATAAATACGCATAAATTAATTAAAACATAATCTCACGAGGGTTTCAACATCCCTAGGACTAGATAAAACAATCACTCGCTAATGGAGTTCATGAAATAAAAGAAGAAAAATAAATAAGAAGACATAATTCTAGATAATAAATAAGAGAGCTTAGATCTTGAATCTTGAGTCTTCAATCTTCAAGCTCTTGATGGATGGTTGAATTGGGCTCCTTTTGGTGTCTTGGAACCCTAGGATTAATGTCCCCGACGTTTTTGATGTTTAAGGGAGGTATTTATAGGTTTAGGAAGTCTTGGGCAATAACAAACCCTTAAAAACACGTTTTCTGGGCAGTCGCGTCGACCAAGCGTCGACTGACGCGTTTCGGATCGACGCGACAGCGAGTTCGCGGGGCAAGTGAATTGGCCAGGACTTTTTATACGGTTTCTGGAGTCAGCCGATCTAGATTGTCGATGCGGGCCGGACTGGGCGAGCGACGCAGGCACCGCTCGGCAGGATCGGCAGGGCTGGTCCGGCAGTGCTCGGCAGGCCGGTCTGTAGGGCTGGGCAGCAGGATACTATAACGGTTCTTGACTGGCAGTGATGTTAGCTGTTCCCTGCTTTCTATAACGGTTTCTGGGCTCAACGCAATCGCACTGGGTATACCAGTGTCAGCATGGTACCCAGTGTCTGCATCACCCGGCGGCAGTAGGCCTCGGCAGCGTCGTTGGCAGGTGCGCGCGGGTAACATCGGTTCCACGTCGACTGACGCGACAGAGAGCTTTGTAGGCAGGTACATCGAACGACATCGGTTCTTGTAGGCAGCAGTCAGCGGCACTTTCTATAACGGTTGATCCCCGCGATAACCCATCTAGAAAGCCCAAAATCGTCCTTTCTTTGTTTTCTTCGCCGATTCTCTCGTTTTGTCTCCCGTTTCTTCGTGCAACTCCTATGGATCATCCTTCAATATTTAATTCACCAATTTAGTACCTAATTACTGTAAAATAAGAAAGGAATATACAATTGGTGCTCGACTACTCATAATAATAAATATGCGAGAAATAAATATATATAAGAATATTAAGCACATAAAAATATAGGAATTAAACCATTAAATAAAGCACAATTTCTCGCCTATCATGGATCCTCCCATCTCAACTTCACCATGATCATGAAGGGAGTTCGTCAAGCTAATGACGTAAAACAAGTGCTTCTTGGGAGGCAACCGATGTTCTTTTCATTTAGTTCTTTTTTTTTTACATTTCTTTCATTCTTAATTTCTTATTGTAAAAAAATCCCAAAATATTCGAAAAATTAAAAAAAATTATGTTGTCTTTTGGTTCTTTTTAACCTTTGTCTTTATTTTGTTTTGATTCATGTGCGTATTTTCCTATGTTTTGTATTTTGTGTGATTTTCTTTCATAGTGTTTTGTTTTCCGACTCTAACTTTGGCCGAATTAATAAGTTAATAGCGTTCATGGAGCTGGGAGAAACAAGCAAAGTTTGGTTTTTGTTTGGATTGCTTGGATGCTTAAGTAGACCCCACCGAGCTCGACCGAAAACTCGCTCGGTTAAGGAAGCTTCTATCTCACTCCCCTTTTACTTGATTTTCGTTAAAATGCAATAAGGGCATCGCATGGTTTAAGAGTGGGGTGGGTAGGTGGTTAGGGTCCGGGTTTTACAAAGAATGATTTGTCTTTATTAACTCAAGCCTTGGCGAAGTGACGCATACTTGGCGAAGTGACGCTTACTAATTGCGCATTTATATGGTTGAGTTGTTTTTTTGTCTTGTGTGAGTTTATTACATTGTTGAGCAATCACCACATACTAGAAGCTTGAATAGTTTACTTGTCGGGTTCTACATGTATATGCCCTCTTGTGTAAGGAGTTGAATTTTCGTGCTTCGTCCAAAACCCATCTATTTATAAATATATATACTCAACATTTACTCGTGAAAAGATTTCAATGTTCGTAAAGCTCTTTTGATTTTTTCTTCCAAAACCCGGTGCAAACTAGTGAGTAGCCTTGTGTGAATTATCGGCTTTGCTTGCATTTTATGAAAATTGCATTGAGGTGGGTTGATTTTGCTCTTACATAATTGAATTTGAAAATGAACTCGAGGCACATATATCACCCTTATTCCTTCCATTTCCAAATATATAAGCTACTAAAAATCCCAAGTGAGCCCCTTGAACCTATGCCCCATTTCTTGTTAGCCGAGCTTGATTTTAGCTCTTATATCTTCATAAATTGTGAGGTGAGAGTATATGTTGTTAGTGGACTAGAAATGTGTAGGAAATCAATTGTGGATTTCGCATTTTGAGTATCATATATATATATATATATATATAAAATAAAAAAATAAAAAAAGGAGAACAATAAATAAACACCAACACATATAATGAAAAGTGATAAAGCGTGCATTTAAGTAAAAAGCATAATATTTAAAAGGCTAAGTTTTGTAAAAAGAAGCAAATTCAAAAAGCTTTCGAGTGTTGTGAAATAAAAGTCGGAAACGAGTGTGTGTGTACTAAAGGGTTTCGAATGAAAGTTTGGTAATTTGGGATGGGTGAAGCGATCATAAGCTTCAAGTTCTAGAAGTTAGGATTTTGTGTGTTATCGATCACGTTTGATCGTGTGCTAGCCACTATATCCATGTATTCCGTACATTACCAAAGATCCTACATTACAACCCGAAATAAAGACCTCTTTTGATTCTTGTTTGGTCATTTACAATGGGCGATCTTGAGTTTTTGATTTGTGAAATCTTAACAAGGTGCATGCATTGTCCGATTTGAGCGTATACACGTCCCATATAATAAAACACTTGAGTGAATTGAGCGAACACCCTCAAATTAGGGTTTATTGTCGTTTATAGTGGTTTTGAGTCAAATTTCATTAGGTTATTAGGTGGTTTTCTTGTTTTATTATTTTTCGAGTTTCTTTTTTATTTTATAATTGAGTTGGTTAAATGGTTCAATTAATTTGTGGATGGGTGTGATTTTTGCTACATTTTGACAAGAAGGCGAAAAAGAAGGTGAAATTAGCCCGTGGCCTAACCTTGGCTCAAGCCAAAGCGAGTCTGGGCATGCCAAGACATGCAAGGATGCGTCAAAATCCACGCCAAGAACTAGCTCCGAAATGCCAAAAAGTTTTGGAATGGTCGCCAATTCGTGTCTGGACGTGCCAACACTCGCCAACCAGGCCTATGCGCAAGCTGTCGTGTGCCAAGGCAAGCCATGCCCGCATATTGCCGCACACCGCCCACGCACAGCGACCAGGCGCCTGCCGATGCCTGCCAAAGCCGCTCTCTAACCAGCGCCACGCCCAGCGCATGCCAGCGCCAGCCCCCGCGCGCAGCACTTGACAGCACGTGCCAACCTACGCTAGCTGCCGAGCCTCCCCACGCCCGCGCGCCCATGCATGTCGAGAGCTGCCAACACTTGCCGCCCAGCGCCACCCATCTCTCCCAACACATGAGCCACCTCAAGCCAACTCACGCCAAACATCAAGCCAAGGGTCTAGCAAGGCCATTCCCGGTCAACTTTGGTCAAACCCGGGAAATCCAAGATTTTAAGGCTTTTTTTACCCATTTACCCTTCATAAAAACCTAATATAAATAGATAGATATCTCATTAGCTCAAGAGATAAACAACTCTCCTCCCAACTCATGTATGGGTTTAGAATTTCATTTCTCTCTCTAGCTCTAATATTTAATTTCAAGCTTTTCCTTTGGTGTGTAAGCTCAGAAGAACTCAAGTCATCACTTGGGTTTTAATTTGGATTGTAATTTCATTCATGTTTTTGGATTCTCATTCTTAATTCAAGTAAGTTTTTGCTTAATTTCTTCCTTGTTTTTAATTTTAAGCTTGTTCTTCATTTTATGCATTTTGCCTTAGCTCTTAGATTTATTGTTAGATTTGTGATTTGGTTTATGAAATATAGGTGAGTGACACACCTTAATCATAGATCGGGTCCTTGATCATTTTTATTCCACTATTTCCTATGCTTTATTTTGGTTTTTATTTTCATGCATGGTTTTATGTTGAATCCTATATCTACTTTTTGTTTCTAGTTATTTTTCTAAAAGTTTTTAACTTTCACATCAACTTTTATTGCTCTTTCTATTGGTGCTTTCGATTTTCGTAGATTTGGATTATTTAAATTTCATGATCATGCATGCATAGTTGCACCTTAGGTTTTCATGTTTGTACTTTGTTGTTTCTTTGCTTTTTATTGCTTATTTTGATTATTGCTTGCAATTTCAATATGGCATACGCATGAGGCATTCGAAAAATTTGCTTTTACTTTACTTTACTTGCTTTAATTTTTGTAGTTTTTTGTTTATTTTTGTTTTTCTTTTAATTTTACAAGCTTAAAACTCATTGATTCGCACAAATTAATCGAATTCCGTTAATACCAAGTCATGAACCCCTTATATCTTTTATACCACTAAAAACTAACACTTCACCCATACACTCCACAAATTCCACATATCTCGGTCTGCAATAGTGATTGGAGCACGCTTTGAGAAAGGAGCGTATTTTGAGTTTGCAATGAGGCTACTTACCTCGTCAACTCGGTAATTCTCTTCACGTAGTCATAAGACGCACGCGATACCTCCACTTCGTGAATGTTTTGCCCTTAAAATTGCACCAGGAACACCTGCTTCTTCCCTGTGAATACCCCAGCCTGCTTCAATAAAACACGTTAGTAAGAACCACCGGGGGTTTTCCGATGAAAACTTCTCCGATGCTTAAGTCAGTTAAGCGTTATAAATCGGAATAAGCAAAATCAAGAGAAAAATGGATAGAATGTCATACCTCTCTCAGCCAGGGGCTGAGATATTTATAGTTTTTGCCAAGTGGGGCCTTTTTAGGATCTCAGAAATAGAAAACCCGCAAATCCCGGGACGTTACTCAAGATGACCTGACCTGGAAGCTTCCTTCCAGAGAACATATCAGTTTTGTCGTTAAGCTCTCAAATTCCTGACCTGATCTCTCGAAACCTTATCCAAGGCTCCAAATGAGGTTGGGACAGTCTTTACCAGGTTATAAGTTCATGCTCTACCTCATCTTTTCTTTTATGAAGGTCACCAACTCAGGTCGTCCCAACCAGGTCTGTTAAAGCTTGTCCAAACTGTTTAGCAGCCTGTCACTAGATTAGGTCGCACCAATCATTCCCCCCCCCCCTAAATGGTTGGGACGAGCTATAAAACTTTGTATCCTAATCTTGGTGGTTGAGGTTCGCACGTCTCTTCAGATATCCCGCTCTCACACGCATTAAATGCACGAATCCTGCTAAATCTGCCTTTTAAATCAGGTCGTATCTTTAAGGATGATATGTACCATTTTGTACTCTTCCCTCAACGTTTGGGATCCCTAATACGTCTCCTCAAATATTTTACCTTCTGACGCACATTAAATGCACGGATCCCACCAAAACTCATTTTTTCCCTTTTTTCAAATTTTATCTTTTTACCTTCTCCCGCGATTCATTTCTCTATTCACCTTTCATTCTCGCCAAACAATTATTTTCTCTAATCTGCAGCTCTCTACTTCCTTCCAAAGATAAGCACTCTTCCGATCTCCTTCAAATCCAGGTAATTTTTAGATCTCCAACTTTTCCGATTATGTCTACTCAGTCGTCCTCTTCCTCTTCTATTCACCTGACGACATTCCCCTCTTCATCGTCAATATCTTTATCTCTAAATTCCTCTGACGAATGCCCCCCTTACATTTCGGGACATCCTAATAATGTCGTCTCCATTCTTAGTGATAAGACAATGGAGGGTTTGAGAGCAAAATTTCAATTTTCCGATGAATATTCCCTAGTCAATCCAAACATCGGTGAGATGGCATACCAGCCACCACCCCACCACCTAACCTTTTTTGTTGATCAGTTTCAGGCCAGTTTACGACTTCCGGTCAATCCCTTCATATTAGCAGTTACCCAAATCTAAAAAATTTCGATACACCAGTTTATGCTAATTTCCTTTAGGTTAATCATAGGCTTTAATTTAGCCATGCAGTATGCTGGACTTGTTCCCACAGCCCAGATATTTTATTCATTTTTCCAGGATAAAAGTGCTTCCTCTGGTTATTTCTACCTGTCCGCCCGTAACGGCATTCGTTTTTTGGTAGGTAGCCCTTCCTCCAATAAGGCTTGGGGGAAGAAGTTCTTTTTCGTGCAGTATTTCAGTGATTGGGGTTTTCCCCCACAATCCATTGACCAACTTCCTCCCCAGATGGGACCACAGATCCGTGGGACCATTTGAGTAGATTTGAAATTGCAGCAGCCGTACACAAATTTTTAGATGCGGTCATGTGTCGGGTGTTCCCGATGACTTTTACTAAATCAGCTCAGCTCTGGTTCAGCCAGCTGCCACTGAGATCTATCAGTAACTTTGACGAATTCAGCTCGGCCTTTTTGCACCAGTTTACGAGCTGTAGAAAGTATCAGAAAATGCCGCTCTAGCTTTTCAGTTTGAAGCAGAAAGAAAACGAGAGCCTCCGCGCTTACATCAGCAGGTTTACAACCGCTAAGTTAGAGGTGCCTTCTGCGTCTGAAGAGCTGTTGGTGAATGCTCTGGCGCAAGGTTTGAGAAGAGGAGAATTCTTTCAGTCATTGGTTGTTAAACCAGTGGTGAAGTTTGGAGAGCTTTTGGAGCGAGCTGAGAAGTATATCCACTTGGAGGAGGCCTTGAAGATCAAGGACGAGGGAGAGAGGAAGAGAGAGAGGCCTGATCGTGAAGAAAGAGGAGTTGTGAAAAAGCCTAGGCCAGACCTGCCTGGAGGGAGACCTCGCTTTGATAGATACACTCCTTTGGCAACCCCACAGGGTGAAATCCTGTAGGCAATTGAGAAGCATCCAGACCTGAAGTGGCCGAAGACCTACTCGCAGAGGACCAGGAAGGAAAGATCTGATCGTTTCTGTCGCTTCCACAACGAGTATGGGCACGACACTGACCAGTGCACGCATTTAAAAGACGAGTTGGAGAGGACGGTTCAGGCCGGACATCTGAAGGAGTATGTCCGGATGAGGAGAGAGGAAGCTAGGTCGGGCAGTAAGAATTATGATCGATCTCTGCCAAGTAAGGGAGTCCAGGATAGGGTACTTACTAGGGTAAGAAGATCTGATCAAGCCCAGGTTATCCACGGAGAAATCCAGATGATTACTGGAGGAGCATTCTAAGCGAACGCAGCACAGTTATGTCAGAGCTGCAAGAGACTTAGTTCGCAAATCGCGTGATGTAGGACAGATGACCTCTACCCCTAACATCTGTTTCGGGTCCGAAGATGGTGATGGCATTTTAGCCCCACACATGAATGCTCTGGTTATAACTGCAACCATCGCCAATTACAATGTGCGGAGAATTTTCGTGGATACCGGAAGTTTTACCGACATTTTGTTATATGATTGTTTTCGGCAATTAAAATTGAACGTTGAGCTGGAAGAGGTCACCACCTCCTTAGTCGGATTTGCAGGAGGAGCCCTGAAGCCCTTGGGAGAAGTGAGACTCCTTGTGACGTTGGGAGAGGAGCCGTATAAGGTGACAAGGACGGTGCATTTCTTGGTGGTGGACGCACCCTCCTCCTATAATGTCATGTTGGGGCGGCCATCTTTGAGCCAATTCCAGGCCGTCATATCAGTTTTTCATATGAAGATGAAGTTCCCGGCGAAGGACGGAACGGGAGAGGTCATAGGTGACCAATATGCCTCAAGACAGACCTATGTTGAGTGCATCAAGACGAATACTGAGGATGAGAGGCAGAGCAAGAAGGCTCGGATAGAGCAGCCACGGACAGTTCAGGCTCGAGGTGAGGAGGGATTGATGCTTGTAGAGGTTGTTCCAGGTGATGAGAGTAGAGTTCTTCGCATGGGGACGACGCTTAGCCCGGAAGTCTTGACAGCCTTGGTAGCTTTATTAATAGAGAATGTGGATGTGTTTGCATGGTCTCCTCGGGATTTAGTAGGGATTGATCCGGAAGTGATGGAGCATCGCCTAAACATCATCCCAGATGTGAAGCCGGTAAAGCAGAAGAAGCGGAATTTCGGAACTGAGAAAGAGGCCATAATTGAAGCAGAGGTAGAAAAATTACTTAATGCCAAGCATATCCAGGAAATCCAATTCCCAGAATGGCTCTCCAATGCTGTATTAGTTCCCAAAACCCAAGAAGATTGGAGAATGTGCATTGATTTCCGTGACCTTAACCGAGCTTGTCCGAAAGATCACTACCCACTTCCGAGGATTGATCAATTAGTTGATTCTACTGCTGGATGTGAGCTCCTGAGTATGATGGATGCCTCACAGGGTTACCATCAGATCAGGCTGGTGAGAGAGGATTGGAAGAGAGTCAGCTTTATCACCCCGAAAGGTACCTACTGTTATGTGGTCATGCCTTTTGGGTTAGAGAATGCCGGCACCACATACCAGAGGTTAGCAGATAAAATGTTTAAAAATCAGCTTGGGAGAAACATGGAGGTATACGTGGACGATATGCTAGTCAAGAGCATCAAGGCAACCTCCCATGTGAATGATCTGAAAGAGACCTTTACCACACTGAGAAAATACCGAATGAAGCTCAACCCTAAAAAATGCGCATTTGGGGTAAGAGCTGGCAAGTTCCTAGGGTATATGGTTACCGAAAGGGGGATTGAGGGCAACCCGAAAAAAGTACGAGCCATTATGGGGATGTAGGCACCCAGGAATTTATAGAGATGAGGTGTTTAGCAGGACGTATCAATGCCCTGAGCCGATTTGTTTCGCGTTCGGAAGAGAAGAGCCTTCCTTTCTTCCAAGCTTTGCGTAAAAAAGCCCATTTTGAGTGGACTAGAGAATGTGAAGATGCGTTTAAAATGTTGAAAGAACACTTGGCCGGCATGACCTTGATAACAAAGCCTGTTCTAGGAGAACCCCTTATCTTGTACCTGTCGGTTGGGAAACAGGCAGTTAGCTCTGTCCTGATTCGAGAAGAAGGAAAGGTACAGAAACAAGTCTACTACTGGAGTAAGGTCTTGCACGATGCCGAAGTGAGGTATGTAGAAATAGAGTGGGCAGTACTAGCCCTAGTAGGCACAGCCCGAAAATTACGCCCATATTTCCTTTCACATAGTATAGTCGTGCGGATGAACCTGCCATTGAAAGTCGTCATGGATAAGCCTGAGGCGTCGGGGAGACTAGTCGAATGGATAATTGAGCTAAATGAATCTGATATTAGCTTCGAGGCCAGAACAGCAATTAAAACCCAGTCCTTAGCTGATTTCATGCAAGAAATAACCGGTCCTCCGGGAGAGTTGAAGAAATGGACGATTTTTATGGATCGCTCTGTCTGTAACCAGGGCTGTGGAGCTGGAATTGTTTTAATGGATCCAGCAGGCACATCCACTGAGTTTGCCATTCGGCTGAGCACAACATTTTCTAATAACGCTGCTGAGTATGAGGCCCTTCAAAGAGGGATTCAGATGGCAAAAGACCTGGGTGCAGAGCAGGTGTGCGCCAGGGTAGATTCTCAGCTCGTTGGCAAGCAGATAAGTGGAGAGTTTGAAACGAGAGAAGAAAATATGCAGAGATATTTGGCTAGGTATAGAGAGCTCGCTAGAGGTATGAAAAGCCTAACGGTCCTGCAGATCCCTCGGCTGCGGATTGTCAAGAAAGAGTGATTACTCTACTACAGGCGGACGGAGAATTTGGAACAGAACATGTATGCTCAATCATTGAAGGGGAGGACTGGCGCTCTCCTATAAAGGCATACTTGGAACAGGAGGTCTTGCCGGAGAATAGGAAGGAGGCGGCAAAAATACGATCCAGGGCTTCCAGGTTTTGCCTAATTAAGGGAGAACTGTTTAAATGAGGATTTGGCTAGCCCTTATTGAGATGCCTGAGTCAAGAAGAAGGAGCTCTGGTACTGTGTGAGATTCATGAAGGGTGTTGCGGCAATCACATGGGGGCCAGAGCTCTAGCTAGCAAGGTGTTAAGGGCTGGTTATTTTTTGCCTTTATTGAGGAAGGAGGCTGAGGTCTTCGTGCGAAAATGTGAAAAGTGTCAGAAAATGGCTCCTTTGATCCATCAGCCTGCGGAAGAGCTGTTAACAATGAGCTCCCCTTGCCCTTTTGTGAAATGGGGAATCGACCTGGTCGGCCCATTCCCGACGGCTCCAGCTCAGAAGAGATTCTTAATTGTAGCTATAGACTATTTCAGTAAATGGGTCGAGGTGGAAGCTCTGGCAAAAATAACGGAAGAGGTAGTAATGGGATTCATATGGAAAAATATTGTTTGTCGTTTTGGCATACCAAGGGTGATAATATCGGATAACGGCACCCAATTTACGGGGGCCAGAGTTAAGGCTTGGTATGTCAAGATGAAAATACAACAACATGTTACGTCCGTGTACCACCCGTAAGCGAATGGTCAGTTCGAGGTGACTAACCGCATTCTTGTCCAAGGACTTAAGTCACGATTGGAAAGGTCTAGAGGGAAATGGGTGGAGGAGCTGAGTGGGGTACTTTGGGCGTATCGCACAAATCCCAAGGAAAGTACGGGCGAGACCCCCTTCAGTCTTGTATATGGCATGGATATTATGGTACCTGCGGAGATCAGTTTAGAAACTCATAGGGTACAGAGTTATGATCAAGCTCAGAACGAGACATTGATCCAAGATGCTCTGGATTTAGTTGAGGAGAGGAGAGACCAAGCGGTGGTGCGAATGGAACATGTGCGAGGGCGAATTAGAGCTGCCTATAATAAAACAGTGCGAGAGAGGCGTTTCCAAGTGGGAGACCTGGTTCTTAAAAAGGCTGATTTGGGACAGACCAAGGTAAAGCTAGACGCCACGTGGCAAGGACCCCTCCGGGTCACCCAAGTTCTGGCTGGAGGAGCTTACATGTTGGAAGAGCTTGATGGGACAGAGATCCCCCGCGCTTGGAATATCGCTAACTTATGAAAATTTTATACATAATTATAATTTTTTAACTCCTATTTATTAATTTGATTGAATAAAATTGCAGGTTTCTCCCTATGAATCTAAAACTTGAAGTACGTGTTTTAAGCCAGGATTGGCTAAGGACGGATGTCCTCGATTTTTGCCTGATCTGATTGTCAGTATAAGCCAGGATTGGCTAAGGACGGATGTCCTCGATTTTTGCCTGACCTGATTGTCAGTATAAGCCAGGATTGGCTAAGGACGAATGTCCTCGACTTTTGCCTGACCTGATTGACAGTATAAGCCAGGATTGGCTAAGGACGGATGTCCTCGATTTTCGCCTGACCTGATTGTCAGTATAAGCCAGGATTGGCTAAGGACGGATGTCCTCGATTTTATCTAACCTGATTGTAAGTCCAGGTCAACATAGGCTAAAGGTGGATGCCTCGATTTGCTTGACCAGATAGTCGGCACTAGCTCAGGCTTGCTAGAAGACATACGCATTGATTTCCTGATCTGGATGTCAAAAGCAGCAAATTGACTTATGAAGGTTCCTGCTATGCGCCTAACCTGTCTGTCAGCTAAAACGTATGAATGTGCTGACTTGACTAAGGTATAGAACCTTAAGAGGTAAATGCTTAACGGTTAACACTGATCTATGCATGAATTGAACGATTGAAGACTGACTGACAGATTATTTGAGCGGTATTGAAAAAGAACTCATGAAAATCATATGTTACTGCATAATACAAAAACGCTGGTTGCCCTTTCAGAAAAGGTTGGCAACTTTGATTACATAAAATTGCAGAAAACAGTGGAAATAAAGCTAAGGCATCTAGCTATGAGAAGACCTCTGATCTGAATCCAGAGCTCAGCGAGCTCGCCAGAGCTCACGCTCGGTCTCATACAGGCGGCGGCGATATTTGTCAGATCGATCGGCAAGGGCATGAGCTTCGCCGGTAGCGACGGTCAGCCGATTCACAGATTCGGCTAGATCCGCCTTATCCTCCTGGAGTTGGCGGTTAACTTGTCGGAGTTCAGCCCACTCTCTTTTGTAGAAACGTTTCTTCTGATGTTTCCTCTCCAGAAGCCGATAAAGATAACCAACTTTTTCCTTGAGCATGACCAGTTGATCGGAAAGCTTGAATTTCTCCACAACTAGGGAGATGTTTTTTCTATTCACCGTATTGAGTTCTTCGATCAAAGGAGAAGAAGACATTTTTCAGATGATTGATGAAATAATAAAGCATGCATATACGTATTTATAAAGAAAACAAGCACGTGCCAAGGAATAAAAAGTACTAGGGTTTCCGGAAAGCCAGGAAACCCTAGAAGGCCAAAGGTCACAATAAGACAAAACACATTTTTTCATTGATCAAAGAGAGTTCAGTACAAAGATATTCTGGTAAGCAAAATAGAACAGATCAGCCACACAGGCCACAACCTACAGATCTGTTTAGACAAAGCTAAGTTAAAGAAAAGCAAAATAGGCGGGCCTCAGCTCTTCTTCACGCCTGATCTAGAGTCTAGGACGCCTCGGCAAAGTCCTTCGCAAACTACGTGGGCTCTTGCAAGTCACCCAGGTTGGCGAAAGTTGGAGAATTTGCTACAACCATCGCCAACGATTGATCGGGGGGAGGAGAAGAGGTCGAACTGGAAGAGCAGAAAGTTTGGCGGATGTGTTCGGCAAAGGCCAGGTCGTCCAGCGTGTGCAAGCGGTCGTCCTCAGCAACATGAACAAACGAAGTAGGCTCAGGCGCACCTGTGATGGGTGCTTCTCGGTTGAAGGGCAGCAAAGGGTTCTCGGATACCCACTTGGCATGAGCATCCACGCCAAGGAGGAAAAAGACCTCTGCCTCAGGCACCAGGAGATCATACAATTCGATTGATCCCAGGAAGGCCCGGCGTGTGGTCGCTCGAGTCATTTGGATTAAGAGCAGGCCTTCCTCAGAATTCAGGAACCCGAGCCTCCCCCTTGCCTCACCTTCTGAGAGACCCTTAGCTTCTCCATCCACCTCGCCCGCAGCTCTAGCCGGCTAGACCTTCTCCTTAAGATCTTTCATCTCTTGCTCCAAGAGGACTATCTGAGCATGTTTCCTGGCGTCAAACTCTTGCGACGCCGCCAAAGCTGCTTTGGTCCCAGTTAGTTCTGCGTGGAGTATATCTAGATCTCCACTGAGGCCATGGTTCTTAGCCAGGAGCTCCTGCTTCTATTTTTTCAAAATTTCAATCTCCCTCTTCAGGTCCGCCTGAAGCAGAGAACCGCGAGCTCGGGCTAGAAGGTCAGCTCTGAACACTACCGCCTAGAAAAAGAAAAGGAGGAGTGTGAGCAAAAGTCTCGGGAGGTAAAAGTCACAGCAAATGATGGATATTTTACCTGTGCCTCCGCCTTGCAGTACGATTCCAGCAGCTCAGGATCAGACATTTTCTCTACTGAACGGCGGTCAGTCGTAGGGGCCAGTCCCATCATGAACTGTCTGGCTACTTCGCCAGGATAATCTAACACAGACCTGTTGAAGAAGGTCTGATTCGGATAGGGGGGAGCTTGGGGATTCACCTCGGGGACGTCCTCAGGCCCCTCTCTTCTCCTTTTCCTCCTCTGTAGCTGTTGTCCATCCTCGGGATTGGATGGAAGTAGGGCTACCATAGAAGGAGCCTCCTGCTCGGGAGCAGCTCTCCCTATTGGCTCTGCATTCCCTCTCGCTGACCCCAAAGGAATGGATGCTTGATTTTGCTCTTGGGGCTGACTAGGGAGAGTGGTTGGTGGGACAACCCCTGCTGAGGTGGGGAAAGCTCTGGAGGATTCGCCCAGAGGGCTTCTCTAACTCCCTCTTGCAGCTTTTTTCGCTTTGGAAGCCAGGCTTGCTTGCATCATGATTGCTGAAAATGAAAGAATGAAGTATTAAAAAATAAAAAAAATAATACTGGGAAAAGAGGAAAATAGATCATCTCAAGAATATACCGATACAAGGTGGTAGAGGCCCGTGCTCTCATTGATTGTTAAAGAAGTTTAGGAGCTTTGGTTTGAGAAGTTTGGACAGGTTGAAAGGGTTTTGGTTCAGGAGGGAAATTTTTTCGTCCAGATCTAACGACCTATGGCTTCGAGATAAGCGCACTTGGGGATGCAAAAATCTGATGGGCTCGGTTGGAAAACCCAAGTCTCCCGAGCTCTGGAAGAAGAAGAACTACTTCTTCCAGGCCTTGTGAGATGTGGGAAGACCTGTTAAGAAATGAACATCAGCCCGCCCAGAAAGGTAGAAAAAACACGAGGTGCTTTTGGCCTGAAACATAGAAGAGAAAAGTTGGGTCGTAGGGGTGATCCCGGCGTATTGGGCCGCCAGATGAAATCCGGCCATAACACGAAAGGAATTGGGTAAGAATTGTTGAACAGGGATGTGATACAATCTGGAAATAGATTGTATAAAAGGATGGATGGGCAAGCTTAGTCCCACATAGAATTGATCTACGTAAAAGGTAAGGTGACCGGCGGGGGGCGAAGATGCCCTCTCGGCGGATGCCGGATTGGTAAAGGAAAACGCATCGGAAATAGGGAATTTGGCACGGATATCCCTAAGAGTTTGGTTACTAACTATAGAGGCTAGGTTATCGGAGGAACAAGGGGGTGGGACTACCGGCGGCCCTCTTGCCAGAGCCGTCGCGTAGGAATCGGATGAGGAAAGGTTTACGGTAGAGGTGGAGTTCACTGGAGTTGCCCCCCGATGAATCCTCCCTGACGGAGTTGGTTCGGGAAGAAGAAATTGACATATTAAAGATTGTGTGAAGGAAGAAAGGATACCTGGTAATAAGTGCTTGGAAAGATTGGAAGAAGATTGGTGGAGCTGCAGAAGTCGCCGGAATGTTGCAGAGAGAAAGGAGGGGTTTCTTAAAGAATTTGTGAGAAGTAGAATTTGAAAAGTGAAAAGGAAAAGGTATTTTGGGGGGACAAAAAGGAAAACGGGTCAATTTGAAAAACAAAAATCGAGGAGCTGGGATTTGATGGGATTCCCGCATTTAATGCTAACAGTACTCTGTACGCTGTGGTGGAGCGCCAAACGTCCTAGGTCAAATCATACGCTACCTACGTGTCAGAGAAGACGTGCAGAATAAGGACCGTTTTTGGGAAAACGAACCAACACCACTAATGCCAATAATTAGGGTTGTTGGGCAGGCGGATATCTCGAGATTCCCCTAGTACGAGAAGTCATAAAGGACGAGATGACCCCATTTATTGCAAAAAAGTCTTGGGATATTACCGATATACCCCAACTGTTGGGGGGGAGGAGTTGATAGGGCTGTACATATGCCAGACCTGGTTGGGGGTAGCTCTAGCCTGAAGTAGTCAGGATAAATTAAGAGAGGGTAGCTCATGTGGGCTTCTTCTGAGCGTAACTATCCAGAGAAAGTCATCGAAGGCCTAAAGGTAGAGTCGAGCTGAGGTTCCGAGGATAGAAATTAAGCCTGGTCTTGGTGAAAGACCTGGCTCAGTTCCTCTAGGAATAGAGCTCGTCCTCATAAGATCTAAACCTGTTGAAGGACAGGAACATTAGCGGAAAGAAGAATGAGATCTCGACAGGTCAGCTTCTTGGAATTTTGCTGAACTCCCAAGAAGTTGAGATAGCACGGAAGGGATGAAGATCTAAAATAAGGAAGACCTGGTCAGAACCAGGGTCTGGTACCGATACCAAGGTGGCGTGAAAGAGGAAAAAAGGGAAAGACCTGGAACAGGACAGATCTGACTCTTAGATTCCCAACAGAAAGACAAGTGGGACCACTTGTCATAAATGGTTGCCAAACGGCCCTTGATTCGTGGCATGTGCTCCTGAGATCCCGGCTGGGGTCCCCACTAGGAGAAGCTATATATATCTCAGCCCCCAAGGCTGAGAGAGGTATGTCATTCTCTTGAGCATTCTTGCTTTCTTTCTGGAAAAACACCTCAAACGCTTACCGACTTAAGCATCGGAGAGGTTTCCACCGGAAAACCACCCATGGTCCTTTCTAACTCTTGTTTGTGGTGCAGATCAGGAAGGTGTTCAAGGTTTCAGGCATTCTCAACGTTGGTCATTTTTTGGGTTGAAACACCAGTCATACACTATATCCAAATTTGTAAGAGAATCGGGCTCCAACGACATAATCCAAGTTTTTGACCAATGCTTCAAGGTGTATGGTAAACACCACATTATCAAATGATCTTCATGAAGGTCTTGGAGCGAAAAGGTTTGGATGATGGCGTAAAATTCCCGAATGAAGTTAAGTGGGTCTTCGTTTGAGAGTCCCTAGAAAGAAGGTAATTGATTGAAGTGGGTTGCCTTAAGTTCATAATCTTGGGCCGCGAGGCCCAAGCGGATGCAGGATGTAGACGGGACGAGAAAACTCTCGCATACGGGTCGGCAGAGGCTCTTGTTGTCGGTAAGGCCCGTTAGGCAGCATATACGAACCGCGGGCTTTTTGGTAGTACGGTTGTTGTTGTTGTTGATTATGCGGTGGTTGTTGTTGATTGTATGGTGGTTGATTGTAATGATGTTGTGGTTCGTGCTGGAGATGTGGGACGTGTTGGTGCGATGGTTGATTTGGTCGTGGACCTTGATTGTAAGGGCCTTGATTGTATGGACCTTCATTGTATGGATGAGAGTTGTTAGGGCCTTGATTGTATGGTGGAGCGTCGTGTGGGACTTGATTGTGATTGGCGTAAGTTGTCCATGTGTCGGGTGGGTTTTGATTCACGTTCGGATTTACGTACAAATTCGATACACCATTTTGGTCTTTCTGATCTTCCGGTGAGTTTGGATTTGCCTTGGGAGGATCCATCGATGACTCGTCTATTGGATCTTCTCAAGAGATCTTATCCTCAACTCCACCGGGTGAGACTCTCGTTGTATTAACCCTGTAGATGTTGTCAATGAATGGGACAAGCTCTCCCCCAAATAACCTTCCTCCTTGCATACACTCAACAAACGATCAAACAAATTGAGGCAAAGTAAATGGAAATTAAACTACACTAACTAATCACAAATGAATGAACATTTTTGAAAACCTTTGTCATTCCCCGGCAACGGCGCCAAATTCTGAATCGAACTTTTAACACTCACTTTTTATTAAAATAAAAAGCTCGTCCGCAAGAGAGTGGAGTGGTTGTAAATGACAAGTTGACTCGAGTCAAATCTCTCGAGGAATGACAATCGGAATTAAAAATGTTCGTTAAGACACACAAATTATCTAAACACGCGATCAATTAAGTTGGTTTTTTGTTTTGTTTTAATAACTAAAAATAGATGATCAATTGACTTTCAAATTAAACAAGCAAGTAATGATTCAACTAAAGTTTTGAACTGATTCCCAAGCATGATAAATGAAAAACGAATAAAATAAATAATGAATAACAAATAATAAGCAAAAGTGTTCGATCAAATGACGAGAACCAAATACATAATAAAATCAACTAACATCCAAACAATGACGAATCAAATAAGCAAGAAAGCATAAACTATCAAATCGCCAAACAAAGTCACAAGCTAAATCGAATAAAAACAGCACCAAATCATCCAACTCAACAAAATCTAGAATCAACACAAGTCGTATTACGAAAACCAATAATTTAAAACTCATAAAAAAATTATGAATCAAACTAAGAAAATTACCCAAGAGTATTAATAATATGAATTACAAAGAAATAAATTAACAAACTATCCACAAGCTAAGTTCTGGGGATCTAAACACTGGATCGTGCGAATTCGAGAATCGAAAGTAACAAATTCATAGAAGGATGAAGCTAGAGTGAGAAGAAGATTCAAATATTCAAATACATGGAAACTAGGGTTTCCAAATGGTAAGTCTCTGGTTCTAGTCGGGTCTGATGTCCAACTGAAGAGAGATATCATTTAAATAGTGTCAGACGACGAGGGTATTATGGTAAATTTGCCTGGAAATGACAACTATCGATCGACGGCGTCTCTGGCGTCGTTCTCTGTCGATGCCGATCGTCGGTCGACGGTGGCGCGTGGCTCTCAGCATGTTGATTGACCAAGGCTATCGACTCCATTGGTGGGCGCCCATCGATGTTGAGTCAACGGGCGGCATCGATCGACAGATGCTGGAAAATCTTAGCACGTTGATCAACAGTTGCTTTCAATGTCGGCGTTGGTATTGCGTTGACGGGCAGCGTCGATGACGCGTCGATCGACGGTAGCTCTGCGTCCCTCATCTGATTTTCATTGTTCTGAAGCTAAAACAGTCAATTAAACGAAATTAGAACGACAACTTACTAAATGAGAGGGAAAAGGTGTTAAACGGGATAGAAACAAAATGACCTGTAAATATACTAAAAGGAAGAAAAACGAGCGGAAAAATGACCTAAAACCTGTAACGCCCCGATTTCACTTTAGTCGAAAACGGTTTTATATTTTTAAAATAATTAAATGGAGAAATCTTGGCGTCACAATAAATGTCCAATTTTTCATGAATTCAACATAAAAGATGCACATTTTTCAAAACGTTCAAGAATCACGCAGCGYAAATATTCATAATAAAAATAATCAAGCTCTCAACAGTGGAAATTTGATAACCGTAATATTTTATGTCTAAATTGACTCTTATTTAAAACGTAAAACAAGTTTAAAACATAAATAAAGAACAAGTACCCATTACCTCGTAT
>BMAC01000859.1:283821-298116 GCA_014905375.1 Phtheirospermum japonicum
ATATTTACGAGGTAGGGACCACCGACTTATCTATGTTCAATTTTACATGCTTAAATCTATGTGCTATGTGTATCATGAAGTTCGATGTTTATAAAATCTAATATAGACGTAGACCTAAAGTTGTCTGTGACCAAAAGTTGTCATCGGGTTCATCCCGGCGTGCTATACCTATTGATTAAAAACCAGGGGCCTTATGTGCCTATGACCTAAAGTGTCATCGAGGAAACTCGCCGCGTTTTAGCTGCAGTCAACTGTTTTTCGACGTTAAAATTTGCGAATTCTATGGTTAATTGTGCTATATTTGAGTTGTATGATTTTGCATGGAAATGTCGGTGTAACTATTGAGTACGTTGAGCTCATCCCAAATCAACGACGTGTTTTTCAGGTACAAATGAAGGTATCGAATGAAAGGGAGACGAAGAGAGGAATGAAAACTCTTGTTATTGGATTTTGTGAGTCGATTAAGTTCTTTATAATCGATACACATTCTCATTGACCCATCTTTCTTCTTAACAAAGAGGACCGGTGCTCCCCACGGTGAAACACTCGGTCGGACAAAACCTAAATCCAACAACTCTTGGATTTGTGCCTTTAGCTCTTGAAMTTCCTTCGGTGCCATCCTGTAAGGTGCCTTTGAGATAGGTGCTGCCCCTGGTGTCAAATCAATTGTGAACTCGACTTGACGACTGGGCGGTAATCCTGGTAACTCTTCCGGAAAAACGTCCCTAAAATCTCGAACGATGGGCACTTCGTGCGGTGTCACCTCGACCGCTGGATTGCTCACCAAATTCACCAGGAAACCTTGGCATCTCTCTTTCTTCAATAGCTTCATGGCCTTCATTGCCGTTATCACTTGCGGCACCGTCTTGGTCTTGGCTCCAAAGAACTTGATCTCTCCACCTTCTGGGAGTTTGAAAGTTATTTCRCTTTCYSGARATTGTATCTTCGCTTGATACTTCGTGAGCCAGTTCATTCCTAATATCAAGTCGAAATCCCTCATTTCGATCACATACAAGTCCGCCTCGAGATTCTTTCCTCCTACATCGATCTTCACTCCCTTATCCATCAAGTTCGTGACCATCACGTCTCCGGATGGTAAACCAACTTCTAAGGGTTCCTCTACTCTAGTGCTCTTAACTTCAGTTAAATCACGAAATTTCTTCGACACAAAAGAGTGCGAAGAACCCGTATCAAAAAGCACAAAAGCAGGAATTCCCGAAACAGTCAACATACCTGTTATAACTCCAGGATTCTCTTCAGCCTCATTGCGTGCCATGGCATACATTCGAGCATTTCCTCCATTAGTTGGTCTTGGCTTTGGACCTCGCCCGTCTTGTTGCCTTTGACCAAACACGGTGTAGAAAGGCGCCGTATGCCCACTCTGATGGCAGCGATAACATTTTCCTTGTCCTCGAAGGCACTCTCCGAGATGCTTCTTGCCACAAATTCCGCACGGGATTCTGTTGTCTATCCCTTGCTGAAAGTTCCCGCCACCAGTCTTCTGCTGCTTGCCATAGTTGGAACTTCCTCCTTCCCACTTCCTCTTGTCCACCGAAGCCGTGGGTTTAGACTTCACCTCATCCATTCCAAGACTTGACTCCACGTCTTGGGCTCTTTTAACCATCTCGGAGTAAGGAAGGTCGCCTTGTGCTGATAAGATACCCGCTAGTTGAGCCCTCAAACCTCTTTTGAACCTCAATGATTTCTTCAAATCGGTGTCCACCAGGTGCGTAGCGAAACGGCTCAACTGGTTAAACTTTCTCTCGTACTCAGTGACCGTCAAGTTTCCTTGTTTGAGATTTAGGAATTCGGTCTCCTTCTGATCGCGATACGAGCGCGGGAAAAACTTCTCCATAACCACCGTCTTGAACTTGTTCCAAGTGAAGGCGTCTCGCTCTGCCTCCGAACAGTTTCTCCAATAACCTTCCCACCAGTGGTCAGCATCTTCAGTTAGCTGAAAAGTGGCACACGTGACCTTCTGCACGTCGTCGCACGCTATCATTCGAAAGATTCTTTCGAGTGAACGGAACCACTCCTCCACTGCGTCAGGTCCATATCTCCCATTGAAAGTTGGTGGTCGGTACTGGCGGAACTGATCCACTGCTCTCGAGTTGTTACCCCCATTCCCCAAACCGTTATCTTGAAGGCGTTGGAAGAAGTTAGTGAAAACCGTATCCATAGCCTCAACGGTTGTTTGTTCGAAGTGGGGTGGGTTTTCTTCATTAACCCTGTTTCCGTTTCTTCTTCCTCGGTTTGACGCCATATCCTAATATCATCAAAGCGTTTACTTGGTTAATTACGAGGTATCAATCTAAATATACATCGTAAGATTGCATCTTCTTTGTCCAAGAGCCACAAACAAAGTTTGGTCAACAAAATGACCCACCGTGTCTACCTCTGAAAAGTCGTAACTAATGAAAGCCTCCATTCCTTGGAGAGCAATCATACCCATAGCATCAACAACCATTCCCAATACAACACATTCACATCAAAAGCATCATCAACCATTCTCAAAACAATACAATCATATCCATAGTATAAACATCCATACCCAATACAATGCAGTTATGAATTAACATGGAATTTAAATAAATGATTAAACAATTGACAATGAACTTTTGTACCTTGAGGATATCGACGAACGTTCGACGAGGAGGAATGAAGATTATTTAAGTAACCCAAATATTTATTTTATAAACTTTTTGATTTTTCAAAAACGAAACGAGTCTACAGAACCAATCAAAACCTTGGCTCTGATACCACCTTTGTAACGCCCCGATTTCACTTTAGTCAAAATAGGATTTATATTTAGAAAAATATGACGAAACCTTGGCGTCACAATAAATGTCAAGACTTTCAAAACTTTACGCAGCGGAAATAAACATAATATAAATAACCAAATCACCATCAAAGGAAATTTATAATTTAAAACCGCTTTTATGTCTAGTTCAACTTTATTTAAAACAATAAAACAAGTTTTAAGAAAAACAAAACCAACATTTACATTTTCATTCCTCTACTCGTCTCCCATTCATCGATATCTTCGTTTGTACCTGAAAAATGTCGTTGATTTGGGATGAGCTCAACGTACTCAATAGTTACACTGACTTAACCAATGCAAAATCATACAACTCACAAATAGTACAATCGATCATAGAATTCATAGTTTTATCGTAGAAAATAAGTTGACTGCAGCTAAAACGCGCCGGGATATACCCGATGACCCTTTTCCCCGGTCACAGACACATTTGGTCTCTGGTTTTAATCGTGGTTATAGCACGCTGGGATAAACCCGATGACCCTTTTCCCGGTCACAGACACATTTGGTCTACGGCTATATTAGTTTTTAAATATAGAATCGCATGATACACATAGCACATAGATTTGAGTACATAAAATTTAACATAGGTAAGTCGGTGGTCCCTACCTCGTAAAATGTCGTGGAAAGTCGAGTGAATGCACGTATTGAATCCTAAGTCCCCTTAATGCTCGTCACCTAATAAATTAGAAAAAAAATATTTAATTAGTATTTTTCCTATTTAAAATAGATATCATAATAATAATAGTAATAATAATAATAATATAATGATAATAATAATAATAATAATAATAACAATAATAATAATGTTAATAATAATAATATAATAACAATAATAATAATAATAATAATATTTATAATAATAATATAATAGTAATAATAATTTAAAAGGACTGAAGTGCAGTTTTGTAATATAGTTTGGGGCTGGAATCGGGGTTATTGGTAATCCGAGGGTTCAATCGAAAAGATGGCTAAAGGCTGGGGGGTCAATTGGAAAGGGGGTAGAAGATCTGGGGTCAAATTTTGGAATTTTGAAAAAGTTTGGAAATAAAAGGGGAGGCAGCCCCTTTCTTTTCTTCCTCCCGTCACTCCTTCTTTTCCTCCCCCAAATCAATTCGGCCAGCGCATCTTCCCTCCCCCTTCCTCGGCCGAAAGCAACGACACCCGGCGACGGCAAGGCGGCGGCGTCTGGCAACAATCCGGCGGGGGCACGTTCGGGTGTCAGTATCCCCCTAATTCTCCGGGCCGGTCGAATTTGGAGGGTGCAAATCCCTCGCTGTCCCCTTCGAAAATTGACGGCGTCGGTCGGCTGAAAGGCTGGAAAGCCGGCGGGGTTTGGCGAGGCGGCGGCGCACGCTGGTGACTGTAGGTGGCGGCGGTGGTTTCAATTGCCGACGGGCTGCTGGAATTGGGGGTGATGTTGATGGTTGGGCGATGGGGAGGCGCTGCGATTGAGTTGTTGGCGACGGCGAGGCGGCGATTCGGGTGCGTGGGGTTGTTTGGTGGTTTTGCCGTGGCGGTTTACGGCATGGCGTGGGGTGGTTTGGTGGTTCTGCCGTGGCGGTTTACGGCATGGCGTGGGTTCGGGCCGGGATTGGTGTTCGGGTTGGTTGGGGTTTGTGGTTGGAATCGGCAGCCGATTCGGTTACGACGGCTGCCGTAATATGGTTTAGAGCAAAAGTTCTTGAAAAATTTAAACACAAGAAAAAGAATTACCTCTTGCGGCCGTATGAAAATCAAAACGAAACTTGGAGTGAGGGCGTTATCTTTTTGGATTTTTGTTTATAAACTTAGCTTAGGATTTAATTAAGGAAGGTTAGGGTTGAGGTCTTGGTGGGCTCGGGCTAGTCGTTTGGCTCGTTTTCAAGTCCAAAAGAAATGACCCAAAAGACGTCTTAAATTTTAAAACTGAATAAATCCGTTGACAGCCCATTAGTACTTTAAATGATTAAGAATAATTATAATACAAATAAATATAATTATTCTATAAATAAAAATTTATTTCATGGACAATTCATTAGTAATTTAATTAAATTAATAAGTTGCTAATTAATTATAATAGTTCCTTAGAAATTTATAATGAACTATAAAATCGCTTAATTAGAGTTTTAAATTATTTATAATAACTATAGTATAGATAAATTATAATAATTTTAGAAATCGAAATTATTTCATAACCGACTTAATAGTAATTTAAATAAATAATTAAATCACTAAATAATTATATTAATTTCTTAGAAATTGATAATATAATTTTATTTGGAAAACGAATTATAAATTCGTTTAAGTAGCATTCTTAAATTATTTAATAATTAAAATAGGAATTTATTTTATGGCGACGAGCTTGGGACTAGAATTATAATTTTAATGCATGATGAAAATTTAAATAAATAAAATAAAATGATTGGATTATGGATGTTACAAAACCCGTTATAACACACAAAGTAAAATGCAAAAACAAATGGAAAACACACACAAATATCTACAAACCAGCAACCTTCTCCAAGTTTTAAGGTTTCTGATGGTGAGATTATTGACAAGAAGATGACATCGATGGAGTACTTCTTTTCCAACTTCATGACCTAGATGAGAAAATATCGAGACCCAAATTGGGGAATTTTCCAAGGTTTCTAGAAGTCAAAACCTAAGGGTTCAATTTCTGAGTAATGTGGAGATGAACCATAAGGAGCAATGCAATGCTGTCACTTTGAGGAGTTACACAAAATATGATGGATCGGAGATACCCGATGTTGGAGAAAATGATCATGTTGAGATTGGTGAGTTGGGACAAGTTCATGAGATGAATGAGAGTGTGGACAACGACGAGAAATATGAAGCGAGCTCAACTGTAAAAAAAGGGTGTATTTACATTTCTAACTTTGACTCTTCTAATATTTCTATTCCCCTCCCCTTTCCTCAATGATTTCAAAAGAAAAATCTCGATGCTCAACTTTTTTAATTTCTTGATATTCCTAAGAAAATCCACATTAACATTCATTTTGTAGATGCGCTTGAGCAAATGCCTAATATGTGAGGATAAAGGATGTGATGTCAAATAAACGAAAGATTGACGAGCATGAAATGGTGAACTTTATGGAAGAGTGTAGCGTGATTCTTCAATGCAAGCTTCCTCAAAAGCTTAAGGATCCTAGGAGCTTTACCTTACCTTACACCGTTGAGAATATTTTATTTTATAATTCATCATGTGGTTTAGGTGCAAGCATTAATTTTGTGTATTTATATATTTTTAAGATGAATAAAAGGAAAGTATATTTTAATAAGGAACTTTGACTCTATGATTGTTGATTAACCTATGTTGTATGGATATGCATATGGGTTGATGTGAAACTTGTGATTAGTTGAATGTTTAGAAGTTTCAAGTGTCAAATTAACGGTGAAGTTGATTTTCTTGTAATTTTAATTTAATATGATTTAGTTTCAGTCACTTTATCCATATTTTTCCGTCTTGTCCAAAAACCTTATTTTACAACCAAATAAAAGTCATTTTTGATTAACAAATCACATGCATATGTAGTGGTGGAGATCATACATGATATGCAAGCTTATGGTAGTTGCACATACTTGAGTTAATTTAGAGTGTATGCACTTCATTTATACATTTTAATGTAGCATATTTTCTATATGATTGTGAGGTTTGTGATAAACGACAGTGTCTATGATATTGAGGAAACTTGTTCAGATTTTGGATGGTTCGTGAGGCTCGATTGGTAAGCTACTTGGTTTTTAGTCGAGTAATTTAATTTTCTCCCAGTTGTATCTTGATTAATCTTCTATATTAGCTTGGGTTTGACTCTAGGATGTTAGTATGCATTGATTGGACTGTCAATGAGTTAAGTTTGAGAGTTTGATCTAATGTGATTACATCTATTTCTTGCGTATTTTAGATTAAATTTAAAAATTTAGAGTGCATTAATCACATTCTAAGTCCTTGATTTTCATAGTTTGTTTGGATGAGATTACGTGTTTGGATGAGATCCAATAAACATTATAGCTCGTGTTTTAGAAATTTATGATGAATTATGATGACTTTATACCCCATTTTTATTATTTCATGAGTGCACATGGCCAAAATACAGTCTTGGAATCCAAAGGAAAAGAGGCTTCAAATTGATAATTTTTTCATGTAAGGCATTTTTGTTGCGATTTTCATAATTCGACCATAACGTTTCCTTACAAAGTTTACTTGAGGTGATTAAAGTGGCTATGGAAAGCCAAGAAATGGATCTACAATTCTTATGAAGAAACTAAATGGTAATTTAACTGTTTAGAGGATAAAAAATGTATACAGTAATGCAAAATAGACACACCGATGGGCATAATGTCGAGGTGTGTTGTTCGTGCGAAACGGGGAATTATTTGGCAAAAAGTTCAGCATTGACATGGAGTTTCATCGTGCGTGACATCCGTGAAACATTGCAATGGCAGTTTCTGGATTTCTAATGTGTTTTCCTTTTTTCGAAGGATTACTAACATATAAAAGGCCAAGGGGTGTCCCAAACATTAAGACTTCTAATTTTGTGGCCTAGAAGCATAAAAATGAGGGAATTAGATAGTTCGAATGAGTCCGAGAAAAGAATACACGACGAATAAGTCCAACGCATTGCAATATTCATAACAACTTTGACATCTCCTTGCTCTAAATTTTTCTTATATTTTCCTCTGATTTCTCTCGATTTTTTTCTCTAGTTACTTGATTTGATAATAAGTTTCGTTACTAGTTTTATGTCAATTAATTTAAGTAATCATACATTTATTTATGTTTTTAAACAAAAGTGATACTCTTATAATTGTAGTACTTAGTAGAATAATAATTATTTTTTAGGAGATGACCTTAGTCGCTTACTATCTATCACAAAATTGTACACTTGCGGAGTAGAGAAAATTGGTGAACAAAAAGTCATTATCAGGAGTTGTCGGCGACCGGCAAGTGGTAGTGTTGGTGTAATTTATTATTATTATTATTATTATTATTATTATTATTATTATTTATATTACAAAAATACATTATTTATTTATGTTTGGACTAAATAGCAAGTTGCAAAATACTTATATTAATTGACAAACCAATGTTTTCTTTTGAAATAATTGACGATTTCCCCTTAATTTTATTATTCAATATCAATGTTAAACTATATCTTTTATGTAGCTAAGTTTTCATATAATAGAATAATAAATTGGCCGCCTTCTAATGAAAACTGAAGTCTCTAAAGAAGGAAGATTTGAGAAAAAGATGTTATAATTAGGTTTCTCTATTTATCAAAGTTTCTATTTATATAGAGTATCAAATACATGTTTCCATAATACGTAAAGATAACAAATACCTAAATTGTCCTTCACCAGTTACTTGTTAATGAAGGCACACTAATTGTGTTTTTCCTTCAACACTTCCCTTTGTGTCAACTCAAATAGTGAAATGGTACTTCATTGTTGCATCATAAAACCTTGCCAAGTAACAAAACCCAATAGGAAAAAATAAAACTTGGTCTAAGGAAAAAAGAGTACAATACACCTATGTTGAGACTCCCCCTGAAGTCTACACCTCTCTCTGATATGTGTCTCAAGAGAACCTTGAAAGTGATATATACATTTATCAAGCGAGCTTTAAATGTCTCCACTTCCACAATTTATGTGACTCCTGAGAAAGTCCATAATTGCTGGTTGTAGAAGAATTGTGGTGATATTCTTTGTATTATCACCTTTTATATAGCCTAGTTTTATTTGTTTATTGCAACTTGCATTATTTTCATAACTACATGCGAGTTCTTCAGTGGTAAAGTCCAAGCCACTATTCTCAGAGATATTTATGGTTATAACATTTACTATAGATACTCAAAAACTACTACATGTATGATAATGATCTCTTTACGTGGGCCAAATGAGTAACCAACATCAATAATACAATTTGGTGTTTCAAAGTAGGAAGTAAACTCAATATTTTATTCTGGGGTTATAAGACCAACTTGAATCCCAACTATATTTATAAATGGGAAAAAAAACCACGTCAATGGTTCTTTTAAGTATCAAAATATATTTTGATTCCATTCCAATGACAATGCCTCTTTCTTGAGTTAAATCAAGATAACAAGTCATTGAGAAGTAAGTATATGGTCAAGTGTATTAGTAGTGGTATAATTATGCACATATTGTACATAGGTAGAGGATTTTAGCTCCCACCAGTTATTCGTCATTTCCCTGACAAAATTGATCTTTTCTTGTATCCTAACTTTGACCAATCATTGGAGTGCAAACATATTGCACTTATCTATGTTTAATCATCTGATCGTCTTTTGGATATATACAAAATGTAGAATTTATTATTTCACAAACTCGAGTTTTAGTTTAAAGCCTTTACATGATTGATTTTTCTCATGATTTATTATCTCAAATTAATAATACAAGTAGCCAATGGTTGCTCTTATTTCATTAAGAGTGCATATTATTTTCATATCATTGACCAATATAGCTATAATTACATATTCAGAACTTATTTTCATTATAATACGCAATAACATAGATTATCTTTTCCCAATCAAGTAGTCACTTAGACAGTTATAGCACGTCCCCCTGGATTCTTTCACTCCATAAAGTGAGTGTAATTTCAAATGCACTCCGTGGATTAGAGTTACTTGCCTTTGCAATGAAAAGCCAGTAAAAACTTTTGCATATATCTTTAAATCATGATCCTCATAGAGATATAATGTAATCATAGGTATAAGCTGCATTCTCAATTCTTTTGCATTATAACATTTATTATGGGAGAGTGCATACTTCTCATAGTCAATTTCAGGGCGTTGTGAGAAACTTTGTGTTTCAAGTCTAGTTTTTCATCTCATGGATTTATATTTCTCATTACACTTTAGAATAAAGCTTCATTCATGTTCTCGAGGCTTAACACTTGGTGAGGCTAGCAATATCAGACCAAATACCTATCTTGTTTTCAGGGAATTTAGTTCTACCTGAACTTATTCTTTACATTTATACCAATTTACTCTTTATTAACATTTCAATAGAGTGTGGTTCAATATCATTGTGCTCTATGATTCCTTGAGTAATAGTGTATACATCATCAATGTGTGTGAAAAATCTTTCCACCAACTCGTATAAAATCTCATTGCAGAGAATTTTTTATTCTCTAGAATCATATTAAACATTGGAGCATCCTCCGGTAATGATTCATGGACATAAGTATAACTAGAGATGATCTCATGAGAGGAGTTATCTTCATTGATGATCAATTAAAGTTGTGTCATACTTGCTTTCTTATTCATTTAGAGAGTATCAATCAAACCAAGTGACCTCCCCTGCTTCTTTTGGGAGTCACGAACTCAATCACACCTCCACTAAATGTGGTTGGAACGCCTTATTCTACAGCATTGTGTCCCTATGGGAACATTTAACCTTGCGAACATATTTGAAGCTAATATATATGATCTCGTCACTTTAGAAATCGAGTCTCCTTTACTTTGAAGATCAATTGTTCACTTTAATTTACTTTTACTTTACATAGTGAAATACGGTGCCCACAATGAGACAGAATGTGAAACTATTCCTGTCGTTCTGTTAGTAAATGCTTTTTTCTTATCTCCTCTTGATGACATGAAAACTATCTCATTAAAGTGAGAAATACATAAGCGGTAATGAGATTGTCTGTCAAATATTTCAAATAGCAAATGGCCGTTGGGATATTCATATCTAGAATAAATACTTAATCAACTTTGAAGATTATGTGAATGCGTTATGGGGACGCAATAAACATATATACTGCATAACCAAATATGCGTAAATTTGAATTATCAGACTTATATCAAGTTACCAACTGGTACACAAAAATCCTTGATTAAAGGGTCAAACGAATACGTAAGAGTTGCGCGCAATATTGCTTAACCTAGTGCAGATTCAAATGTATGAGTGCGCATAAATATTGTCTTACTCACCATTTATATCCTTTTTTACAATGTCTTCTTTGAGACCTTATTGTATATGCACGTTAAGGTACAAGATGCTCTACATTGATCTTGATTGATATGCAATAGACATCAAATATTTTTGATGTAAACTCTCTAGCGTTATAAGTCTTGAATGCTTTATAAAGGTGGTGATTGCTCAACCATACTAAATGTGTGAGGATTTCTTAAAATGCAATATTTTTATGGAATATGTGTCGATGCATTGACCAGAACTATAAAACTTAAATGGTCCGCATTTTGAATGGTTAAGTCCACATGCATAACCTATTATCAATTATAAGAATAGAATGTTACACTTTGTATTTTTAACATATGAAGGTCTTAATAATACAATTTTCCTAATGAACAAGTTTTTAAAAAATGAGTGGCGTGTCTTTGAGATATGAATATATGTAGTGCTTCTGGCTCTTTAGAATGCATTGGTTTTAATTGAACAACACAATGTCGACATTATATTATACACCACATTTGTATCATGTTTTGTGTTTCACTCAAAATCAAAGATGTCCAATGATAAAATCTTATAAATGGACCATCATATCATGACCAAAGAATCCATGCCAGTCGTGTCAAGACTTGAGTCAGTGTCCAAGAGTTCATTGTTTGTCATATGTTATGACTCAATAATCAGAATAGTAGTAGAATAAAATTACTAGATCGACTCACTAATTTGTCTAAAACGTGCTTCCTTACAGATAAATTAAAGGTATATTTACATTCTTATAATGTGTTTCTCAGTGATATCATCAACATGAATATCATTAAACTTAACAAGGTTCATTTCGCTCTTGGTCCATACTGAGCTTTTATGATTTTAATAAATGTGCCACCAGGCATAAAGAATTTGGCAGTTCCTCGCCCTTTGGTTGGTTAGGATGATGATTTGCATCTTTTTGTACATATTTTCATTATCGTTTTTGTTTCACGTTGCGTGTTTTTCGCTTGCTTTTTGTTGCTTTAGGAGTCGGGTTGGCCGTTTTTCGTATTTCTAGATTTTCTTAGTTTTTGTACATTTTTCTTATTTATTTTTGTAGTTTTTTCACGTTTCCATTTTTCTTGGCCGTAGGACGTCCAAGCGGGGCCCACGCTCGTAGGAATCATTGATACTCGACTCGGGATTGGACAGACAAAGCAAGGAGGCGCAACGGACAAGGTTCGATAAACCGGCGGACGCGAAAAGGACGAAAAATCAAGCCGGGCGCTGGAATCCAGTCGACCGACTGAATGTTCAGTCGATCGACTGACCTTTAAGACGATCGACTGAACCGGCTGAAATCGACTGGATTCCAGCGAATTTTGAAGTTTTTGACATGGCAGTCGATCGACTGCCTACCTGGCCGATCGACTGCCGTCGATCGACTGAGCCCCCAAGATCGACTGAATTACAGGGCTTCAGGCCAATTTTGACGGAGCAGTCGATCGACTGCCGACAACACCGATCGACTGCCAGTCGATCGACTGCTTTTACAGTCGATCGACTGAAAAGCAGAAATTTTGAAGATTTAAGCAATCAGACGTCATTTCAAAGGACAACTTGCAGCTCATAGCTTTCTTCCCCAGAAAGCTCACCAAACAGCTTTTTCTTCAGTTTTTCATGTTTTGCTCATTTTAATTCCTAAAAATTCTAGTAATTAGGTATAGATTAGTTAAGTTTAGATTTAAGCTAGTTTATGTTCAAGCTTTGTTTCAAGCTATCTTTTGTGAAGATCTATCAACTTCCCAGCTTTATCATTCAAGCTTTTGTGTAATCAACATTTGGTAACTTCTTTCCTTTAATTTAGTTTCATTTCCATGATTATTTCCTTTTAATATTGTGTTGTGCTTTGGATCATAGTTTAGTATCTCTTGTGTTTTTCAAAACTTTAAATATCATTTTCTAGCTTTCTAACTTATGAACTTATGCTTTTAAGTTGTTAAGTTGTATTCAAATTCTAATTTAGTAAAAGTTGTTAAAGATCTTCATTTAAAACCCMTAATTCATACTAAGTAATTATGTTGACTTATTCAAATAAGTTGACTTTAATTTTCCCTCCATTTTACTAATTTCAAATTAATAAGTTTTAATAAAGCTAATTAGTTTAAATTGATCATCTGTAATATAAGCTTTAATTTCTTTAAATGTTTTAATGTTTTTAAAATCTCAAATTTCAAATTCAAATCTTAGCTATAAAACCGAAAAAATGATTATCGCTTTCTAGGTTAATTTAGTTTAATCAAAAACCGACAATAAGAACGATAAAGAAAACCGAACGCCGATTACATCCATCCTCGAGAGACAGGACTCGGGACAACTCACCGCACCTACAGTCGACTCCGTACTATTGCGGAGACGATTTCTAGAGCGTCGAGAAATCATCGATCAAATTTTGGCGCCGTTGCCGGGGATGGATTAAGCCAATAGCATTCTTAATTATTCTTGTTGTCGTCGTAAATAATTAGCTAGTAAATTATTTTACATTCGATACGTGTAATCTTTTGCCGTTTGTCGTGTGTGCAGGGTAGGTCCCACATCCTGTTCTCTCCGCTAGTATCACCAATAATCGAGAAGCGGACGATGGAGACCCTACTCGAAAGCCCGATTCTGCCCGCCCACACTCTAAACGATCGAAAGACGCCTCCGCCGCTTGATTGATCCGGCCGAGGATGGCAAACTACCAAGTTAGTTTGCCGTACGACAACCCTTACATCCAAATTCCCGAATATCCAAACCCATATACCGATCCCAAATATGACGACCCGTATGCTTCGATCGGTAAAGAGTGGATCTACTCTTCCGATCATTATGACCCAAACCCTCCATATTCACCTCCATTCTCATACCCCCAAAACCCGAGTTTGGACGATCTATATGTTCCCCTTGCCCTTCCTTCTTCTTGCCCCCATTTTGAATCGTACGCTCCATCGATTTATAATTCCGATTCTTCGAGCTACGATCCTTACAACCTACCCTCGAGCTACGATTCTTTCAATCTAATCCGCCTCGAGCTCGTATAAACCGAGTGATGACCCTTATACTTCACTCTTTCAAGATTCGTCTACGTCCCCACTCCCGGACGTGGAGTCTCTCTTAGCCGAGCTCGTTGGAAGCCTCGATCGCATGGAGGACCCACGCTAAGCAAATGGCCAATGACTTGGGTGAGATAAACAAACCGTACCCCGACGAGATACCCTTCTTTGATGAGGCGGTGCCCACGGTCGTTGATGATAATTCGAGATTTGACGATCTTTCGGAAGGTGAGCGCTATGAGGTGGATTTTGAGACGAAGAGAATGGGTCGGAAAGCAACGCAACCCCTCTCGGGTATTGCGAAGAGGTTGTAGTGGAAAGTGAGGGGGTGTTATCTTCGTGGCCTCCGATGGCACTTGAATTGTCGAGCTTACCGGCTTTAGTCGAGAAAGATGTAGTTGATGCCGGCCTTGGAGGATGTGGAGATGATCAAGCCTCTTTCGCCTCCAGCCGAAACCTTTGCTTACTACTTAAACAAGAAAA
>BMAC01000859.1:299765-324098 GCA_014905375.1 Phtheirospermum japonicum
GATTATTTCCTTTTAATATTGTGTTGTGCTTTGGATCATAGTTTAGTATCTCTTGTGTTTTTCAAAACTTTAAATATCATTTTCTAGCTTTCTAACTTATGAACTTATGCTTTTAAGTTGTTAAGTTGTATTCAAATTCTAATTTAGTAAAAGTTGTTAAAGATCTTCCTTTAAAACCCTTAATTCATACTAAGTAATTATGTTGACTTATTCAAATAAGTTGACTTTAATTTTCCCTCCATTTTACTAATTTCAAATTAATAAGTTTTAAAAAGCTAATTAGTTTAAATTGATCATCAGTAATATAAGCTTTAATTTCTTTAAATGTTTTAATGTTTTTAAAATCTCAAATTTCAAATTCAAATCTTAGCTATAAAACCGAAAAAATGATTATCGCTTTCTAGGTTAATTTAGTTTAATCAAAAACCGACAATAAGAACGATAAAGAAAACCGAACGCCGATTACATCCATCCTCGAGAGACACGACTCGGGACAACTCACCGCACCTACAGTCGACTCCGTACTATTGCGGAGACGATTTCTAGAGCGTCGAGAAATCATCGATCAAATGATACAATCACTATAGTCAAATATGAGTTTTAATTCAGTGAATAATTGTCTATTCTTCGATGAATTGTCACATTCTTCATAGAGTTTGAACGACATGCTTTTCATTATAATAGTTTTCTTTATTTGCTAGATTTATTACATTATATCTTAATAGTATTACTCTTGAACCTTGTATGCAAATGTGTGGTAAATAAACTCAATTACATTCAATACTTCAGAATGAAATCAAAGTTTCACCAATAAGCTAAAAAACTATTAAATTAAATCTGGCCACATCACATAATTTTAATTCAAATAAACTTTAAGACAAAATACAATAGTCTAATAAAAATGATACATTATACTTTCACAATTTTCTTATAAAGTAAGAAATAAAAAAATTTCATCAATCAAAATAGAGGATATCTAATGAATAAGAAAGGTCATTGGAGAACCTCCATGACTTCTATCATGACCAACAAGTATCACAAACTCTTACATATCTTACCTTATGGTTCATTCTTCCCACAAAGGTAGGGATTACATGTCTCGCCCCTTTGCTTTGAGGTTATTTTCACTATTCATATCAACTATATTTGGACTCAGGAAATTCCCATATCCAGAGGTCTAACATAGGTATTACTAAGAATAATATCATGTTTCTCAATGACTTATTAGCATAATTATTATTATACAAGTGTATCAGTATGTTTGCTCAAGTGGAAAAATATAATGAGACCGTGTCTCTCAAATACGTATTGTCATTTTATGTGACTTTGTTTTTCACATATGGTAAGACAAATTTTGAGTTTCAATAGATCTTTTTTGAAGTCATTAACCATTTTTAGAAAGCAGACAATTTTATTTCCACTAAACCTATAGGCTCGAAAGTAGTGTATAATAAACTTCCCAAAATATTCATTTAGGGCATCCCAAAGTTGATTGGATGTTTTTAACTAAATATACTTTGAACAAAAAAATTAGTCAATATGAAGCCCCAAATTCATTAGAAAATTGATTTTGACTTAGTTTGACGATCCTTCGTCATTTGAGAGTTAGGGAATGGTTGTTGTGGAAGTTTAGTTATTCTAATTTACACATCAACGACTGATGGTACTATTCCATTTTTTTTAGTAAATTATTTGAATTAGATTGAGTTAGTTCAATCAATTTCTTTAGATAATAGATTTGAGAATTATAGTTCACACTCTTTCTTTGGTATTTTGTGAATATACTTTTGTTACAAGTCTGATTCATACTAAACTTGTATCGTTCATGAAATTTTATTATCATGAAAATATAAAAATGTACAATCAATGATACATATATTGAAAGTATTACATAATATTTCACCTTTAAAAGAATTACCAACATACATGAAACTATAAATTCATTGAAATTCATTTTTAACTAAATATATTGGAAAAATCACTCATCTAATTATGTAAGTAACTTTATTTACGATTTTTAAGTAAGAATACATCTAAGAGCATAAATTATACAATATGTTCTTTGTGAATATCATTAAAATATTACAAACTTACATATTTGTCAAGATTGTACATAATGTGGCATGCACATATAATTTCATTCTTAATTTAATCATAGGTAACATAAATCTATACTTTGTTTAAGAACTTGGATTGTGGGGTGCAGGACAATAACAAATATTTATTATTTGCATAGTCAATGGAGAACTACCAATCCAATTACTTTAATTTCTTTGTACCATTTTGTCATCGATCACTCCTAGGAAATCTCTTAGATAGGCGGATGCGAATTTGGATCTATCAACGGAGCAATTCCATTCAATTCATAGCCATGTCGGACCCCTCAATCTTTAATAATAGGGTAATTCGAATTACTAGGGGATTCCTCAATTTTCTTTTTGCGATTGGTCTGTTCGCGACATGCTTCTGATTATAGAAACTTTCAAACTCGATCTTCACCATCCAAAATGAACTTCCATGTATTTCGAACACTATATCCAAAATTCAAATTCATCAAATGGTTAGATTGTGTGTAATCATGTTTTGAAAAAATCAGAGCAGACAGTTTTTTAAGATAGAATCAGTTCATTTCAAAATTAATTATTGGATCCTATGAAACTCAGATTCAGATCTCCACCGTTCAGATTAAACGTTTATATTTATTGAATATACAATTTTTAGTTTGATCCAACTGTTCGATTGTGCGCAACCTTGTTTTGAAAAATGTTGTACAGAAAATTCCGAAAACAAAACTTGCTTTATTCGAAATTCAATATATGTTGCCTCGAATCTCATAATTCAGTCTCCACCACTCACAACATGATTGGACAGGTTTTAAAGGTTCTGTAAAGACTAGAGCGCGATCGAATGGTTCAAACACCAAAACAAAAAAAAAAAAAAAAAAATTCAAGGCAGTTAAATTTTTACGTACGAAAATTGTATAATTATTTTTTTAGTTTATGATGGCTTATTTCTCGATCACCTTCAATATATTTGAGCTTTGTGCTGATAGCTTGGAAAAGGAAAAGTAAAAAAAAAAAAGACATAAAAAGACGGTATAATTAAGATTCTCTTATATTAAATACTCTCTTTATATAAGGTTAAATACATATTTTTATAATAAATAAAGATAACAAATACATAAATTGTTATTCACTATTTATTTGTTCACAAAAACACACTAATTGTATTTTTACTTCGATAGTCTAATAATATGATTTAAATTAGCTTTCCTACTTGTGAAAGTAATTAATTAACGTTGAGAATACTTAAGTTAGAGATGGACCATAGCTAGGGGATGGCAAATGGGGGCGAGCGCGGGTGGGTACGCCTACCCCGACCCCATCCCCTGCTTGAAAAAAGTCATCCCCATCCCGCCCCCGCTTCAATCTAAGCGGGTATCCCCGGCGCCGCCTCCGGGGGTATATTAGTTGCCCTCGCCCCCACCCGCAATACCCAATCACCAGCCATCGTCCGTATACCCGGTTCATACTCGCTTGTGTCCTGCCTAAATTTTACTACTTAAAAAATTAAAAAAAAAAATACGGAGCTTGATTTTTAGGTCTACTTAAATATAAAAAAAGAAAATTACAAGAAGATTCAAATAGCATGACAAACATTTAAGTCCATTACATTTAAGAATGGTTCAAAATATAAAATAAATAAATATTTAAATAACAATATATGCAGGTTTGAAAAGGGTCTCAAACGAGGACAGGTACCCGGCGGGGGAACATTATCCCAATTCCCTTACTCGCTCACACAAAACTCGCAATTCCATATCCGCCTCCATCTCCGCTTAAAACGGATAATCCCCATCCCCATCAAAGGTAGGGCGAATGGTGAACAGGATCCCGTTTTAACCGGATTTATTGTTATCCCAACATGGGATTAAAATGACATTTTAATTGCTTTTCAGCCCCCCTTACATTGTAGTTAATATTATTGTAATTGTGATAGAGTCCCCAAAAGGAGGCAACGTCTTATAATTTGAACAGAGCGACTCCAAATTCAAACGCCAAAAGCCAATCAGAAAGTAAAAACACGCTCTCTTATTGCAGAGAAAGTAAAGTCATTTCCTTTTTCTATCACTCTCTTTCTTTCTCCAAATTCTGAAACACCCGAATAGCGAAAAATTAAGATGGAGAACTATGAGTTGAACTCATTGAGCAGAACCCAGGAATTCATATCCCGGAGCCACGGTGTTTCTTGCAGTGGTTTCGATTGGGTAAAGACGGAAAAATTGAATCAAGAAACCCAAGTTTTTGCTATGGAAGAAGATGAAAACGAAGATCATTAGCTAATCAAATGGTTTGTGATCCTTGCTCAAGATTGGTCCCAAGTGGGTTCACAAGTCCTTGTTGTACAGGTTGGTCCTTCACACATTTATCCCAAAGGAAAAAAACAAACGAACTCAAGAGTTAGGGTTTTTCTTCCGGAAAGTATTATGTTCTTGAAATGAAGAATATTGCTGTTCAATTACACCTACGCCAAGTGATTTCTTTACCAAGTGTTTTTATATATTTAAAAAAAAAAAAAAAAACTCCCTTGGTAGCGAAATTTGGTACAAATATTATTGAAAAATGAATTTTAGGAATTCGGTAGATCTTTACGGATTATTAACTAGGCAACTGATTCGATTCTTTTGAAGGAAGAATTAGTATAAATCAAGTCAGATCCTTTGTTTTAACATTTTCTGGTGGAACATATATTTGTGCGTGTTGCATTTTCCACACTCCTTCCATTGAACCATCCTTTAGGCGATAATAGTTTTTAAAGGACAGTGGTGTAGGAGTAGATTTCTGGTGTTTGTTAATGCCTTAGATGGGGCAAAAGTATGAAAAAGGAAATGGCTTCTCATCTTTGAGCCTCAGAGCTTATTCGTGTTGGTTTCTGAGAGTGAGTCAAATGTGTTGTCTCTTGTTCTTGATACTGGATCACTGTTTTTGACTTTACTCTCATTTCTTTGTTAAATTAGATGAGATTGTGTTTTTCATCAATGCTGGTGCCATGACATCGATGGAATCAGACTCCGGTATTAAATTTCTGGAAGACAAGTTTTTTGAAGGCGGAGATACATTTCAAACTGAGGAGTTCATTAATGAAGGTGGAAACTGTTCATTCATTTATCAGTCAGCACGGTTAGGGAATTTCTGCTACCGCATTGAGAATCTTCAGCCTGGGGATTATTTCATCGATCTTCATTTTGTAGAAATCATAAACATTAATGGGCCCAAAGGAATGCGAGTCTTTAATGTTTTCATGCAAGATGAAAAGGCAAGTTGACTTATTATAGCTTTTTACTATTTTATAACGAACAAGCTTGAAGCATTCATGCTTGTAAGTTAATAATTAGTTCTGTCAGTCAATGCAGATTTTGTCTGATTTTGATATCTTCTCGATTGTGGGGTCCAACAAACCTTTGCAACTAGTTGGTGCTAGAGTTGCTGTTAAGGACGATGAGATTCTTGTCTTAAGGTTCGAAGGGATACTTGGAAGCCCAGTCGTTAGTGGAATTTGTGTCAGAAGTGCGCCTAAAACGTCAGGTACTTTATTTTCTGAGTGAAATTTGACGCGTCTATTTAGAAGTTTATGAGTTTTATTTATCATCTTTCATGGATTGCAGCCTTTCAGCTGAATCGTGAATATATTGTCTGCAAGAACTGTTCTAGTGAGATAGAATATCCTTCAGCTCAGGTACGGTAATATGAACTAACATATGGCTGGACTAGTTAGTTTAAGGGCAATAGCCAAAGTTTAGTGTCATCATCTTCTACTTTCCTGCTACTTCTAATAGTTATGAATGATTGGAGCTTGCAGAAAAAGGTATTGCGGACGAAATCGATAATGAAGTACGAGAAAACTATACAAGACTTGAAAGATATGTTGCAGCGGAAGACTGATGAATGTTATCAATCTTGGATGTCTTGGACTGCTTCTAACGAACAATTGGAGAAGGTTAGGATGGAACTTGACAATAAGACATTCAGAACATATTCCCTTGGTAAGCTTGGAACTTGTGCTTTGAGTTTTTTAACTTGCTTTGTTGTTGAAAAGAAAAAAAAAAGAAACAATTCAGTGACGATCACGTCCTTCATTACGAGCTTGTACACCCACTGTAAGCCTTTTCTCGTTTGAACCTCGCAGGACATCGCACGGAAACTTTTTATCCTTTTACTTTCAATGTTTATTTTCCATGGATATTGCTATTTTCTCCCTTTATTTCCTTTGATATTGACGGGTTGATTTGTACTATCGTGAATACTTACAATAACTTATGTGTGTTATACCTAGAGGAACCTAAAGCTTCTATGATTCAATGTTGTTGAGTTTTCTACAGATCAGACTCTAGAGAAGCAAGCTAACAAGCTTAGGGACATCTCAAGCAAGTATGAACACGGCCAGAAGTCCTGGACAACGGCAATCAATAGTTTAGAGCAGAAAGTAAAGGTGAGATTGCAAAAAATATTCTTCGTGTAAAAAGAGTGTATTTTTCCGGTAATGTATGAAGCTAGATGGAATTGAATTTGTACAGATGATGAAGCGGGAGCATTCTCAGCTTTCTCACGAAGCACACGAATGTGCTGACTCCATTCCTGACCTGAATCAGATGGTTTTTGCAGTTCAGTCACTTGGTAAGCTTACGTAACATAAAATGCTTTGATCTTTTATTAGAGGTCGACTTTAAATAACATGTCGCATTTTCAGTTGAACAGTGTGAAGATCTTAAATTGAAGTACAGTGAAGAGCAAGTAAAAAGACGGAAGCTTTACAACCAAGTGCAGGAGGCAAAAGGTTAATATCATGCATTGAATTATTTAGAATGCGTATGTTTGTCTTTAATTCTCATTATATAGATTTGTATATATCAGGAAACATTAGGGTATTTTGTCGTTGCCGTCCTCTGAGCAAGCCAGAGGTTGTAGCTGGATGTGCATCAGTGGTAGATTTTGATGCTGCCAAGGATGGAGAGCTAGGGATCTTAAGTCATGGGTCCAACAAAAAGACTTTTAAGTTTGATCGTGTTTACACACCGAAAGATGATCAAGGTGCGTTCATTTGCATTTCCTTTATTTTGCTAGTTTTTTTGACGAAGGCATATCAATCCATAACCCTATGTATGTGCTAGTTAACACTATGTACCTACTAGTTAAATGAGTTTTGTTTGAACAGTTGATGTTTTTGCCGATGCTGCACCTATGGTTGTCTCCGTATTGGACGGATACAATGTCTGTATATTTGCTTACGGACAAACCGGAACAGGCAAGACATTCACAATGGAGGGCACTGAGGCGAGGCGAGGGGTCAATTATAGAACACTCGAAGAATTGTTTAAGATTGCTAACGAGAGAACTGAAACACACTCTTACAACATTTCTGTTAGTGTGGTTGAAGTTTATAACGAACAAATAAGAGATTTGCTGGCTACGGAGACATCCAAGAAGTAAGTAACATTGGGGTTTGTCAAAAAAAAAAAAATTCTTAAAATTTGAAATAGTTTTAATAGTAGTTAACTTATGTTGAATAATAATTCTAGGTTGGAGATAAAGCAAGCTTCTGAAGGATTTCATCATATTCCTGGGATTGTTGAAGCCAAAGTAGAAAACACTGGACAAGTCTGGAATGTTCTGCAGACAGGAAGTAGGGCCCGGGCCGTTGGATCAAATAATGTGAACGAGCATAGTAGTCGGTCTCACTGGTAACCTCTTTTGAAGCGTGTGTAGCCTTCTATTCTAATCTATTATCTTTTATGGTCTTACTTTTTGCATCTTAACATTCTTTCTCAGCATGCTCTGTATACTGGTAAGAGCCGATAATTTAATTACGGGAGAGTGCACGAAAAGCAAGCTTTGGCTTGTGGACTTGGCCGGAAGTGAAAGGCTTGCGAAGACAGAAGTGCAAGGTGATCGTCTCAAAGAAGCTCAAAATATCAATAGGTCACTTTCGGCTCTTGGAGATGTGATATCTGCTTTAGCAAACAAAAGTAGCCATGTACCATACAGGTCAGTTTTAATCAAACACTTTGGTTTTGCATCCAATTTACACCACTATATATAGACTGACTTTGCAATTTGATGTGTATAAATTTCAGGAATTCCAAGCTGACCCATTTATTGCAGGATTCATTAGGTAAAGCTCTCGTAGGTACTCAATGTTTTTTAAATTTTCACCCAAATTGGGTTGACATATACATATTTTTTCATTTCTTTAGGCGGTGACTCGAAAACACTGATGTTTGTACAAATTAGCCCCTCAGATCAAGATATAAGTGAAACTCTGAGTTCACTAAATTTTGCGACCCGTGTCAGAGGGGTCGAATTGGGTCCTGCTAGAAAACAAATTGATACAAGTGAGATTCATAAAATGAAATTAATGGTATGTCCGGTTTTATATCATCACAGACGATATTAAGTGAATTCCCTTCTACCAAAATTATCTGGAACGTGTGATGCTCACTCATCCTTTTATATTTGTCAAATTGGTTATATTAGCTCGAGAAAGCAAGGCAGGAGTCAAGGTCCAAAGATGAATCTCTGAAGAAGCTTGACGAGAGTTTACATAACCTTGAAAGCAAGACCAAAGGAAAGGATCAGGTTTACAAGAACCAATTGGACAAAATTAAAGAGCTTGAAAGCCAACTCGAGTTGAAGACATCTCTGCAATTTCAATCTGAGAAACAAGTTTTGAATCTCTCAGAGAGGCTTAAAGGGAAGGAAGAATCTTGTTCCAGACTTCAACAGAAGGTACAATTGGAAATTTTGTGTATTTTGACTTAGCTTGAGTTTGTTTCACTATGTCATTGACTAATGTTCTCCTATTTTTCTGAAGGTGATGGATTTAGAGAACAAGCTCAAACAACTAGAAGAAATTCAGTCTACAACGTACCGGGAGAAGGTTTTCTATTAATTCTTTCTTTCTGTTCTTTCCTCGTTTGTTTATTTACATGCACAATTTTTCATGGCGGGTGTGTCACAGAGTTGATGCAATTATTTTCTTACTACATGAGAAGAGTCCAATAACTTTTATCATCTTGAAATGCAGGTTAATGATCTCGAAAACAAGCTGATAGAGCAAACACAACAGTCTGAATCCAGTACACTAATCCTTCAACGCAAGGTTCTAAAACTTGTTTTTAATGCAACTAATACAACCACCCGTTTAATTTGACACCGCATATTAGTTTTGTGTAGTTATGTTTTTATTGCATTAATATGGCTTGAATGGGTGAACATGACATATTTACTATATACAAGTTATTTTGTCATCTAATTATAGGTCCAGGAGCTTGAAGGGAAGTTGAAAGAACAGCAAGAAAACCCCGAGTGTTTTTCACTTAGTCAAAAGGTATTTCTTTTTGTATTTGTAACTAGTCCTTTTGAATATTTACAACTCAATGGCCACAATGCAGTCGAATATAACCTTTAAAGGTGCTAATGTTATTGTGTTCTTGTGCCGCTGACAGATTAAAGAACTCGAAGCTAAAGTGAGAGAACAAGAAAAGCAGCTAGCATCCACAATGATCTCAGATCCAGTGGAAAACAAGCTCCTTGTCAGAAAAGAGTTAACGAATGAATCCGAGCATCGCATTCTGAGAAGCTTAAATTCAGTTAACCAACGAGGCAGTCTTCCGGTGAAGGAAAACGAGGCTACTCACGAGGCACGGAAGAAGAGATTGTCGAGAAATGGTGACATTGAGAACAACAATAGTGTTGTTCCGACTCCAGTGAGCAGCAACAAAGGCAGGCATTCAGATCCGCCCAAACATGTTCCCAGAGTTTCAAGAACGACTAAGCCCGTTATAATGGCACAGAGGCCTGTTGCAGCTCGCAGCATAAAATTGAGCGGAGACCCGGTCCAGGGGATTAAAGAGAGGGACAGCAAGAAAAGGATGTGGACAAGATAATTGATGTAATAATAACTCTTCCTGTTATTGACTTTTAACTCTTTGTAATTCAGATGTGGTGGCCGTTACTGGTAATGTGTTGCCACACTAAATGCATGTAGTTGGTCAACTGTTCAATGTTACAAAAACGTTTGGGCGCTCTCTGTCCATTCGGCTCTAGTGTGTCTGTGTCGCTGTGTGTATTATTTTGATATTCGAATCCATATGTGTTTTGTCAATATCATGTGCAAAATGGCCTATTATACCCGCATGGGTCTTTGCTAGCTGCACCCGTATATTTTATTTATAAAAAATGACAATCACTAAAATGTCATATATGCTCATATAATATAACTTCAACACAATTTTATTGATCTCAATTACGAAATACACCCATAAAATATAAAAATTGGTAAACACACCCATTAAAAACAACATATAATATCACATTTGAACAAAATTTTCTTCAACCTCACTTCCTTTCTCTTAACAAAGCCCCCAACTTTTCAATTATAACAAATAATAAAAAATTGATGATGAAAAAAGGGAACAACCAATGCACTTCTTCATTTTGTTCAATTAATTTTTTGTTTTCGCATTCGTATTGCTAAACTTGGTTCAAATTTTGAAAAAATTGTTTGGGACTCGTTGCAACTAATAGACGAATTTATCAACAAATTTCAGACATACGTAGCCAAAATTTCTTCAAATTTCAGTCATTGGTTTTCTATATCAGTTTTTGAATCGATATAGAAATTGATTTTCTACATCAGTTTTTGAAGTGAATAAGAAACTGTTTTTTTGAAACTTATTTTTTACATCGATTTTTATAATATCGATATAAAAAGTAGTAAATAAAAAATAAAAAGAAACATTATCGGTGGCCACTAGCCGAAATATTGAGCAAATATCTGTTGAAATATTGATATTTGTTGAATAGATCAGAGTCAAAATTTTGAGCAAATCTCAATCAATATTTACCGATTTATTTTCGAACTCCAAATTTAAAAAATCAAAAATTGACATCCAAGATTTTATTTGTCATGTTAATAACAACATAAACTTAACGTACAAACAATATAAATAAGAATTTATCAAATTAATACAAAACATAGGATTTAAAACAAATAGCAAAAATAGAAGCAAACATACCCTATAACCAAGGTTCAAAAAGGCTTGAGACGTGGCAATAAGGCATTGCCAAGCCTCAAGTCTTGAAAGAGTATGCGTGCCTAGGCGAAGTTTAAGCGTAAAAAGGCGTTTTCAAATATTTTTATTATTTTATTTATTATATTGTTATAATAAGTAAAAAAAAAATATGTTTAACAAATTTGTTGAAAAGATGTTTTCAAATATTTTTATTATTTTATTTATTATATTGTTATAATAAGTAAAAAAAAAATATATGTTTAACAAATTTTTCTATATATTTTCCAATATAGTTAGCAAAATACTAATCATTTATACAAAATCAACGTACTAATCACGGTGGCATGTAAGATGATCATACTTTACAAAATATAAATTATACTTTTAATGTATAAAATCATACTTTTTAAAACAACTATTCACATTTTTTTAGAAAAATATGAATTTCACATTAAAAACATGACGTTTTACTGTAAAAGTATAATTGTTTTCATAAGACATTTCTAGTTGAATCGCTTTAAGCTCCTTTGGGGCTTGACCTTTCGGCACTGGGCAGGCGTCAGCCTCCCTTCAACCCTTTGAGCGAAAGGCGACAAAAGAAAAGGAAGGAAAATCCATGGACCGACCCCATCATCTCCACCCCGTAGGAACTACGAGATCACTCCAAGGGCGCCTTCGGCATCCAGGGGTCGCGGACGGCCATAGAACCCTATTTAATAAGTGGCACGCATTAACTGTCAAGTTCTCAGGTTGGGCAGTAAAGGTCGGAGCTTTCTTGGGACTTGCATTTTCTTCTTAAGTAATTTTTGCGAAATATTAATTATTTGATCCTTTTTTGGTGTCATTATAAATTTTTTAATATTTGGCTAAATTAAAAAAATCAGGTTACTCATTTAAAAGGCATGCGCCTTTTCACGCCTAGGCAGTCAACAAAACAAGTTGACCGCCTTTTTCCACGCCTAGGGACTAGGCGAGCTTTTTCTCCCGCACTTCACGTCTAGGCGCGCCTAGGCCCTGCCTTTTAGAACACTGCCTATAACTGACTTGGCGTCGAGGAAGCCGACGACTTACGATCGACGGCGTTCGAAATAGCTCCTCCATTTTGTGGTGTTCTCGTCCATATGGACCCTTCTGTTCGTTCCTCCCGTCGTTTTCATGCTTTTTGCCATTTTATTTTTTTAATATAAGTGTGATTAGAAAGTGTGTAAAATTAAAATAAGATTTATTTAGAGTGAGTGATATAATAAAAAAATCACGAATAATCTATAAAATAAAAAATATAAAATAATACATAGATATATATTAAAAATTGGGTGCGGCTTTCAAATCTCGGGTGCAGTAGAATTGGCCGTGCAAAATAAAAACTCCACACAGGTGTATGTGGTTCTGTAGTTCTTTCGATCTCAAAACTTATGCAGTCTCAAAAGGTCCAATCAAAGTACTAAACTTAACATAATTTGTTTTTACTTTTTTTTCTTGGTTGTTGCTGTGATTGATTAATTTCATTTGGCTTTCATTATTTTAGTAAATTTATCACAAAAAACAAAAAATTGGAACCAAATGATGTAGAGAGATTTTTTTATTTTACTATCATTTTTTTCTTTTTTACTAAAAATAATAAATGGATAATAATAATATGACCCGTTTATTTTGCCCTACAATTTTCTTTTAATATATATACTTTTTTTCTTTTCCTTTTCTCTTTTTTTTTCTTACCCTTGCTTTTATCATCAATTTCTGTATATATTTCACATTCTCCTCGTCATCTTCATCCCTAATAATCTTCGATGAACAAACAAAACTCACCCCCGCTTTACTTTAGCCCTAAAGTTGTTGTATCAGTTCACTCGCCAGCTAGGGGCATTCATACAGGTCGATTGGGAGCTTACGGTTTCATGTTCTATTTCACTCCCCGATGGGGGTTCTTTTCACCCTTCCTTCACGGTACTACTTCGCAATTGGTCACCTAGGAGTATTTAGCCTTGCAAGGTGGTCCTTGCTGATTCACACGGAATTCCACGTGTCCCATGCTACTCGGGTCAGAGCGTAAGCTATTTCCTAGATAGATACATATTTTATCTATTTAAAAATAAGGAAAGGTACGAACAAATGTATCGTTATAAGGACAATAACAAGGATAATTAACAAAAAAAAAAAAGCAATTATGTTCGACTTCTAACTCGAATGCGTCCCCCCTTCTCCGATCTCTGGGAAGCATTATCAGAAAAACAAAACTCTAGCCCTAAACTCCTGCGTCACCGGCTTTTTTTCCACTAGAAAAGGAAAGGCTCAACCAAAAACTCGCTTGAAGCTTGGATAAAAGGCTTTTGCTGATGTTGATTAACCGTAGCAGTTGGAGAGTTGAGTAACTCTGATAGGAATTCAGTTCCCCTCATTTTGTCCTATCGATTGGTTTTATTTTATTAAGTGTTATTACCCTTCTGGAAACTTGAGTTAGCTAGAATGATTATTTAATTAATCTAGCAAATAAGTGGAGCCCTTTATCTTAGTATGTCTTTTATTAGTCTTTATCTACTTGATATCTCAAGATAATTATCTAAACCTTGTTTTATTGAACTAGGACTCTTTCAAGGAAGTTGGAGTATACATATCACTTGGCTTTTGATGAAGAATAATAAGGAGAGGAAGAGAAAAACAGAAAGCTTACTCTAGCATACATAAACGTCGCTCATTGTTTGAGAGTTTTTCAAGATTGTGTTTGATAAAGATTGAAGATTTTACGAGCGATCCAAGAACTGTTCAGAACGACTAGCTCATTTAGGAGTTTTTAATTTATTACTAGATGCAATTATTTTATGATTTGTAAAAACAATCTCAACATTTCTAGTAATATCATTTCTGGCCTGAGTTCATGCTCTATGAGTTCATTTAATTCATAAACAAAAATTATTTCTACGTGTTCTTTATAATTTTTCCCAGATATACAAAGATGTTAGTAAGGATGATTCAACATCGTAACTAACATCTGTGTCCCATTTATATTTATACAAGTTCTAAGACCTTCAAAACTTTTAATTGGTACCAGAGCCATCACTTGCATTACTAAGTGTTGATCCTATTTTTTTTTTAGGTAAACGATGGATATTGTCATGAATAATGCAATCCGACCACCCGTGTTGGATGGGATAAACTATACGATCTGGAAAGTAAGAATGCGTGATTACATCAAAACTATGGATGAAAGGTCATGGCGAGCAATCTTGGTTGTCTGGGAGGCTCCAAGGCTGGAAGATCCGGATGGAGACATTATCTATGAGATCGATTGGACGGCCGAGGAACTTACCATTTTTAATGCAAACACCAAAGCATTGGATGCTCTTTAATCATTCAAATATTTAGACTACAAAAGAAGCATGTGATGCTTTATAACTCTTCTATGAAGGCTCAAAAAGAGTTCAACGAACAAAACTAAGAATTCTTGCGACTCAATTTTAAGTTTTGAGAATGGAAGAAAGTGAGAACATTGTCGGATACAGTGCCAAACTTCTCGATATTGCAAATGAATGCCAATAACTAGGTGCTCTCATTTCTAATGAAAGGCTTGTGATTAAATTCTTGCATTCTATGACTGAAAAGTTCAACATGAAGATTATTGCAATTGAAGAAGCCACACTTCTACCATGAGCTTTGACGAACTTGTCGTCTCTCTGAAAAACGTACGAGATGGAACACAAGATCAAAAAACCAAAATCGATAATTATTGCTCTAATCTCTGCTCCTGCCTTTGAAGATGAAGAATTTGATCTTCCAGCTCTTGCTCATGAAGCTGAGACTGCCGAGTTGGATGAGGTTGTAATTGCACTCATTGAAAGAAAATTCAGTGAATTTTTGAAGAAGAAGAATAACTCGAGGAAGCCTTTCAATCGACACATCAAATCCTCATCAGAACCTTCCACTCCAAGACAATTAGGTCAATCCACAAACAGGTTCCAAAGAAGGGATGAAACTCCCACAAGTGTCAAATTCGAACATCGAAATCAAAAGAGCACCAAGGACTTGGATAATGTTTAGTGTCATGAGTGTAGAGGCTTTGGACATTACATGCATGAATGTTCCAACATCAGGCGAAAGAGAAACCTAATTTCCATGAGCAATGGAGAAGATGAGGAAGAACCAAAAGAAACTGAAGAGGTTCTGCGATGAATGCATGTGTTATCTGGGATAACACTAACACTGTGAGTGACATTTGGTGTCTTAACTTATTCATCATTAAGAAGGTAGATGATAATGAAGACTTTGGTGATTCCTATTGATCGAAGATTTCTTATCACTCTAAGAAATTATCTCTGCAATAATACGGAGTCGATTGTAGAGTGGTAAGTTGAATCCCGAGTCTTGTCTCTTGAGGATTGATGTTATCGGCAATCAATGTTTAGAGTTAATCTCTTGTCAATCTAAATTACACTAATTTACTCTAAGAAATAAATAAGTCATTTGGTTGGGTTTGAGTTTTTAAATTCTAATGCTTGAATTGAAATGGAAGTTTTAAAAACACTAAGGCAAAAGATTAAGGAAGATTAAGTGCTTGCTTGAAAATAACTAGTTTAAGGACATTAATTAAAAACTTTTAACAAATTAAAAACTACTAAAGTAGAGGAAGCTTGCAATTTTTTGAAAGAGAAAAGAGAGAGAAAGTCAAAGCTTAAGATTTAAAATAGAAAAGTCAAAGCTTTAATTGAAAAGGAATGCCCCATTTGTCTTTCCTTGACCAAAGGTTTGTTTAGTCAAATGGGGTAAAAAGCTTCAAAGGAGATGCTTCAATGGATTTTTTGCAAAAAGAAGAATAAAAGGCTAGAAGATTAATGTTGAGGATTTGAAATACAAGGGAAAACAACACAAGCTAAAACCTAACAACCAACACACAAGCAATAACAATAAAACAAGATCAACACACAATAGAAAAGAGAAATATTACTATCAAGTTTCATTCCAATCAAAAGCTTCAAGGTTTAGCTATAATCTTCAAAAGATAAAGAAAATATTCACCATAAGAACATCTACAATTGATGGAGATTCCACCTTCTCCAACAACTCACTAAGAGAATATAAACCTATCTAACTAAACTACTCTAAGGATTTATAAGCTAGGATTTAATATGCAATGGAATAATAGAGGCTTGGGATATATTGAACAAGCTCAAAAACCAGCCAAGGAATGGATAAGGTGGTTGAGGAAAAAGCTGGAGCTTATACAGAGGATCGTAGGGGAAAAATCATCAAAATGCCGAAAAAATCCAAAATTTCCTGCGATGTAGTCGATCGGGCTGAGTTCCAGTCGATAGACTGCCTGTCGATCGGACTGAGTTCTAGTCGATAAATATCCTGTCGATAGGTAGGTGGGCAGACGATCGACTAGTGTCTGCTCAGACGGACCCAGCCTCAGCCAAGCAGTCGATTTAGGCTGAAGCAGTCGATCGGCTGGCATGGCAGTTGATCTGGGCTGCTTCCGGGTCAATTCTCTCGTTTTCTATTCTAGAACGTCCGTCGGTCATCGTTTCTTGTTCGCGCTATGTACCCTTTCATGTCTTCACTTGTCCGTTCCATAGCGAGTCGATCGGAATACCATAAGCGTGTGTGAGTCCTACTTAGTCATTCTACGGCCAAAAACATAAAAATGAGTGAAAACTTGTGAAAATCGTAATAGAAACCGCTTAAACGCTACAAAACCTAGAACTAACAAAACAGGCCTAATAGACTCCTAACACCCATAAATACAAGCGAAACACATTCAATCACGATACAAAAATGTAAAAAAACACGTACAAAAATGTGTCACACTAACCAAACGGTTGAGTTATATTCTGATTTATAGGTGTCAGATTGTTCTCCTACTTGTCAGAGCAATTTCATAGAAGAAACTTCTCAAATTCAGCAAGCCATTATTTTTTTCTTTTCTAAAAAAAATGAGTCTAAAGAAAGGGAATTCCTCCAATAAATCCAACCCTTTGCTACCTAAGACGGTGATACCGCTGGACGTCGGCGCCCATTCTGGTTTGCTTCCAAGATACGTGCCTCTCGATATTCGCAGCGAGCACGAAGTTGCCTCTACCGTTGAAACTGATGTTGGTGGATCTGTCCCAACACTATGCTCTAATTCTGAGAAATCAACAACTCCTTCTAAAGGACCTCTTCCCAATCCGACGAATGACCTAGATCTGGTTTTTCATCTCAGATCCGCCTGAACCACATGCTTCCATTTTTCTAAGAAACCCAGGCAATGAAATTGATGTTGATTATTTGCTAAATCTGAAGTTCATTACTGAAACCTTTGGAAGAATTGGGAACCCACTGCTTAAGAGGTCACAATGCCTTTGAGGGGTTGAACCAGGATACCTAGCGGAGGCAATTCCAAAGAGCCAGTCAAGCGAAAGTCGGCGAGTTCCATTGGAGAGCATGTCCTTTGTGGAGGAAGGAGTGGTATATGACAAACAGTGATGACTCCGACTATGCTCCTCCGGAAGGATCAATTGCAGCCAAGCAAGAAATTCCCATAACTTTCTTTTTCACTGACTCTCAAGATGAACAAGTGAGCCAGTTTAGAGTAGAACAGCACTGGCTAACTCCTCAGATATGGTGGCCCCTGATGCTGAACTAGAGGAGGCTGGAGAAGAAGAGTTGTTGTCTGATGAAGATGCTCCTTTGGCGTCAGTGCTACTAAAATTGTAAAAGTCTAAAGTGTCTGTGCAATCTGCTTCAATCTCTGTGCCCTCTGCATAGGTGAATCCAAGTTCACCTGCTGCTGACTCTCCTTCAAACTCAAGGAAGTCATCTGAGAGAACTGTCTCAGTTGAAGAGTCTCGTGTTAGTGAAAATGTTGGTACACCACTACCTTGTAAGGATTTAGAACTGCCAAGTGCACCTTCTGCTATTTCGGCCACTGCATCAGATAATTCTGATGATGATGATTTTGAGGCTGGTCCGGAGGATCTTATAGAACCTTCCAGTGATGAGCTGATGGAGGCAGGAGATGAATCAAACAACATAACTTGGAGGATGACTTTGATGATGAGGAGACTGAGGTAAGTAAATCTTTCGCACCCCATTTCTATACTACTGAAGCTAGGGACCGTTTTAATGCGTTGCACAATCAAGTGTTGATTGAGGAGAGGAGAGGGAATTTCGGACTTTTTGAGAAGAAAAACTTGAATAATTTCTTTAGCAAAAAGGGTCTGACCTCCACTGTGACAACTGCTATGCCGTACCTAAGGGAGTCTGTTCTTGAATTGTATGCCAATTTTCTTCCCTCGATATTGAACCAATTGTCTGAGAATTACAATAAAGCTTTTGTTAGAGAAAAGTTCTATTCACTCCCATCTTCCGTCATAAATAATTTTTTTGGGACCGAGGACTATGAGGAAGAAGTAATTGTGGACGACTTTGAAAAGGTGGCCAAATTCATCAATAGTGGAAGAGTACCAAAGTGGCCCAAATGTTTCCTTAGCTCTCATTTGACCTCCCCATACTCTATCCTTCATAAGGTGGTGGTGTGCAATTGGGTGCCAACTATGAACACAATAGTGACCCGACCTTAGGGACGTGCTCTGTTTCAGATTGGATCGGGGACATTACCATTAACGTTACCGTTAACCCTCTTTGTTGCTCCTTAGTGGTGGTGTTAACGGTTTCTGCGCTGACACTGGGTAACCCAGTGTCGACAGCATACCCAGTGTCGGTTGTAACACTTCAAATCGAGGCTCGGTTTCGCTAAAACTCCACTCGTAGGCCCACACACGACTATCTCCAGACCAAAATACCTCAAAATACCTGTAATAAACATAAAATCAAATAATTATGATCAAAATACGATAAAATAAGCTGGAGATACAAAAATACCAAAATATATTTAATCTAATAACTAAAATTAAGAAAAATTCGTGTTAATCAAATACCCCACGCTTAATTGGTTTGTTCGTCCTCGAACAAACGATAATTTCAAAAAATAACAAGTATAAAAATCAGTTAAAGCAAATAGTCGTGTTACATAGTTAATTTTGAAAATATAAATAATTGCAACACAAACTCAAACGCTAGACCATTATTACATTTTCACTCCAAAAACTAAATCATGCATCCTCGCAAAGGGTAATATATATGTGTATGCTCAAAAGCACTCAAAAAAACTTTTTAAGGACGTGTTTACGCTCAAATCACCAAAATACAAGCACAATAAACAAGAACAAAATATCAAAAACTTCTCCATCGCGTTTAAGTGTGTAACTAACAAAGAATCGGAAAAGGTCTTTGCGGTTGTAATGTAGGCTCTTTGGATGGGTATGGAATATATAAGTCGTGTGGCTATCTCACGATCTAACGTGATCAATAACTCACCAAACTATTCTAATCACGAAGCAATGTGCTTCACCTCATTCAAATGAAACCTCACTTAACTCTCGTAACGTAACCTTTATACTTCGACTATTTCTCAACTCGCAACCCAAAACCGACTTATGAACAAACCACCTAAACAATTTCGAAGCTTATGATACGCTTCTTCTTTCAAACTCAACTCTTACCTTTTAAACATTAGGAGTCATAAGAACTGAATTAAAAACAAGCCTTTATAAGCATAGGCAATAACTCAACAAGATTTACCATCCTCTTTATTCTTTTTTTTTTTAATTTTTTTAATCTTTTTTTTTTAAGGATGGTGATCCTTAACACTATTACAAACTCTTCATAAATCCTTCATTATACCTCCAAAACACAAATAACCAACAAAAATAATTAACTCTTACCCCATGCTATTAATGACGTAGGAGTTAACTCATAAACACTTATGGCTATAGAAAATGAATTATTTGGCTATGATTGGCTCATTCGGAATTTATAGTGGCTAATATATATAGATATGGCCGGGATAAAGTTAATTTTTGTGCCTAATCGCCATGTTCAAAGCTAACTACAATCAGCGATTTCAAAGAGATCTCAAAACAGAACTCACTCAAGTACATGCAAAGATCATAAACACTCAGGCTACTCACTGGCTTTTACACGAAAAGATTTTGAATTGACGCTGCTTTTAAGGTTTTGTGAAACCAATTGCGTCCAAGTACCTCTTTACAATATATAAATAATAATTTTGAGAACTTTATGCACTTATACACACTCAAAAGACAAGAACCTCAAATCATTCATTGTCAACTTTGACAGGATAAACCAGACAAGCACAATCAAGCACAAGAATAGCAATCACGTATTCAAATTTTGGCTACTATAAATCCATGAATTCAAATTGCACAATTATAAAATATAAATCACTACTCAACCATCCTCCCCCTCTCTAAGTCATAAATATATATATCAAAATCAAATCAAAAGAGGAGGGAGTAAGAAAAACATCCCCGAAGACTAAAATAGTCGAGCTGCTCCAAATAGCATTGTGCAATCATCCATTTATCTCGAATCGCGTAATCGAAAATATCTTGATTAACAACCTACAAAAACAAACAAGCAAACAAAACAAATAACACACTAACTAATATTTTTTTTATGTCATTTAATTATTTTTTTTAACCGCTAACGATAGCCTTAGCGGTAGCGGCTACTGTTATGCTACCTTTAAAACTCTCTGTTTGCAACTAGCGGTGGCCTTAGCTGTTGAAGCTACCGCTAATGCTACCGTTAACATATCGCTGAAACTCTATGTCCATCCTTAACGGTGTCGCTAATGGTCAGGCTACTGTTACGCCCACCGTTACACCTCTGTGAAGCCTCCTAACGGTTGGGCTAGCAGTAAGGTCACTGTTAAGCCCACCGCTAACCTACCGCTAATTGCTTTGATTTTTGCAAATTTATCCAATTTTCTGCACATCAATACACCATCAACGCACCACAGCAAATGTCCCAAACTTAACAAAGATTATACAGAAAATAAAGAAAGAAAAATCAAAAGAAAAGCTAAGGAAAAGAAAAAGAAAATGAACGTTTGGGTTGCTTCCCAAGAAGCGCATCTTTTAACGTCGCTTGCTCGACGTGTTCTACGAGCAATGTTATCCAGGACCCAAAAATAAGTGACGATTGTGACATAGTGTTCTCCAAGAGCAAGAGCGGGCGATTAAAATCACAAAGGCGGGCACGGAAAGCAAGTCGTAGAATGAAAGCAATGAAAATTTCAAATCGCTTTTGCGGTCGAAAAGGCGAGTAGTTGGTCACCACGAACATATCAAAAGTCAATCGGGGCACGGGGTGATCCTCGACCACTGAAAAAATTAGCAAATCCATCGAACAAACGGCATAACCATCAACAAACCCGAACGTCTCCACTTCTTTGATATCCCCCTCAACATTCTGAAAAATACTTAAAGCCATATCCGGCATAATGGAAGGGGATTGGAATTCTTCTCAATTGCCTCCACCACCATCTCAGTCTCAATATCGATCAAAGCTTCGGGTGGTACAATAAGAGGCTCGGTTATCCTAACATCTCCAAAATCGGGCACCACAACTTCATTCTCACAAAGAGCAAGCAAAATCGAATCTCCAACACCCTCCAGGCTCACCAGCGGCTACACTTCTACATCATTATACAACACTTCATCGTAAATCACAGGAGGATTGATCTCAACCAAATCCTCAAATACCTCCTCCTTACACATATCTCCCAAACGATCGTTCACGCTCGAATCCTCAACATCCAAGATAGGCTCCACCACATCAAGAATCGGCTGCTCATCCTTCTAGTTCGATAGTTTTGCTAAATAAGCCATTATTTGACCACACAGTGCCTTTATATTCTTTGCAGTCTCAGAAAAGTCATCTTCCTGTACAGTAGATTGCGCAAGTTTGTCCTGATGATGAATGGTCTGGGCTTCCGAATTTTCCTGCCACATCAATAATTGATCGTCCGGTTCAACCGGAGAATATTCTTCATAGCCCAAGTAATAGGGAATTGAGTCGGGAGGGGGATAAGAGTTGTAGCTCGTAGGATAGGAAAATTTAGAGTCGAGTGGAGCATATGGTTTGTCGTGGCTCGAATGGTATGAATTTGAAGAAGGGGCCCATTCAGGTGAGTAGAACGTCCCTATGAACCAATCGTACACTTCCTCCCACGTCTTCAAGAAATCGGGTTTTGAATGTATCAACCATTTTCTTGCCAGACCCTTTAACGTTTCAAAGAAGACTTGCACCTTCACTTCATCCCTCGTAAGGCCTAAGAGAGGGAACGTCCGAGTGATGGCCTCGTTCTCTCGAATGAATTGCAGCAGATCCTCTCTCAAAAATCCATGGAATACCGAGAGTTGCTCATAGTAGGATTCATCCGGATCGTAGTCTCGCATCGCCTGAATCAATTGAATGGTCGATCAAAGATCAAAACAAGCATAAGAGTTAGACATTCTCTCTCTCTCTCTCTCTTATATATATATACATATATATATATATATATATATATATATATAGGATTAGGTTCAAATAGAACCCACGTCAATATATGCGAACCTAGGGACCAATCCAGGCCTTAGATCTAATAATTTGTGTGGATCAAAATTTTCTATTTTTTAAATTTTTTAAATTACATATATGGAAGGAGGAGGACCTTTACGTAATTTCGCAAATCATCCTAATCAGGTTAAATTCCTTCCCCAACCACAACCCTAGAAATCAACTCTAGAAACCCGTTTGTTCCCCCCACACCCCCCCAATCGGCGTCGACTACACACCATCTTTCTCCAAAAATAGAAATCGGCAATGGCGAATGGCACGGCAGTCGGCGCAGCGCTTCCGACAGAGACGTTCCGTCTTTTTCTCTCTCCCCCAATTTCTGCCGGAATCTCTAGTCGGCTAATTGGCGTCCCCTGTTCCTCGACGGCTCAGCATCTACGAAAGTAGGAAACGATTAAAGCGTGGAGACAGCAGCGACGGAGCTCGACAGCGGCTCGATTTGACGGTGGCGCTCGTCCGTGATTGTGGGGGTGCTGAGCCGATTTCTGAATTTGAAAAAAAAAAAGGGGAAAAACGGGTTCTGGGGGAGAAAAATGAAGAAAGGGATGGATCCTGGCGAAGAAACTGGCAAGGCGGCGGCGACTCGGCTACGTGGGGTTCGTAGGTGGCGAGTGGAACCGGCCGAGGTGGCGTTGGCGACGATGGATGATTGGGGCTTGAATTAATCTTTGGATTAATATCCGTTCCATTTTTCTTATCCGGAGATTTGATGATCTTTGTCTTCTTTAACGTTGGAGTTGACTTTAACGATTTCCCGTTCGGAGTTGGTTTTTTGTATTAACCAACTTTTTGCTCGGTTGGTGGTGTGGGCTTGTTCGTTGTACGGGCAGCCGCGAGGCGATCGATGGTCGAACTCCTCATGACGGGCTTATTTGATTTTTTGATCTCATTAACCGGGGCCCGGAGTTTATTAGCTTTTTTCGAAACACAGTTGTTTTTCTTGCTCTCTAACGATTTCAGGGCCGGCAATCGGGGAAGTTGTTTGAGCTGTTGACAGTCGATTTTATGGCAAAACTGGATTTCGGACGGCTTAAACCATAGAGATTCTCGCCAATCGAAAAAAGCAGTGATAGTGTAGTAAAAAAGCGCTGTAATAATATTAAAAAAAGCATTGCTACTTTTATTATAAAAGAACTAAAATATAGTAGAAATCTAAAATTCTTAATCGTATTTTAACAGTGTTTTTTACACAGTAATGTAGTGCTAAAATTAATCACATGCGATGCTTTTAAATTTCAGGTTTTAACAGTGTTTTTTTATACAGCACTGTAGCGCTAAAATTAATCACATGTGATGCTTTTAATATTCAGGTTTTTAAATTTAATTACATTTATTTATAAAAATGAAATTTGTGATGCTTTTTTGTATACAGACGTAGTGCTTTTCTTTACTCGTGTGCTTTCTAGAGAACAATGCAGTGCTCTTTCGAAATGTTGATATATGTCCAAAATACCCTTTTTATTAAATTAATGCAATATTTTACATATTTACCCCCCTGACATGTCATGATCTCAACCATCAAGATTATCCAATCTAACGGTCAAGATGAGTCTCTAGGTTCACATATAATGACACTAAATTGAAACCCTAATTATGTAATTATTACTAAATTGACCCTAATTAAAACTAATCCTAATTAAAACTAATCCTAATATATAAATTAACCCTAAAGTTATTTCTAAAACTAACCTAAATTGAACCCTAATTCTAAAATTAACCATAAAACCTAAATTAAAACCCTAAATTGATCTATAATTACAAATTAAAAAAAAATTAATACATAAAAATAATATAAAAAAATG
>BMAC01000859.1:330714-348384 GCA_014905375.1 Phtheirospermum japonicum
GACCACATGGGCATTTCATGGAACACCTTACCAACAAGCTAGGGTTGTCAATCCCACTTGTAGATTTAGTACCCAACAAACCCAATTGATAGTTTTAAATGACTCTAGGCTCTAGACCCGTAAGATCTAGCCAACAATCACCATCAATTCCAACATCATAATCCCCAAACAATCAAGAACACGATTCATCACGATAATACATCAATGGGGGTTGGGGGGGGGGGGGGGGGGGGGGGGCGGGAGGAGGAGGGGGAGGGGTTGATTTCCAATTATTCTAATAAGATCAAGTAAACGAATAGAGCAAATGTAATAGAAGATTTACTAATTAACGATGAAGAGTAACAACGTTCAATCGAGAAATTCACAAATTAAAGTTAATCTACATCTAAACACTAACTAAGAACTATTCTATTTAATCTAAAATCTAAAAATTTAAAACTAAAAAATATAGAGAAGAGTATCAAGAGAATTAGAGGAAAAACCTAGAGTTTGCCAGGCCCTAGGAGTCCCAAAAAATGTCCAACATCCATTTGAAAAAGTATGGAAAGATATATATAGGTTTACAAAGACTTGTAGCACAAGTTTCCTTAAATATTTTCGATCTGGGCCCGTTAACGGTTACCGTTACCGTTAACCCTCTCTGTTGCTCCTTAGCGGTGGTGTTAACGGTTTCTGCGCTGACACTGGGTAACCCGGCGTCGACAGCATACCCAGTGTCAGCTGTAACACTTCATATCGAGGCTCGATTTTGCTATAACTCCACTACACACGACTATCTCCAAACCAAAATACCTCGAAATACATGTAATAAACATAAAATCAAATAATTATGATCAAATACGGTAAAATAAGTTGGAGATACAAAAATACGAAAATATGCTTAATTTATCCAACTTATACCAAAACTAATAACAAAGACTAACCAAAATACTAACTAAAATCAAGACAAATTCGTATTAATCAACAAACACATATATATATTAAAATAATTTTGTAATTTTAATATTAATTCTTATTTTTTCCTCCCCAAACATCTTTTTTTATATAGATTTAGATTTGGTATTGCGGTAAAACTACAACCCGGCAGTTTGATTACTATGATAAATTGTCACACGTACATTTACTTTTTCATAAATGTCCTAATTTAATTGATGAAGTTTCTATCACATAAGCAATCAATTTTCTCTTCAGTTTAAATCCATTAAACTGGTAAAACGACAAGTCCTTTGTTAATATGGAATCCTTAACCAACCTGTGTTTTTTCATGTTTTTCTTTATAAATATTCATCTCACCATATAAGATATCATACAGATCTATTGTATTCATTCTTTGGCAATAACTATTTAGTTATTCTTACCCATTTATACTTCAGATTATTCAGTTTTACCCTCTTTTAGCTTTTAAAAAGAGTTTGAGATATGCTATTTCATAATTATACGTTTTTTGTACTTCCTGTTTTTCCATAAATTGGTTAGCTTCCTCTCTTCTCGATTACCATGGTTCTTCATCAAGAAAATCTCTAAGCCCAAGGTATGCCTTTCAAGCTTCATAGTTTTTCATTCTGTAATATTATTATTTAATCTCTATTTATTCCTGAAGATTTAGATACATGATGCTATCTACTCACGCTTCTATTTAAAATATTACATTCATGAACCTGCAGTAGTTGGAGTTGAAGGTTATTCTATTTGTTACCTATTGAGTTTCTTTTTCGATTTATGGATAATCGATTATTGTTTTAATTAATAATCTAGATTATCACACTTCTGAGTCTAAACCCCAATTATGTGGCTCTATATTTATGTTCAAATGTAGAATTCTCCATATCTTTTGTTAAACTAGGAAAATTATGGTGCCTTGAGGGCGACATTGGATCGTGCCACAATTATGTTTGTCTGAGTAGGTGTGGGGATAATCACGGTAGACCCCTAATTGCCCGATCAATTAGATCAAATTGACTTGTGTCGATTTGGAAGTTCTTTTTCACATACATCAAATAATATATCCTGATACAATTATTTCAACTTGGTATAATAATTAATCTTGATTAATTCTATAACTTGATTAGTGCTACATTGGCTAAAATGTAGAATTCGTCCATTAACTTGAATAATTCTTTAATTACTAAAGTGTCCAATTTAGTCCACCTTAAAATTTTATCATACAATTAGTTCATTTTTCACCAGAAATTGGACTTCTTTCCGAAAAATTGCATGAGACACGCACGTGGCTCCAATTTTGGACTAAATGTGTGAAAATTTTAATTGATTGACAAAATTTGCCACCTCCTGAATTTTGACCAGCCGGCGATATTTCGTTCAAAATCTCCAGTATTACTATATGTGTTACGAAAGTTTAATTTGTGGACTACATTTATTATTATGAACTATTTTTACCAAGTCCAACAAGTTAATGCATGAATTCTGCATTTTAGCCCGTTACATTTTATGACATAGTAGAATTGAAATTCGTCTTAAAATTTCTTTCATTTCCTCGGGCTTTTATATTTGTAACCATATATAAAAATCTCCAATATCATGAAGCGGATCTATGTACATTTTGTTGGGTTCCCCAGTAATTTATTATAATTATAAATCATATAATTAAATTAATGGTGCCCCAGTAAACCTTATGATGGGTCCCTCGACTTTGGCATATTTATATTATACAATAAGAACAACAACAATTCAAAGACCGGCTATTGAATAGCTTGGTTCCTCTGTATTGATGGTGCTTACGTACATTTGAAATAGTTACAAAGACTGTTTTATTCTGAGGTTTTTTTATGTGCATTGGAAGTTTGACGAATGTTATGCAATTATTTTACTTGTAGTTTTGCCACACTTTCAACGTTTTAATTTGTGGAGAAAAAACGAGAATGATCGTGTTAAACTTGATTTTAGCAGGTTCTTTAATGATGGCAGATATGGAGATGGATGGAAAGAGCTTGTTGGTGGGATGGCTAGGAATCGTGTTTTCTCTCTTCTTGTTGCTTGTTGATTGTGGTGCAAATAACCATGCAGACAGGTTTTTACTTTTAATCTCATCTATAATCGAAAATTGTCATATACTTCTTTAAATATATGTTCCATTTGACAATTAACTTTACATCCAGTTTTAAGTAATATATTTCACAATTATGATCATTAATAATAATAATAATAATAATAATAATAATAATGATGATGATGATGATGATAATAATACATGAGCAGCCACCCTGCTACCACCGACGACGGCCGTCAGTTTGTGGCTGACCTGCGAGATTTTCTTTTTTCCCAAAAAATTCTGACTATATGTCAAATTTATTTTCATATGTCTGAAATTTCTTATTATATGTCAAAAAATTTATTACTCAATATTGAAAATAAATTCGATCACCGGAAAAAATTTATTACTATATGTCTGAAATTTATTACAATATGTACGAATTTCTTACTATATGTCTTAAATTTCTTTTATAAGTCCGAAAATTCCTTAATGTCAAAAACATTTCCGATCGCTGGAAAAAGTTTCTTACTATATGTATGAGTTTCTTATTATATGTCTAGCTTCTTATTGTATGTCAGAGATTCTTACTTAATATCCAAAATTTCTTACTAAATGACGAAAAATTATTAGCATGATGCGCAATTGTGGTTATGTATTTCTTATATATTAAACAAGATTTTTCTTCTTTTTTTTTTTTCCAAAGAAATAGATCTTATTTGATATCAAAATATTGTTATGTAATTCTTATTTCACTATGTAATAAATAATTTCTTACTTTGCAGTGAGAATTCTTATTTCTTACTTTTTTACTTTATATTAGAAAAGTAAGAAAATCTCTAACTTAATGTCCAATATTTTTATACTTTATTGTGAAATCTTTTATTTTAGGTTCGAAAAGGTAAGAAAATTTCTTACTTTATATCCTAAAAAGAAAGAAAATTTGTACTTTATTATGAAATTTCTTAATTTATGTTAAAAAATGTATTAAACAAAAAGGAAAAAAAAAAGAAAAGAAAAATCTCACTTTAGGTCCGGAAGAAGAAGATTTCTTACTTAATGTTCGAAAATTTCTTATTTTATTCTAAAATCTCTTACTTTATATTTTTCGGGCCAAAAAATAAAATCTCACCGAATAAATCGTCGACGACGGCGGTCGGCCAGGCAGGATGGGGTGGGGGTTATTGACATATTATATTATTTTATATTAGTATTTTTTTTTTAATATGAAGTTAACTTTGTAATTATATATTTATGGTAAGATTCTTTAATAATTTGTATAATTAATTACAGAATTCGATAATATTAATTTTTGTCTTATGATGTATTTTTGGCAATTGCCCTTAATTATATTGCTTGCAACTGATTAACTGCATGAAAGTAAGTAGGCATTTTGACGAGGAATCAATACAAAAGTGAAGTACCAAGTGTTTTGAAAATCGGACCGAGCGGCCGGTGCAACCGGTAGGTCCCGATCCGGTTGTTTACTTGGTACGGGTGGTTAATGACCTAGTGCCACCCGACAAGACCCGGTAAAACCGGCGAACCAGTGTACCGGTAAAAACCTGTTCTTTTTTTTTTTAGTAAAAAAATAAAAATAGGTAGTTCCAATTATTCCAAATATCAACTTAGTATGGGGACTTCTACGGTGCCGTGAAGGTACCATTCCCCACTTATTCAGAACCATTAGATTAAAAGTTGGTTATGGATAATGCTAAGATAAAGGGATGTAAATGCAGGGGGACTGAGAGGTATGGTGCCTTCACGGCACCGTAGTCATTTCCAAAATTATAAATGATCTTGAATTGTAAATGATCAAGATTCATTATTTGCAAACTTTCTATTTCAAAATTGTTTTAAATGATTCTATTTTTTTTTATCATAATAACTTCATACAAAATGAGATCGACTTTGAATGGATTTGTTGGATAACAGAATTTTACGTGGTATATATGATATTAATATTACTGCTATTTTTATTGTATTACCATTATTTGCAATATGTGTGTGTGTGTGTGTCTGTGTGTATATATATATATATCCCATATATATTAATGCAAGATCCCCCTATCCTATGTGTCTGCTTCCCATGCTTCGTTAGATTTAGAAAAAAATTTGGTGGTTCGGTGTCTTCCGAGCCTAATATTAACATAATTTAGTATTTTTTCTTTTATTATATGTTACCTAATTTAATACTTTCCTAATATTATATTTTGCCTAATTCAATATTTTTCTTTTATTACATGTTACCTACTATAATATTTTCTTTAACATATATCGCCCATTCAATCTCTTACTTTTGTTTTTCTTATATAAAAATATAAATAATTTATATCTAATTTGAAAAAATCTATATAAGTTGAATTAATTTTTATTTACAATAAAAGTTGAAATAATTTTATTACAATTCTAAATAGTTATTTAAGGAAAAAAATGAGTTCTATAAAGTTATTACAAAAGGGAAATAAATATAAAAAAATATAAACTTAAAGTTTTTATCTAATCCTAATATAATAAATTGAAAATAACATTAAAAATATATATGAAAAACTATTGTTATACCAAACAAAAAATAAAAACAAAATTTAACAAAAAGATAACATAATACTATATAATAATAATAAATTATTATTCCTAGAAAATTAAATATTAAATATATTTTAAATCTCTTTATCTAATTCCAATATAATGCATTGATACACATATTATATATCTATACGAACAAATTAGAATCTTACGCAGAAAAAAAAAATAATATTACATATACTAAAAGTTAGATGCACGACGTTTTTTCAATAAAATTATTAGTATCTCATAAATTTTAATTTTTTAATCACATATTCACATGTAACACACGAGTGTTGTATATTTTACATTAAGCTCAATTTTCTATGGGTTTCCCAACTAATTTTGTGACTCAAAGTAAAAAAAATAAATAAAAAAAATTGAAAATTCTCTATTTTGAAAATCAGTCTTATTGTGATTAGAACAAATAATGTTTTGGATATATCACAACTAATTTCGTGACTCATGGTAAAAAAACTTGCAAAATTCTTAATTGTGAGAACCAATCTTACTGTAATTAGAACAAATAATGTTATTTGTATGTACCATTTTCAATATTATTCTTTTGGTATTTTTAATGAATATTAATCTTTTCCAAATCCTGTGTGTGTGTCTGCTTTGCATGCTTCGTTTGACAAATAAAAAGTTCTGGTATTTCAGTTGCTTAGGTTTCATCCGAGCCAAATATCTACTTAATTTAATATTTTACTTTCATCATATCTCACCTAATTGAATTTTTTTATTTTATTATATTTTGCCCAATTTAATATTTTTTTATTATATTTTATCTAATTCAATATCTTCCTTTTATTCTCCTAATATAAGAATACAATTAAGTCATATAAGATTATTAAAAAAGATCTAAGTTAGTTATTTTAATTAAAATATAAATTACATAAGATATAATTTTAATTAGAAAAATATATGAAATTATTAAATAAGTATTGTTTATAATAAGAGTTAATATAATTTTAATTTTGTAATTTTAAATATTCTATATAGGTAAATTAAGATTTATTTGAAATAATCTAAGTATATAACTAAATATTAGTAATGAACTAAATTTAACATAAAACTATAAAATTATATAATAATAATAATAATAATAATAATAATAATAATTTATTATTATTATTACTATTAAATATTGATTAGACATCGGTACAATGCGACACGAGTTGAGAGTATGACATCCGTTAAGATTTTCAAAATATGTAAGTAATATTATTAGCGAATTTAATCTAAATATTAAAATACAAAATAACGTTATAATAATTAATAAACAGAGATTAGACACGGGTTTAGGATGTGACTTCTTATGAATTCTTATAAGTATGTAAATAAAATTATTAACGAGTTGAATCTAAACATGAAAATAAAAAATTAATAATATAATAATTAATAAATAAATTAGACATGTACAAGACAAGGGTTGAGAATACATCATTTGAAATTTTCATTTTATATAAGAATTTTTAATTATCACAAATATTTTTTATATTTATCTTATGATAAATCCCGTGTAATACACGGGCATTAAACTAGTATATATATATATATATATATATATATATATATATATATATATATATATATATATATATATATAAGCAAAATTAAAATTCTGTACCATTAAGTTTCACTACATACTTTAGAAAAATGTATAGACGGGACAAAACAAATTATTTCGATAAAAAAAACACACTCAAATATATCATTGGGAGAAATAAAATATTTATTACCACACATTATCAAATTAAAAATGTGTCACGAAAAAACTATATCAAGAGAGGGATTAAGCATATTTTGAGTTTATTTTCCAAATAAATTAATGTTGATCCAATATATTAATTATAGTCATCCCAAAATTTATTTAGCTGTGTTATGCGTGTCCAGAATTGACTGAATATCTGAAATTAAAATCAGTATGGAAAATTTAATATTTGTGAGGGGCAACACTCTTTCTAGGTCGGTTCAATTAGGAATTGAGAGTGTTTATTCAAATAAATTTTGTAGATCTCTGTAAATCTCTTTTTATGTTGGGACTAGGAGAGTAGAAGAAAAATTATAGGTTAAATTTATTATTTATTTGGCTTTATTAGGAGTGGATACTATTTATTTAGAATGAACGTTTTTATTCTACTGCGAAGGTTTAAAAATAATTTTGATCGTTTACAGTTGAAATATATACTTTAAATAATTTATTTATTTTTTTAGAATTTTCACTAATGTCCGTGAAATATCTGAAAAACATTTTGTAGAAGTTTCTGAACAATGTTTTATAAAATTTCATACTCTATTGAATGATTTGCTTATTAATATTATTTGCTCATTAATATTTTTCACATGAATTTAGCTTATTGATTTTATCAAATACCGATTGTTTTTTTAATAGATCTATTTATTATTTATTTGGCGATTTTATCAAATACTGATTTTTAATAGAACTATTTATTATTTATTTGGCTATTTAATCAAGTTTGGAGATTTTTTTTCAAATAAATTTTTTAGATTTATGATATTATGTGGAGAATAGAGGAGAGGGGAAAGAAACCCATGCGATCAGGAATAAAAATAAAAAAGAAAAGAAAAGCATCACAGAAATAGGGTCGATTGCATGTATATATATTTATAGATTGCCAAGTATTATTATGATAATACAGAACTAGATTATGTTTGAGTGTAAAATGTATCCTTTATTTAACCAGGAGTCGAGCTCTGCTGAGCAGATCAATTAAAGGGCTAAATAGAAGAAAAATATTTGAGGTCTAACTCAAGAAATCTAAATATGTATTGTAAAAATCTGTAAAAATATATAATATTATTGAAAACTTTAATATAAAAAACATATTATATTACGAGAGGCAAAAGTCTTCACTCAACGCCGCTATGAATATGTACGAAAAACAAGTGTTGAAAACAAGAGACAAGTAATAAATATAAAATCATCAATAAAAAAATACAAAATTATTTATAATCGCTCGTAATGCTCTGTATTATTAATTAAGTGTAAAATTGTGATATCCTGTTTTTACGCCTGATTTTACTTCATCTCTATGTTTGGTGATTTTATTTTTCTATGCTTATGCTTGCATGATTTTAAAATTGTGATATCCTGTTTCTACTCCTGATTTTACTTCATCTCTATGTCTGGTGATTTTATTTTTCTTTTATTTTTTTATGCTTGCATGATTTTCTTTTATCTCTCCTATTAGGCTTTTTTTTTTTCTTTTTATAAGCATACAAAACAGACACATAGGTTAAGACATTAATAATATATAGGGTGGTTTTTTTATTGCATGAGATTTTTTATTTATTTTTTCTTTTACTTTTCTATGCTTGCATGATTTTCTTTTCTCTCTCATGTTGTTTTTTCTTTTATTTATTTATTTTTATTGCATGAGATTTTTTCATCTCTCCGAGTTTCTTTCCTCTCTCTGATTCTCCACGTTACAAATCTAAATGATTTATTTGACAAAGAACCTCCCCACACTGATTACAACCAAATAAGTAATACAGCCAAATAAATAAAAAAAATTCTCGACGATTCTCATTTTATCCATATTCCAATAAAAAAACAACACGGATCTAAAAGATCTATTTGAATTAAACACTCCCGATGAACAACAGGTAAATAATTGACAATTAACAGATAAATATATACTATTTTCAATTTAACCATATTCCAATAAAAAAACATGACTACAACGGATCTAAAAGATCTATTTGAATAAAACACTCCGATTAACAAGTAAATAATTGATAAAAAAATAATAAAATATTCATCATAAATAATAGTATATATTTGCTAATTTTGAACACGCTAGATAAATTTCACACTCTCAATATCCAAATCTTATTACCTAAATCATTAGTTTTCAAAAAAAAAATAAAAAATCCCAATCTACATGAATCATTGTGAGTCTCATAAGATAGATGAGAGATTTTCAATTCTTCCTCATCTTATTACCTGAATCATTAGATGGTAGAAGAAAATAGTTACAACGTATTTGATAAAATTATTAATTTAAATCTTGGTGAAGATAATATTAATAACCAGACCACTTAAATTAAGAAATTTTATAAAATATTGATTAGAAATTTCTACATATTTTTTTCAAAGATCCTATGGACATTAGTGAAGATTCTATAAAAAATATTATTTAATATTTTGGGGCAATGCCCAAATAGTCCAATAGTGAAAAAATGTATCCCGAATAATCCAAGTATAAGTCTAATTTCCCACTTGCTCATAGTTGACAAAAGGTGGACCATAGTACCCCCGTATTCACACGACAAGTAAAAACATAATTCATAAATCAATGTCACTTTCCTCTATTACACACCAGTCTTTCCGTTCCCTTTTTCTCCAAATCTCGTTTCCTTTTTTAATAAGGATTTTGCAGCAAAAATCCTCGCATAAATATATCTATTTCATATAGGTGCAAAAAATCGGTGAAATCAAGCATAATATAGGAAAAGTTATTCTCTTTTGGGCACTGTGGTTCCACCCTTTCACCCAGATTTTCGAAGTATATATTTTGGGCACGGTGGTTCCACCCTTTTACCCCTATATTTTGAAATAATTACAATACTCAAATTTGTCTTTAGTCACGTTTTAGTTTATTGTTTAGTAGTATCAAATTTTAAGAATTCTATACTAAACTATCAAACAATTACATACTACCATATCTCACAAAACAAGGCTTTTAAAAATGTCTTTGGTAGTTGTTAATAGCATTTTGCTGAATGCATAGGGCAGTATGGAATTCTTTTGGTTGTGTAACCTGGTAAAGTTTGCTTTGCATTTTTTTACTTTTGAAAAATTTATGCGTCTAGTTGTGATATTCCATACTACACTCTCAAACAATTACAGACAACCCCATTCGTGAAAAGAAAAAAAAAGGCTTTAAAAATAAATTTGGTAGTTTACAATTCCATATGAATTGCTAAGTGATTCAGTAGTTTACAAATTTGGTAGTTTGTAGTATGTAGTTTGCAATTTCATGTTGTTGATATTATAGGGTAGTATGTAATCCTTTTGGTTGTGTAGTATGGCAATGTGTGATTCAAATTCACGAATATTAATCTATATAGAGAATGATTTCTATATGTGATCTGTGGGCATGCCTTTTTTATGTGATTTGGTAGTTTACAAATTTGTTGTATGTAGTTGCAACATGCTGTTGATATTATAGGGTAGTATGGAATCCTTATGGTTTGTAGTATGTAGTTTTTCTAAGTATCAATTTACTTTGAAAACATTCTAAACATCAGATACATAATAGTTGTAATTCATGTCAAGTGACTAAGTTCACCACTTTATTTACTTTGAAGTACATGCGTATAATATGAACTACATGCAGTTGCAAACTGCCTACTGCATACTACTAAATTGAAAACTACAAATTGCAGATTACCAAATTCATACTCAAAGCTTCTTTTTTTTTTCTTTTTTTTTTTTGTGATTGGGGTAGTATGTAATTGTCAAGAGTGTAGTATAGAATATCAAACCCAACCACATCGTTTTTTCAGAACAAAAAAAATGCAATTCATACTCATAGCTTTTTTCTTTCTTTCTTTTTTTTTTTTGTGATTAGGGTAGTATGTAATTGTCGAGAGTGTAGTATACAATATCAAGCCCAACCACATCGTTTTTTCAGAACAAAAAAATGCATTGTAAAATTTACCAGCCCACATAGCTAAACGAATTCCAGATTATATATCCTATGACTTCAACAATATGAAATCATAAATTACCAGCCATAACTTTCAAAGCTTTTTTCCCTGTTATAAAATCACCACTCGATTTGATTTGAACTTTTAATGATAAATGTATCCAACCATAGTGAAAGTATGAATGTCATGTCTTCATACTCAATAAGTAAAAAAAAAAAGTAATTTAGAAAAACAAACAAACTATAATGATAAGAAATATAAAGTCTAACATTGTCTTTTTTCTTAAATAGAGTAATATTCCATAATTTTATAAATTATGATGATAAACAAAATTAATAATACGATCTCAATATACTTTATGTGGAAATATGATTGTTTTTAAAAAATTGCAAGAAGAAATAATTATTTTTTCATTTGCACAAATTTCTTTCCTAATTAGTTATATATTTTTTTTGCAAAAAATAGGGAAAAAAACAAAAGTGAATAATTATTTTAATAATAAAGTAATAAAATAATATATTTTAATTATATATATATATATATATATATATATATGTGTGTGTGTGTGTGTGTGTGTGTGTGTAAATATATATTATTTAAATTTTGATATTAATAAAAAAATGAATTCCAGTAGATTTTAAGGGTAAAAGTCAAGAATTTGGTAGAAATTGTGTAAGTGTATTTTTAACTTAAAATTTAATAGAATTCCATCAAAATCCCTCATTTAATGAAATCCAAAAGATTCTACTATAAATTGAGGATCTTGGAATTTTATATAATTTCAAGTTGAGAACATTAGAATTTCATGAAATCTACATAATTGTAAATTGGGGATACCTAGAATTGTATGGAATTTTACTTCCACTCAATTCTACATTGAGGACACCCCCATTAACTTATTTATCATTCAATTAACAAATACCCTTTTAAAGTATCACAAATACATCCCTCGTCCTCTGTCACCGGGGTTTCAATCTACCTCGTGCTCCTTCCCATTCCTAACTCTTCTTTGGGTAGTTTCCAATATTTGACACTTTCCATGGGTGAAACATCAACAAAAATCGTTCAAAACCAAGTTTCTTAAAATTTGCATATGACCATATTATGATAATAGTTTGTATTTCGTTCATTCCATCAGTATGCTCACAAGTACCGAATTGCATGTCTTAAGCATAGTGAAACATGTTTTATGTTTGATTTCTTTCTAGGCAGGGGCGGAGCCGGGGGGTGCTCCCCTGCCTAGGGCACAACTCAAATTTTGTTGGCTCCTTTGAAACATAATTAAAAAAATTATATTAGGAATAGTGAAAAATATATTTGGGTTAGGGTCTAAGCAAACTTTGGCTAGGGGTAGTCGATCGAGCTGGAAACGCCAATGTTTCTAGGTTTGTAATTACCTAACAATTACATCCATATTTGATAGTGTGATTTGTAAAAAAGAAACCCAACAATGGGAATATTTATGTAATTTGGAGAAATACATGGTTATTTGTAATTAAACTAAAATTTAGGATAGTTCTTTTAGTTACCACAACAATCATCTTTTAGACTATGAATCTCATTGAAAAGAACAACATATTCTATAGTTACTAAATGAAGAAAAGAGAAAAATCATTTTTGTTAATTATATTGACAATTTGTTAGAAAAAAATGTAATTGACATGGAGAGCATGAAACCACGTTCTCTAACTTGGCAAATGTATCAAAAAACAAAATCCAAAATTATCATGATCGAGCCCAAATATTGATGTGGCAGCTTGATTATTTATTTTCTTACAATTTTTTCTTTAATTTTAAATATTAAAAATGAGACAAAAGTCAATTACCTATTTTATCCCTACATTTTGTTCTTTACTTTCTTCCTTTTCTTATGTTTTTTATTTTTCCCTTTTCTTTTTTCTTTTTCTCTTTCATGTTACTTTCTTCTTCACCACTTTCGGATAACGGGGAAAAAAAAGTGATTTTAAAGCCTCAAAAGAAAATCTCCACAAAAACCTCAGATTATCACTTCGTCTGATTCACGTAAGCAAAATCCCAAAATCTGATGCCAATCAAAAACCTAAAATTCATAAATCCAGCAAAGTGAAGATGTGAGCAAGCGGCAGTGCGGGTCTTAGGCAGAGCGACTTGGTTTCTAGGTGTTGGGGTTTGTTGAGTTTTGATGGCCGCAATTTAAGTCCTCACCCCAACAATGGTTTTCAGTCTCTGAGCCTGGATGGATGGTTGATGACGGTGTGATGTTTCTTGTTCATGAATTCGTGGTTAAAGTCGATGGTGGACCAGTTGACTAGAAACATCTAGGGGCCAATTGGATATGAAAGGAACCTGACGAATAAAAAATGGAGTGAGCAAGTGATTGACTATGCCTTAAAATTCTATCTTACCAAACACTTTTCCACATACACATTCTCTTACATTTTTTTCCTTTTCTTTTCATCACTTCTTGATAAGTTCAAAAAGTTGAACTACCAAATAAAGGGGGTACTAACCTCAAAAATAGAGATCAGTGACCTAGATGAGCTCCAAATGTGACACAGCGACCTCCAGAATATCCACAACCGTCACAGCGACCTCGCCTTCCTGCAAAACAACGCCTAGAACGGGCCGGATTTCGAGCCCGTTAAGGCCCTTCGACGTTTAAGTTAATAAGCGAAAAACACACTTCTTCTCTCTCAATAATATCAGTGCACTCAGATAATAAATGCGTAAACAAGCATTAACCCTTAAGAAAGAAGCCAAAGGCTCCTTTTATAGGGATAGGAGAAGATTCCTAATATCTAGGGTTACCTTTCGTAATAAGAATTTCATTTACACCAGGATTCCACAATCGTCTCTTAATTAAGACTCCTCATACTTGGCAAGTTCCCATAAACAATAAACTTCTCCATAGATATCCCAATTAAGCCGGGGCATACAGCCCACCAGGCCCATAATAATTCACATATATCCATCCCACAAACGGGCTCAAGTACTCAGCCCAAATTACAAGAGATCGTGACCCTGTATGAAAAGTCATCCCCATACTACAGGTCGCTACTCTTCACAAAACGATCCACTCGAATTATCATAGCTCGCCCACCTCCCAGGGGTACACCCTCCCTAGGAAATGAGGCCGCCTTCCACAAATAGTCACGTATATCACATAATTTCACGTATGATTATTTTAGTCCGTATCAGCTAGTCCCCCATGTTCTAGCTGATTGAGGTATGAAATTAGGTAGGACATGTAAACACAAAATGTCAAAAGTATTAATCCAGCACACAAACGACACAGCAATGCATCGTACTGAAGCTCGCATCAGAATCACCCCAATTCAACAAACCGAGCTATGATAGGTCGCAACACGTTCACGCGACCTGAAAGGTACCGAGCTCGCTTCAAAAGTAATCATAAGTCCCCAAGTGCCACAACTTAGGTGGTGCACGAGATGCATCATTACGAGCTCAATATACTTTTTCATAAAGCGACCTGGAAATACCACTGTACCAGCCGACCTCAAAAATGCAAGACCATAATCATAACAAAACCATAAAGTCAAAACACGCCTTCTTTCTTTCTGTCTCATCTCACTGACGCTTCATTAAATGCGGCCCGCCACGCGGCACAACCTTAAAATCTCGGCATATAATAAGTTCGGTGGGCCCAAGAATTAAAGGACCCAAAACATTCCCTTTGCAAACCCTAATTAATCCCGCTCCTATCTGTCACATCAGCTTTTCCGTCTCCCCATACAAAACCTTTCCACCTCCCAACTCACCATTTTACACTATCTCAACTAGAAATTTTCACCATTGTCGCTCTGCAAAAAAGCTCGCCAAATCACAACTACTCCAGGATCCACCATTAATTCGCAGCTTACCAACAATGGACGAGCTCGTCGATATGTGTAAGTCCCCAGATTCCCTTTCAAATTTAATTATACATTTAAATTTCGACTGTATTCGCTGAGTTGTGCTTATTTGCTGTGTTATCTCCTTCTGAATATATTTATCATGGAACAATCATCAGCCACATCTGACAATAACCCCTTAACCCAGTCTCTTTCTCCCGATTCTGATCTCACCAAAAATCCCTTCATTATTGAACAAAGGCCGAAGCCCTTAGCATTACCCTCCTCTGGCCTACGCGATGAGCCAGAGGGTGACGTCTCATGGGAAGAACTTCGAGCCCAAACCGCAGCCAACAACCCTTCTGGCGACCTATCCCTTCTTACTCCTGAGGTTCCCCTTATCCCAGAAGGCATCCCCCTTCAGGAATTGAGGAATCTCTCATCCACCGCACACTTCCGGGAGAATCCTGTAACCGTGGATGAATCCCTTTCCTTTGACGACCTCCCCTCGTCATCCTTAACAACCAAAGAAGTCAAACACAATTATTGGCTACTTCCTGACCCAAAAAAGCTGGAACAATTTAAACGTATCCTCAACCTTCATCTCACTGCCAAAATGGTTTTAACCGACAGCCCGCATGCCGACCCCATGCGACCTCCTCCTAATCACATTACGTTATTTGACACATTATTGGTAGCAGGATTTAGATTCCCCGCTCACCAATTTTATGTTGATATTTCTAACATGTATAATATATCGCTTCTTCAACTAACTCCTAACTCCATAAAGTACCTGGCCGGGTACCTCTTGCTCTGTAAATATTACAATGCCCGTGCTGACCCTGGCTTCTTTCATTATTGTTTTCAAGTGAAATATCAACAGAACTCCTTATATCTTTCCTATCGCTTAGGGCGACCTAAATTCCTTACTAGTCCCCCAAATAAAGTCCACGAATGGAAGATAAACTTTTTCTTCATTCATAATACTGAAGCTTGGCCTTTTATAACTGAGCTGAAAGATCACACTCCTCCCCAAATCAAACCAACAACTTCCAAAGAAAATCCCCTGTTATACCAGAAATATTTTGACCAGCTTGTGGAGTGGAGCCGACATCCCTTCGACCTGGCTCTTATCACCGACCGCTCCGCCATGTTCCGCTACGCGGGCATCGATTCCCGCCCGGTGGAGCCGGATCTTGCCATTTCTAGGAGTGAATTCGGTGGGTATTGTAGGTTTTGCAATTATATTCATTCATATGTGCTAAAACAAAATTATAACATGATCTTTCTATTTTCAGTTTCCTTCATCAACTCCTGTGCAGCTGCTCTCCCCGAGGAAAAGAAGAAGCAGGCTACTTCTTCCACAGCTCGCGCCGCCCCCATCTCCAGCAACACTGAAAAAGCCCCTCGACCAACACCTGAACCGGTCGACGATGAAGAGGAGGAGGCACAGCTGGTCCTCCGAGGTAAGAATAAGGGCAAGCGACCTCTGCCAAACGTCTCCAACAACCCCAAGGCGCAGGGTCCAAAAGCTCGCAGTCCAAGCCCCAGCCCTCCAAAAACAAAAAAAGCGTCGTCTCCAAAAAGGATTCCCGACAGCCTCTGCTAGCTCTGCGGATTTGAGTAAAGTGCTGGCAAAATTGGATACAGCCGCAGATGTTACAACTCTTCTTCGCGAGCAAGCACTTCAGCGGTTAGAACCATTGTTTGCTAAGTTCTCGGAGGAGTTCGTAGCTCGCTCAACAGGGGCTGATCTGCAGCAAACCATTGACGAGCTAAACACCCGAGCTGAGCAGCAGACCAAACAACTATCACTAACACAGGGGGAGCTGGACAAAGCACTCCAAAGGGTGAAATCTTATGAAGACCAGCTGGCAATTTCCGTCAGTCAGAACAACAATCTGAAGGACGAGACGGCACGCTTGAGCAGCGAGCTAAACAAACAGGTTGGGGAGCTCACGCAGAAGACTGAGGAGCTCGCGCAAAAGACCGAGGAGCTCACTCTTCAGCAACAAAAACAATCTGAGCTAGTCAAAACAGCTCGCAAAGAGGGCATCTCCGAGGGTCAAAGAACATTCCTCCTCAGTGAAAATGGCCGCAAGTTTATCGATGCATACCGTCAAGAGCTAATCAAGGCTTATGAGAACTCATCGATATACTTCGGTCTGATGGCTCGTGGTGCTGCTGAATGGATTACCGAGGCTGCAAAGATTATCACGGGAGAGGTGGCTCAGCTAAACGTCTCATATACTCCGAACGCCGAGGCCATCATCAACAAAATGACCCCCTTCAGCTTCTTCAAAGGTGACTGGAAACAGTCCATCTACACGAAGTGGTGGCTACGTTGTCAGAGTCAAGCAGCTTTGGTCGCGGGAGTACATGGCGAGCTGCAAACACCCTTAGAAGACTTGATCTCTGAGCCCGCGCCCGAGTCTAGCGGCGTCATTACCACATCCTCCGAGCCTGCGCCCTCAAGTCTTGCTCCTGTGCCTGAGGAGACTGTTTAGAACTCATTCATATCTTTCAGCTCGCTATTTATGTATTCAAACACTTTCCAATTCAAAAATCATCAATATGTTATTATCGCTAACATTATCAATTCAATCA
>BMAC01000859.1:353186-371681 GCA_014905375.1 Phtheirospermum japonicum
TAATGCTATCTCGCCCTCCGTGTTCACCTGTGCCCCATTGAACGCGTATATGGGTGTATTCACAGATCGCACCCTCTTATCTATCTCCATCTGCTCAAGACAATCTGTATAGATAATGTTTACCGAACTCCCATTATCTACAAAGATCCTGCTAACTTCATAGCCCGCTACCTCTGCTTCAATCACCAGCGCATCATTATGATCTTCCTGTAGCCCACGCCTCTCATTGGGGCCGTAAGATATGATTGGCCCCATCACCTGTGGCTGCCTGCTAACACTAGCGACCTCCCACGTTCTATTGCGAGCTGATTTTAAATGCTTTTTGCGCGTATTATTGGAATCACCATCCGTTGGGCCCCCCGAAATCATATTTATCCTCCCCTTATTTCCTCGGGGCCCTCCAAACTCCTGGTTTCTCTGACGCCCTTGTCTCGCGACCTGCGCAGGAGGTGGGCCTCCCGGTGGGGGTGGAGGCAACATCCTCCTCTGCTCGCTCGGCTCCTTCTCCTTGTAGATTACTTCTTTTAGATGCCCTGCCCTTATAAGTCTCTCTATCTCCTCCTTGAGATGTCGGCATTTTTCTGTAAAATGCCCGTAATTATTATGGAATCCACAAAAGGAGACAGTTTTTGGATGTGTTGGGACGGGCGTGCGATCCTCCGGCCACTGTATTAGATCAGGTACCGAGCGCTCCATGACACCAAACACCTTAGCTTGTGGTATAGCTAGTGGTGTGAAATCCTCCTCTCTCCATACTTTCAAATTCGGCTCCTGTCTCGCACTGACCCCGGCATTTGAGGCCAAGAGTCCGCGTATACCTCTTCTATGCTCCCTCATCGGTTCTCTCTCAAGCGCTCTCTCCCTTGTGCTCACGACCTCCCTACCGAAACGCAGTCGGTGCTCTTCCTCTTCCTCTTCTACTTGCACGTACTTATGGCACCTCGCGAGAACTTCATCGTACGTGCGAGCTTCCTTCTTTACCAACGACCTCCGCAAATCTTCCCTCCTCAAACCTTGATGCAAAGCCCCAGCTTTCATCTCATCCGTAGCGGTAGGAACCTCCAAGGTAGCATTGGTAAACCTATTAACATACTATTTCAGCGTCTCGTCAGGTCTCTGCACCATTGTAAAGAGTGACTGGGCTGTCTTCACACTCTGCCTGACGCTAGAGAACTGCTTCAGGAAGGCATCTCGCAACACTTGATAACTCGTAATTTTACCACTTGGGAGTTGGTAAAACCAATTCTGTGCAATCCCTCTCAGGGTGGATACAAAGGCTCGACACGCCACAGCCCCCGTATAGTTATGCATCATCCTCGCGTTTTCAAACAGCTGCAAGTGTGCGAATGGATCAGTCGTCCCCCGGTACTAAAATTCTAACTCCTTATAATGTCGAGGCATCGCTGCATGCATCATCTCTTCTGAAAAGGGATGCCCTTCCTCCCCTTCTAACTTTTCTCCATCCATCCGCTTCTGCATTTTCAGCATGGCCTCCTGCAACTCTCTGAAGGCCTTAGTGTGTGGCCCCACCTCGCTCTCTTCTCTTCTCCCCTTATGACCTCTACCACTTTTCCGCGACCTCCCCCCAGAGTCGCTACTCGAGTCTGAGGTAGGGGTATTGCTCTCACTATCGCCCTTGTGATGCCTGCGACCTCTACCCTTGTAACGATCTCGCCTTAGTTTTATTCCCCTCTGCGTGTGAACACGTGAATCTACGGATGAGGAGGAACTAGAGATATCTCCTTTCTTTCTCTTGCCAAGCCCCTTCTTCTTCTTCTCCTCTCCAACCGTTGACTCGCCTTCTTTGTCAATATTTAACTTCTCGCTCTTATCKTTTCCCCTGCTCAGCTCGCACTCCAAATACTTACGCAACTCCTCCTGTTTTTCGACAGGTACGAAGTCCATAAGCCCTTCCAAGAATCCCTTCTTGCCCTGATCGGGCACCTCCTTCGACGGATTTCCCCCTCCTGTTGCCTCGGGGATTGATTTTGGTGGTTCTACCCCAGGCGTCTGCTTCTCCACTTCTTCCGCCAGCCCCCTCCCAACTTGCTTTTTAGGYGAAGGTGGAGGCGTATTGCCCGCATCTCGAATCAAAGGGATCGTGCGAGGGTACTCCTGCTCCTCCCCTGGGACATCTTTCCCGCCAAGATGTATGAATCTATTCTTTTTCTTCTTATTGTTGGACCCGGATCTGTAATCCAGAGCTCTCGGTGTTATGTTCTTCTCCTTCATGTTTAGTTTGTGTAATTTCTCACGCCTTTCGCTCAAAGACTCGATGTCTCTCTTTCCTACAGACGGCGCCAATTTGATAAGTCCAAAAAGTTGAACTACCAAATAAAGGGGGTACTAACCTCAAAAATAGAGATCAGTGACCTAGATGAGCTCCAAATGTGACACAGCGACCTCCAGAATATCCACAACCGTCACAGCGACCTCGCCTTCCTGCAAAACAGCGCCTAGAACGGGCCGGATTTGGAGCCCGTTAAGGCCCTCCGACACTTAAGTTAATAAGCGAAAAACACACTTCTTCTCTCTCAATAATATCAGTGCACTCAGATAATAAATGCGTAAACAAGCATTAACTCTTAAGAAAGAAGCCAAGGGCTCCTTTTATAGGGATAGGAGAAGATTCCCAATATCTAGGGTTACCTTTCGTAATAAGAATTTCATTTACACCAGGATTCCACAATCGTCTCTCAATTAAGACTCCTCATACTTGGCAAGTTCCCATAAACAACAAACTTCTCCATAGATATCCCAATTAAGCCGGGGCATACAGCCCACCAGGCCCATAATAATTCACATATATCCATCCCACAAACGGGCTCAAGTACTCAGCCCAAATTACAAAAGATCGCGACCCTGTATGAAAAGTCATCCCCATACTACAGGTCGCTACTCTTCACAAAACGATCCACTCGAATTATCATAGCTCGCCCACCTCCCAGGGGTACACCCTCCCTAGGAAATGAGGCCGCCTTCCACAAATAGTCACGTTTATCACATAATTTCACGTATGATTATTTTAGTCCGTATCACTTCCCATCTCAAATCGGGTGAGTTACCACAGTTACCTTCTTTCAAAAATCCAATCACAACAAAATAAGCTAATAAGCACATCAAAATACTTAATCCACCCTATCTAAAGTGCTTCCTAAACGTCACAAAACTTGAATTCCTTGACGTCGACGAGAATGTACGAGCTTTTTTTATATCGATATCTTAGTTGACTTTTAACCAAACAGTCGAGCAATAATCGAGAAGAGGTATTCATATCAGGCACCAGTTGGCTTTCTTGCGAAGAAGGCACATATTCTGGGTAGAGCAAATTAGTGATGTCTTCAAGCGACGTCCTTGATTTTCCCTTCCTATTGGACAGAACCGCGAGATCAGCAACCGCAGGTTGTACATATGAAGAGCTTAGAATGTTCTCTTTGATATCGAAGACTGACATTGATGGATTGAGGAGAGAGATAGGAATAGAGATTATGGAAATGGATTGTCGAGATGAAGTAAATAAAGTGGAAAATAAGGGTGGGAAATGATTATTGACAATATGAAAATTTAGGGATTTCATTTTGGGAAGGATCAGTTGAATTTGATTTTTTTTTTTTTCATTTGTTTGTGGTTGATAAGTTGAAACTGGGGAGGGAGGATTGGGTATTCATATTTTTTGTTGGGCAACATTCTTGTCGGGCCGTATTGACTAATCATACGTCAGGCCAAAAACTAATATCAATATATTATAGTACAAAAATAATACATCATAGTAGTACATCAATACATCATGCTATCAATATATATCATAGTACAAAAATCAATACATCATATTACGGGTTAGAAATTTATAAACCAATACGTACAAAAATCAATATATTATAGTATAAAACCAATATATCATAGTAGTGGCTCAAATAATTTGATGTTGGCCTAACACAAGTCTTTACCTTATTTGTTTAATTTGGTGGGCTCATTTGGAAGCTTTTGTCCTAAAAATTTTTATATTCAATTTACCTACTTACATACAATTTATATCCAATCATTATCTTCTTAAAACTTTTCTTTTGTATTCTTGATAAACCAACGTTTATATATAGATGTAGGAGGGTATGTTTGGGAAGTAAGAAATATATATTTTTCACTATTTTCTAATAAAACAAAACAATACGTAATGAAAGGATAACCAATCGTACCCATAATGCTCAAGTTTTGTTTCGAGTAAATATCTCTTTTTTATTTTTAATTATATTTTTTTGGGGCAGTACTCTTGTGAATCCGAACTAACGGATCATCCATTAGACCAAATTTCATACAAATGCATTATAGTACAAAAGTTAATACATTATAGTAAAAACCAATATAACATAGTACCAATACATTATAGTATAAAAATCAATACATCATAACACGGGTCAGAGATGTATGAAAAATCAATACTTTCAATTACAAAAATCAATATATTACAATACAAACACCAATAGATTATAGTATCGGGTTATCTGACCTAACGGATCATGACCCGTTAATCTGGCCTAACACAAATTTTTGCCATTATTTTGTGTGGTTTCATAGACTGTTACATATATTCACACATGGATTGCCTGAATTTTTATTATTGCCCTTGACATCCCAATATTGCAACGATAATTAAAAAAAAAAAAAAAAAAAAAAAAAAAAAAAAAAAAAAGCACGAAAATAGAAAATATAAAAGTGAAATCTAAGTATATATTATAAAATTTTACCTAAGGACCAAGTTAAAATTTTAATTATACAATTTAACCCCATAGGTTTTTATTTTTGCACCATGAGAGGGGCAAAATAAGTAAATCACATTTTTATAATTTTTTTAATATTAAAAAAATAATTGAAAAATGAAAAATAAATATAGAATCACGTCACGTCAGTATTTGACCCCGATCATGATAATTTTGAATGTATTTTTGATAAACTTGCCAAGATAATGGACATGTTTTGATGGTGGACAATGTCGCGTACATTTTTTAGAAAATCGACAAAATAATGGACAAAAAATGAAAATTCTCCATAAATAAAATGTATTTGCTTTGTTCTATTTTGTGCAGTACCAGAAAAATAAAGTCAAATCTGCATAATATAGAAAGAAAGCTAAGCATATGAATAGATAGTAATATAATTCTAATGAGAACTTATGCAGGTTGAATCCACAGAGCCATAAAGGCTCATCTCCTCCACTCAAGCTGCATGTAATGGATAACCATGTAAGCCTACAGTTGATTACTTTCATATAAAACTGCCTTTAATCTGTTTGCAAAAATGACCCAAAAAAGAAAACAAAAAAATGATTTAAGGGACTGCAACCTCGAATTCAATTCAAAGTTCTTCTTGTTCAGGTGGTGATGGATAATGGCATTGTTAAACTCACATTAACGAAGCCGACAGGCTTGATCTCAGGAGTAACATACGGAGGAGTCAAAAATGTCTTAGAATATCGGAAAAAAGAAACACAAAGAGGGTAAGCGAAAAACTGTCTATGTGTCAAACAAAAGCCATGGTTGGCTTCACTAATTGTTGTTAATGTGTAAACAGAATTTCATACCAATCATATTGTCGAACTTGTGAATGCAGGTATTATGATGTTGTGTGGAGTAGGCCAGGGAAAGGCAGAAGTTCTTTTGACACGTGAGAATCTATTAGAATTCAAGAAACAAGATTTTATTACATTTAAAATACGGAATGTGAATTTGTTGAAACATTCCTGTTTTGAATCTGTCTATGTGCAGGCTCCACAGCACAAGTTTCAGGATCATAGCACATACCAAAGATCAGATAGAAGTTTCGTTCACAATAACATGGAACGCCTCCCTTTGTGAAAATGGTTTTCCCCTAAATATAGACAAGAGGTATGTCTAGTGTATAAATGGAAACTTAAAATATTTTCTTTTGATTTTTGTTTCTAAAACGGACTGTCGTGAATTAAAGTAACTGTTGTTTAGGTTTATAATGCTGCGAGGAGTTTCTGGTTTCTACTCGTATGCAATATTCGAACACAAAGAGGGTTGGCCTCCTCTGAACATCGATGAAGCAAGAATTGCGTTCAAGCTTCATCAGGGCATGTAAGAAAATCTCTCTTGAGAGCTGATATTTAACCATTGATATGCTACGTAAAATTAGTGATTCTGTTGCCATGCAAAGCAAGACTCATCACAGAACACGATGAAACTTTCATGATTAGGTTCCATTACATGGCTATATCAGACAACAAACAACGGATCATGCCGACAGAAAATGACAGAGAAGGAGGTCATACGCTTGATTATAGAGAAGCGGTTAAATTGGCAAGTCCTAGCAATTCCAAACTCAAGGGAGAGGTTGCTTGACTTGATCATCCTTTTTTAGTAAGAAAAATAAAAAAACTGTCCACAAGAATTTGAATTGTGACGGTGAATAATTATTATCTAGGTGGACGACAAGTATCAATATTCGTGTGACAACAAGGACAACCGCGTGCACGGTTGGATTAGCTCTCATCCGCACATAGGATTCTGGGTGATAACACCAAGTGCTGAGTTTCTAGCCGGTGGTCCTGTGAAACAAGATCTTACTTCTCATGTTGGTCCAACTTCCTTAGCAGTAAGTACCTCTCAATCCATCTAAATTAAATCAAGAGGTACATTATTTATTTATTTATTTATTTATTTATTTATGTTTGAGGGGAATATTGGATTTATTATGAGAATGAAATGAAAAACTCTATGAGCTGTCATTCTTTTTGATCTAAAACTATAAAGCATCATCATCAGTATCCAGAAAGTGACTTTCAGACAAAATCTAATATTTGAGTAACAGCATGTCCAGTTGAAGAGGCAGTCAACACCGAGGATGTTGTAAAAGATTGCCAATTAACATGTTTTGGAACTATGATTCTATTCCTATTCTGTTTCGGACCAACTTAAGCACTCATTCTAATTGTCTTTACAAATTATGCAAATATATAGGTATTCTTTAGTGACCATTATGCTGGTCCGGCTTTCGGAGTTAAACTACGCGATGGGGAGCTCTGGAAAAAGGTCTTCGGCCCTGTTTTCATTTATCTGAACTCAGATTCAGGGAACAAACCAAGCACACTCTGGGAAGATGCCAAGAAACAGGTTGTTTTAAAATTCGATATTATATGCATATCATTTATGATAAAACCAAGTTCTTGATTTTCTTTCCTTATTTTCCCAAAAACTAACAAGTACGGCCAACATCACGAGTCAGATGTCCACAGAAACCAAGAAATGGCCTTACGATTTCGTATCATCAAGCCACTACCCTCGCGCAAATCAACGTGGTACAATCCATGGTCGGTTATTAGTCAATGACAGTCACATCAACAATACAGACCCTTTGCCAGCAAAAAGAGCGTATGTGGGATTGGCTCCACCTGGAGACGTAGGATCTTGGCAAGATGATGCTAAGGTTATTATTATAAACTTATGTCCACTTGGTCAATTAGTACGGACAAAGCCATTCATCTCACTTAAAACTGTTACAGGGCTATCAGTTTTGGACACGAACCGATGAAAATGGGCACTTCACGATAAAAGACGTTAGACCAGACATTTATGACTTGTATGCCTGGGTTCCAGGGATCATCGGGGACTTTAGACATGATAAAAACGTTATCATCCGACCAGGGAAACAAGTTAAAATTGGTGATCTTGTTTATGATCCTCCAAGAAATGGTCCAACTTTATGGGAAATCGGGATCGCTGATCGAACGGCTTCGGAGTTCTACATTCCTGACCCAGCCTGCGGGCTTGTGAACAAGTTATACATCAACCATACAGAAAAGTAAGATCTTGGCATAATGTGAATATTTGTACAATAAAAGGAAAAATAAAATAATTAAAAAAGTAATAATAATAATAATTCATGATCCAGGTTTAGACAATATGGGTTATGGGACAAATACTCAGATTTGTATCCTACGAATGATCTGACATACACGGTTGGGGTCAGCCATTACCAAAAAGACTGGTTTTTCGCCCACGTTAACAGGTATTGTTTTTACACTTTATATGAATTTCAGATCCTATAGCTATTGATGGTTCTTGTATCTGACATTGTAACCGACGTTCTTACAGGAAGATAGGCAAACATAAGTATACGCCTACAACATGGCAAATTTCGTTTGATGTGAAAAATATAATCAGCCCAGGATCCTATACACTCAGGCTTGCTGTGGCATCTGCTACCTTGGCTGAAATACAAGTATGGATATTGTTATAATTCTTGAAACTTGTCTTTCAACATCAACTTCCATTAATCGATATATTACTGTCGAATACAAGTTTTGGAAATTGCGATGAAATTGGTAAGAAGTTTATTAGGATTGCTTGTTCATGTTCATGAATAACATATTTGAGTTTAAAACATTTTTTAGGTGCTAGGATATTAAACTTAGTATTCGAAGTAGGACAGCAATATTTTATTTTGAATTGATGAGTACACAGAATAAGAAGATAAAATACCCAAAGTTAGGGATAATTATTTTTTTAATCCATTATAATCGTTGCGGCTCTGCGAGGTTGTCCCAGTGGTTGGCTATTTGACTTTGATATTCACCAGCGAACGATAGCAGCAGAGGGTGTTAGTTTGGGTGTTGTGATGAGCGGCAGTAGTTTCGGGATTGTGGCATACGAGTTAATGATTACAATTTGAAATTTTGGGGTCAATCTGAGATTTTCAAAAAGTAAGGGCCTAACTTGTTGTCCAGTTTTGTTTCACGGTTTTGGTTTGATTTCAAAATTTTTTTGGTCCTTTTATGATATTATAAGGCATTTTGTGGTCCCATTTCCAGCATAATGAATTGTGGGGTTTACTAAACGAGGAAGAAATAAATAGGAAAAATAGAAAAATGGAGGGCTTAAATAGGTAAATTACAATTTGTCTTTCTTTTAATATTTAAATTAATGAAAATGTGTTAAAAGAAATTTAAAAAAAAAATCCTTTCATTTCATCATTTGGGCCCGAAAAAAGGATAATTTTGAACTTTTATATAAACTTGTCAAGTTAGTGGACTTGTTTTGATGGTAGATATCATGTACATTTGTTGGAAAGTGAACAATATAATGGACTAAAAAAAATTATTCTCCCAGTTCTTTGTCTAACTATGGAAAAATAATAATCTCCAACAGTTTCAGAGGTGGATTTGTAAATTCCTGCTCACTTCATCCATTAATAAAACAATGTCATTTTTGCATACCGTATTTGGAATAGAAGATTTGAATTACACTCTTTGTAGCGAGTGTTTTTTCTATGTGCTTGCGTGAAACTGATATCTTATTTTCCGTTGTATTGTGACAGGTAAGGATCAACGACCCGAATATAAGGCATCCTCATTTTACGACAGGGCGGGTAGGGAAGGACAATGCGATCGCTAGACACGGCATTCACGGTAGATATTGTCTATACAGTGTGGATATAGCAGGATCCCAACTTATGAATGGGAAAAATACAATCTATCTTAAGCAAGCGAGAGGTGGTAGTCCTTTCGTCGGAGTCATGTATGACTACATTCGCATGGAGGGGGTCGTCTCGGAGATTAATACCAAGTCAATGAACTAAGCGATCACAAGTGTACGTGTAATTTTAATTAGTACATCCTTCTTGGTGCCTTAAAGGTTGAAAAGGCTGATATACTGAAACATATAGCTCCAAGGCTTTAAAGGAGGGAAAATTCTTGTTGCTCAGAAGTGGTTCAGGCCAATCGATTTTCTTTTCCATTTTTGTCTTTTGTCCAATAATGAAATGTAAATTGTCCATTTGCTTCCATGAGTTTTAGTTTTGATTGGTTGCTATAGTTACCTCTTAAATCAGTTGCTGCCTTTCTTCTTCTTCTTCTTCTACATATAATTGGATTTAGATTTCAGCACTGATGTAGACATTGTCGAACTTGTTTGTTGATATTTTTGTTAGACCACATATTTTGAATTTTCAGTTTTCCTTTTTTATTTCTTTGATTTTTTTTTTGGCCTATTAAATTTTATTATAGTTAGCGATTAAGAATTTTAAATATAAGCAAGGAAGGAAGAACTAAACAAGGAAATAGAATTCCCTTAGGATTCTGATTCCAAGGCGAATGTGATCAAAAGTCTGGTTCGCCTGGCCACAAAGAAACTTGTCTTGCTCAAGGAAATCGACCTATGTAATGTGTGTGTGTATATATATATATATATATATATATATATAGTTGATAGGTTTCATTATAAATGTACTTTGAGTTCTGAGCTTTTAGAGAATTTAAGAACACTCGAATACTTGTTATATTTTAGGATTTTATTTTTATCGTACATGTTTGTACCTTAGCTATAATATTAAAATAATATATTTTGTATTTTTCATTAAGGTACTAGGTATTGGTGTCTTTTCAACCATAGCTGGGAGTTCTATAGGTTTTAAAAATCTAAGGTAGTTGGTCAGATTAGTAGTTTAAAATAGTGGGTAACTACGTTGGTAAGTTAGGAGGGAGTCCGATCTTGTAAGTCCAAGTATTTTGTGCACAAATAATATTTTAATGAAATATATCTAAGAAGAAGAGGACTTCTTCATCGTACAGAACTATCTCTTATTTATATTTTTGTCTTCTTTCGTACTATTTTATATTTTTACATAATGATAATTATTTAGCGCATTTAATTCTAATACCCACATAATTTCAATTGGCACCAGTGCAGCGTTTCAATTATTTTTACAGGATAAAGATCGTTGTGGACAAAGTGGAGGACTATGAACCACAATCAAGGATCAAAATCTCGGCCTCCATTGTTAGATGGATCCATTTATTTATATTGGAAATCTATGATGACTATATACATGCGCTCCCTTGGAAAAGATATATGGAAAAGCACATTGATGCTCATCTATGGACTCATCCCATGATGCCTGAAGCTACATCTTCTTTAGCTACATGTAAAGAAGCAACAAAAGATGATAAAGAGAATATTGAAAGCTCAGCTAAACTCATTCCCAAACCGAGACACATTTAGAATGATAATGAAAAGATAGCAGAGGAAGCTAACTTTAGAGCTCTATTTATCCTACTTACTGCAGTATATCAAACACGATACAAGTGGTTGTTACTAGTGCACCACCTTGGATGAAGCCTAAAAAAATTATTGGGCGCCTTTGATGAATTAAGGATGAAGGAGGGTGAAACCATAGAGATGTACTATGCCAGATTCTGTAATATTGTCAATCAAAGCGCCATGCTTGGTGAAGAAATTTTGGAGACAAAGCAAGTTTCGAAAATCATGAGAACTCTTCCCAAGAGGTTTCGTGAAAAGATTACGTCTCTAGAAAGTTTTATGCGTCTTGGGAAACTTGATCTTGATGACTTATTAGGACAACTTTGAACCTTTGAGATTAATAATGGCTATGATACAATTAAAAGTAAAGGAACTTAGAGCCAGTGTGCCTACACCATAATGAAGAAGAAATATATGACGATGTAGTTGCATTCATTGCAGCAGTTTCTCTCATTATGAGGAACTTTGGGAGAATGCAGAAGAAGATCAATAGAGGCAAATTTAAGAACAAATAACATTTGAACAAACTTTCCAACCATCAAGGGAAGGATATACAGAGAAACATAACGAGTCCCAAATCCTCCAAATAGTCAATTGAGAAGTACCAGTGTTGAGAGTTCCGTGTCTTTGGACATTTTCAAAATGAATGTCCCAACTTTTGAGGAAAATCAAATCTCTCAATGCAGTATGGAGTGGATCTAAACCAGAAGACATAAAAGAGGAACAAATTGAAGAGATGGGATATACTAGCAACATAATTATCCTCTCAAATTCAAATCTCTTCTACCTTACCTCATACCTTCAAACTCTTGATACGGAACAAGGTATAGTTTCTTCCCAATATAATTTTAATAGTATTTCTGATGATGACGGTATAGTTCCTAGTGATGAAGTCTTGTGTGCACATAAATTGGTCATTAAGAAGTGTATCTAGGCTGGACAAACTTTCAAAGAACAACATGCACAGATCAAATCCTTAAAGAAATATAAGAAACTTGCATTATTGGATAATGATCAGAAGTTGTCCAAACAAGTATGTATTAAAAAGATCATGTAACTAAATCTCTTAGAACTGAGTTGTTTGGATGCAACATACTATAGGTCAAAAGGATGTGGAGATTTTATCTCTCAAGGCTAGACTGTTAGAAGTAACGATGAATTACACTAAATTATCGGATGTTCATGCACTACTTGACCTGGAGATTGCTAACAAAAGTAAGGAACTTACCAAAGCAAATCAACTTCTCCAAAAGATAAAACTCTAACAAAGTAAGTATTTGAGGAACTGAGCAGTATAGGTAAGAAGACTAACAAACATGGACTTATATTTAATGCCGAGCCTTCTAACAATACTTCAAATAGTGATAGCATGTCTACTTACCTCAAAGGTAAGAAAATACTCTCACCACTTCTGAGTGTTAAGCAATATCCAAAAGTGTTTGTGAAGAACTTCATACCTAATTGTCACTACTGTTGTATTTCTTGTCATATTTACCCTAAGTGTTAAAAAACACATCATGGCTTATATACAGGGAACATTCGTACTTGGAATCCTAGGGGTGTTCTTTCACGAATGCCAAAACCAAAAGTTGATATGAAAATTACAAGTTGAAAAACATTTGGGCTCCAAAAGATAAATTTAGATGTTTTACCTATATGATGTTCTTAAAGTAAAGTCTTAAAGGAGAATAGTACTTTTATAGCAGATGTTCTAGATACATGGCTGGTGTTAGAACTAATCTTACAAATGTTGTGTTTGTGTCTAATTCTAGTGTTACTTTTGGTGATGGTGTGATTAATAATGTCCTAGATGTTGTATATTTCAATGTTGATGGTTTACCAAAACTTAAAAACATGTTCCTTGTTGAGAATCTGAAAGCCAACTTACTCAGTATTAGTCAACTATGTGATCTGGGTCTGAATGTTAGTTTCACTAAAGATAAATGCTTTACTACTAACAATCTTAATAAGCATATTCTTACAGGAATCAAATCAGTTGACAACTGCTACTTAGTTGAGCATGTACTTAAATGAAATGCAATCAAGAAGAGTGATACTGAGTTGTGGCATAACAAATTAGGGCACATTGGCTATATAAACTTATTTATGTTGTCCAGTGCAGGTGTTGCTGTGGTCTCCCAAAACTTCAAGAAACGCAATATGATGTCTGTAAACCTTGTCAGAAAGGCAAATAGAGGCGAGCTCCTCAAAAAGTAATTCATGAAGTTACCACTAATCAACCATGTGATAGTTGATGATTTTCTTAGATATATATGGATAGGTTTTCTTAGAGAAAAACCTGAGTCACTTAATTCTTTCAAAACACTCTACATGAATGTTGAAAATGAAAATAAGTGTAAAATTGATAGAATTATGGGTGATCATGGAGAGAATTTGAAAATGCTCTATTTTCAAAATTCACTACTAAAAAAAAGGCCTTTTACAACAGTTAAGTAACAACGGTTATTAAATAACCGTTGTAAAATACTGACCCGGTGAAATTTACATCGGTTTTTTCAAGCTCGATGTAAATGGTCGATAACGACAACAGTTAATTTGACAACCGTTGTAAATGTACGTAGTAAAATATATCAACTGATATACCACAACGGTGTGTTTACAACCGATTTAGATAAACGTAGTAATATATATATTTAACTAAGTAAGATTAATTTAACTAAGATTAATCTTAACTAAAACCAAAAAGAAAGAAAAAAAACAAAAACATGACACATAAAAATAGCCCGCGTCCGTTCCATCTCTGATAATCCTTACAACACATCCAAAGTGACAAACACATTTAAATTTGCCACTTCCTCCACCACCCACCACCACCGATAGCAGTTCGACGACCACCACCAATCACAGTTCGATGACCACCACCAATCACTGTTCGACGGCCAAGCCACCACCACCGACGATCCTAAAGTTACGCTAGTTGCAAAACCTAAGGTATGTTTTCTGTTAGGGTATTTCTTATGTGTGTTTTATATCGCTTTTTGAATTAAATGGTTGTTGGTCTGTTTGATTTTGAATTGACTCAATACGACATTGTATACATTTACTTTCGACTATGGATTTGGGGGTTAGGGTTTTGTTTTTATTTGATTTGGTTGAATTTGGATTGGAAGACTTTGGAGGGTAGGGTTAAGCCGAGGTCTCAACTCTCAATTTTATTTTTCATCGATTTTCCTGGCTAAAACTTACGGTCATGGCTAATTGCCACTTTTTTATTACTTTTTTTTTTTTGTGTATGTGTCCTTATTTCCAATTATGAATTCATAAACCAATTGTGTTGGTAGTGGTATATTATTTTTCCCACAAAGAACAAGTTATATGAATTCTGTGTTACAAATCCGGATTATTTTGTGATAATATATATATATATACACACACACACACTCATATTTGATGCATATGTCATATTTAGGTCCTATTAACTGCTGCTGCCTTGAGCGTGATTCTGAACCAATCATTGATAATTGGGCAAACCAGGCATATTAGTTCTCTCTCAAGCCTTTCTATTTTGCATTAGATTTGGATTATTTCTTTCCCTCTCAATTATTTCCTTACAAATAAACAATTACAAGTGAGTCACTTGCTCTGCCTCTCAATTATTATTTTCTTCGTTCTTTCCTTGCTTGCCACTGATTATTTAAATTATGAAACTAATTCTTTTATGAGATTGAGTGAATATTGTATTTTTTTGAAATTTTTGAATCCAATCACAATTTGAGGATTTTTTTTAAAAAAAATATCCAATTGCACCCTTATTGCTTTGTTCATTTGATTTGTTTCTCTCCATACTTGCGAGTTCTTTGAGTATTTAAATTATGAAGCTAATTATTTTTTGCATTGTTTTAAAGAAAACAATAAAAGGCTTTGCAATAGACTGGCAATTCTGTATTATTTAGACTAATTATGAAGCTAATAGACTAGCTATTTATGAAGCTAATTTCTCTGTATTTGGTGTAAACAATTCTGTATTATTTACACTGGTTTGTAGAGAAATGAGAGGCTTAAGGGAGAAGTAGAGATAGATTAGAAGAGAGAGAGAGAGAGAGAGAGAGAGAGAGAGAGGTGATGAAAGGAATATAACTCATGTAACTACTTACTTTCTTTCGTACTATTCCACCTCTAAATAACATGTGGTTTGGACCACTTAATTCTAACTACTAAAATAACCCTCTAACAATACCTATAAACAGGGCTTTAATCCTAACAACAATTAAATTCTCTAAGTCCACATATATAATTTTCGACCCTCTAGTTGAATAAGTTACCCAGCCCAATTTTTCATAATTTCGACCCGTCTCTATCCTGTTTCATCGCCCGACCCGCTCCCATGCACAAATTCATGGCTAGAGGTGGCAAATCGGGTTACCGTGCCGTGTTCGTGTCGCACTATCGTATTTTTTAATTTTCTATCTTATTTGATCATAAATATAACAATGAGTGTAAATCTAAATTAATTTAGAATTTCGTGCTTTTCATGTCGTGTTTCGTGTCATTTCATGTTGTGTCGTGCCTTATCATGTCTTTGTCTCTGTAATCGTGTTTCTTATCGTGTCGTGTTCGTGTCGTGCTATTGCCACCCCTATTCATGGCTTGATCGAATTATCTCCAAAGATCCCCTTTTTTCTTCTTGTCCACCCAATTTAGGGTTTGCTCTTAACCCATCTCCATCCCCACGCTCCAGGATTTTCATGTTCACGACATAAATCTTATCACTTGCAGAGGTAGATATCCTTTTGGTGATTATATATCATATTTTAACATTTCCTTCATGTTGAAAGAAGTGAAGCATTTGTGGAGACAAAATCTTTGTCTAACAAAATACGGAAGGCATCTTACAATGAGGATTGATGATTTTAGAAGCCGGCGTGGATAGGCGTTCATTGTAGTAATTGCAGAGAATGGGAACAACCTATAATCTGGTAATAATATAAAAATATCATATAAGGCTGAATATCTGGAAAAAAAAATATAGTTTCTGAATTTATTAAATCACCTACCCTATCACACTAGTGCAGACACAGTTTTCTAGAACGCCCTGTTTCAGTTATTCTAGAACGCCCTGTCCAGACGTTCTGACTAGAGCTGTTCTAGAATATCTGATTTTCCAGAACAGCTTTCTGAGGCGTACTAGAATATCCGATATTCTAGAACGGTTATTTGAGACGTTTTAGAAAAATAATTTACCCGTTCTAGAAAACAATTTTTCCCAGTTAATCTATTCTGAAAATAACATTCTAGAACGATTACAAAAAAGACGTTCTAGAATATAAATTTTCCAGAACGTCTTTTCAATAAGACTTTCTCGAATATACATTTTCCAAAATGCCCTTGAGAAAAACGTTCTAGAAAATAATCTTTCTAGAACATCTTTACTAATAAGACGTTCTAGAATATACATTTTCCAGAACGTCTTTTAAAAAAAGACGTTCTAGAATATAAATTTTCTAAAACACCTTTGAGAAAGACGTTTTAGAATATACATTTTCTAGAACGCCTTTTAAGAAAAACGTTCTATATTTGACAATTTTGGAATTTCAGGTTATTTTTAAGATCTGTTCATCCCTCATAAATCACAATTTTAAATACCTATTTAAATCACATTTTTTCACAAAACACCTGTTATTTATATAATCCAAAAATCATCCATTAATCACAATAATACACAATCACCAAAAGATGTCACAACACAAGTCGCCAAATACACGATCACCAAATGTTAAAATAGAAATCACCAAAAGACGAGTACCTATTTTACTATCATTTAAGTTATCCACAAATAGTTTGTTTCTTACACTCCAAGATATATTGCACAAACTATATATGGTGATCAAGCAATGACCTCTAATAAACACTCCGCTCAACGTCTACGTACATCATCAATTTCATCGTCCGAATAAGGTTGTTCCATGTTGAGTGCCTGCAATGTTGAGTGCCTGCAGGTCAATGGAAAACCAGAAATAAATATGAGAATTTGTAGAGAACGCACAATAAGATAGATAATGAAAAATGACGAAAAATAATGGGAGATATAAATAATATGAATAAAATCAGAAGCAAAGTAAGTCAAATTAATGAAATCGAGGTTATGATTATAATCACAATATGGGACAACTGAAAAAAAATTATCTTCATGTAAGTATCTACATCAAAATTACCTTCATGTAAGTATCTACATCAGGATCCGGAACAAGTTTGGCTTCTCTCTCCTTTCTAATAACCTCAGCCATAATTTCTTCAAAAAAAAAAATAAAATAAAAGGAAAAGATTACTTAAAATAATCTTGATATAAAAAACTACATAATCTGTAATATTCTTTTCGTATAAGATTTTTGTACCTGCCATGTTACCTATACCCTGACAATGCGACGAAAAGTTGAGTCTCTCTAACGGTCATTTCCCGGGCGTACAGACGTATTAGCCGATATAAGCCGATGTTTCATCGAACACCTAAATTGCATTTTAAAAGCTCTAGGACATCTTAAACATCTCCACGACAAAATGAAGGAACTATTTTATGTTCCAATAAATTAATAAATAAAAATAAATTTAAGAATGAAACCAAATAATCATCTCATGGAATCAACATCTTAAACCTCTTCCCCACTGAGAGCTTCTGATTTTTAGCTTCGAGATACTTGTTTACACTTACTATGAATTCAGACGGACTAGTCCTGGACCAAAATGGTTGCAGTTTAATAACCAATAAAAGTAATCGTTCAAATAAACCATTGAAACAAGACTGGTGAAAGTATAATAGATTGGCCTAGAGTATAAACAGGACAATAACAATCACTTTATAGAAGGAGAGCTGCAAGGAGAACATGCTATTAAGACCAAATAAAAAAAAAAAGGTTCCACAAATCTTCACAATCAGACCTCGAAACATTAGCCTACATTATACTTATGAATCAGGATTGTGAATAAAACAACGAGCCCATATTAATGAATATTATTGTTAAGAAACAAAGGAAAAGATATAACCTTGGTTTATAAAAAAACGAAAAGAGTGTCCTAGTTAAGAGAGTTACTTGTATTCTTTACTGGAAAATCTTTTTCCTTTGTGAACATGCAAATAGTTAAGAGATCCATGAACAAATATAAATACACGTAATCAAATCCAACTAGGAGAGCTTTGTATTTGGCTTTGTTATTTGTCAATATGAACCTAAAACCGATGGCTGAGCAGAATGGCTTGTCAACCATCCTTGATTGTCAACCATTATAACACATCTTGTAACTACCTTCGTGGGATATCTTATCATGTTCACCAACTTGTTTTGCCATTCGAGTGTGACATTGTTTCCACATAAGATAACAATACTAATCTGAGTGATGTGAAATAGGAAACCTACGCATGGCATCAAAATCAGGTACCAAATATCAGGTAGTATATACATTTCAAAAATAACCATGATAAAACGCATGA
>BMAC01000859.1:385197-404271 GCA_014905375.1 Phtheirospermum japonicum
GCATTTTTTAGGGATGTTTCTATGAGCGGATTGCTGAGAACTACATCTAGATCAGAAAGTGAAAACTACTGGTTTGGCAATTTTTACAAATCACCAGGACAGTTTAGTCGAATTTTTCATGCATTTCGACAGTGCTATGGATTCGCAAAGAAACACGTCATCGAGTTTAAAAAGTGTATGTGAGTCATATTTTGCTGATCTAAAGACGCCATTAGCTTTGGAGAAGAATGCACGCTCTGTGTACACAGACATTATATTTAATGAGGTGCAGAATGAAATTTGTGCAGCTTGTTTTAGTTGTAGAGTTTTACGTGTTAGTGACAATGATGGAAGGTTTCGTGACCCAAACTCGATTTCGCCAAGGTTCCGCCGCGAATTCCGCCGCCAAGGTTTCGCCAAGATTTCGTGACCCAAATTCGATTTCGTCAAGGTTTTGTTTCACGCAGTTCGATTTCGTCAAGTTTTGTTTCACGCAGCAATTGTTGGGTGGGTTTTATTTCGCGCAGCGGGTGGGTTTGGGTGGGTTTTGTTTAGCGGGTAGGTTTAGGTTTTGATTAAATCTAATCCATTAGATTAGATTAGTTATAATGGCTATGATTCATTCTCATTTCTCACCCACGAACCCATTCTCACCGGAACCCAACCCTATATATATATATATATATATATATATATATATATATATATATGTGTGTGTGTGTGTGTGTGTGTGTGTGTGTGTGTGTGTGTGTGTGTGGTCAAATCCATATGAAGAGCATAATCCACAACAAACCCAAATCATCCTACATCCTATTGAAGCACGATTGATGCCCTATCCCCAAGAAGAAATGTTTTTTTGAAAATGGGATATGAATAAATTCCACAAGAGACAAATCAATATGCATTCAAGATTTCCACTTTTCATTATAGTAGGGAAAACAAGAGTAGCAAAATGCTCAAACAGTGAAAAGCAAAATGCAAAAATCTCAATTAGTACCAAGCAGTAAAACACTCTTTACAGATGCCTAATAGGGAATGTTGATAAAATACATTAAACTCTTAAGACGATCATAGAGAAATATGTAAATTGATGCATGTACATGTAAAAATAAAATAAAATAAAATAGACATTCATACAACAAACTTACTTATTCAATAAAAAAAAGTATCACGCACAAGTGATTTTCATGTATAAGACCCGGATTTGTAATTCACTAGAATTTCACTACACAATACATCGTAATTAATATCAAAAATTTACTAAACATCGTAATTTAAGCCATAAGGTAGATTGCATAGATTTACCCAATGAAGGAATACTCCAAGCTAGCATAGCCTTTACTCCTAGACTTTAGCTGATCAAAGAAGTCCCCCACCATCTACACAATGAACACCATACAAGTTTTCTGATTATGAAGAGAAGGGGGAAAAAAGTCGATGCAAGTTGTTTGTCAGTCTCGGAATCGGGATACCTCAACCATGGGTAACTCGTAAGTGACGCTCTATTCTCAGTAATGAACTTAATTTCTTTGAAATCTCCTCGCCTGTCCTGATCAAGCTCCATAAGTGCACCAATGTAGTCTTTTGGAGTGAGCATTTCAATCTATACAAGAAACATTTGCTTACATCCTCAAGCTATAGGAAGAAGATTGATAGTAAACTGAAAAATAGGCAACTCTGAACTAAACAACCTTAACAAGTGGCTCTTCAAATGACGTTATGATTCCAGGTTCAGGGAGTAAAGATGGATTTGAACATTCAACCTAGACCAGAACAAAACTAGATATAAAGGAAATATTGCAAACAATTTATTATGCCTGAGGAGAACAAGCGGCACACAACTGAATTATATTAACAAAGAGTAAAAATTTAATGCAGAAAAAATTAGAGAATATAATAAAAATAATAATAATAACATTTCTCAATCATTATCTTTTCAGTTATTCAATCAGAAAAACAAAAATCACCAGATATTTCAAAAGGCAAATTTCACCTTGTGATTTATAAGGCAAAATAAATTCGGCCGTAGTTCAGATTAGCAAATTACATTCAGATGGTGCATAAAAATTCAATTAAAACAGTACACTTTTTACTACTGTGCGATCCTTGTAATCCACAAAAACACAGCATCATAGATCAGTGTCTAAAAATAGGTCACTTGAAAAATATGAAAACGAATCAAATATAACAAAAAAAGGATGAGAATAAATTACAGTATCACCATTTATACAGTTCACTACTACTCCTCATCGCATCATCGCTCAACGACTCTCCGAGCGCATAAAACAACGATAGCGAAGCTTCGACTTCGCCTCTTTGCTGCACAAATTAAAATAAAACTTGTTCACAATTAATCGACAATTTTGAAGTAAGATAATAACCGGAATATAACACAAACCCGAAAAGAATATATTGTTAGGGTCAACAATCTTTTCTCCTTTCTCTTTCTTCTACTTTTGACGGTCCTCTTTATTTATTTATTTTTTAAAGAAAAATTATGAACACGCAGACAAATAGAGATAGGACTTACACCCAACCATAGCGACGGTCGAACAAGAGGCGTTTGCCAGGCGGAGTGGAGGTGGTGGTGGCGGAGTTCACGAGGACGCTCGGCATTTGTGTTTTCTCCTAAGCTGGTGATAAAATCACGAATTTAATTTCTTCTTAGGCGCAATGGTTAGGTTGAATTCATCCACTTCCACCCCCGACAACGGTGCCGCCTGCAAATCGAAGACGTCGTGAGCCCGCGCCCATCACCATCTTTTTCCCAAACTCACAACCCAAAATTAAAAGGCCCGAACGCACGGACCCAACACTAAGAGTCAGGTTGCCTCCCCGCCGTAGAATAACCATCGTCGTCCCGACGTGGGCACTCACCGTCATTTCCGGCCGCCGAATCCAGTTAGCCCGAAGCCCCGCTTCCGTTGGCCTTGCGCTATCAAATCAGTCGCGGACCGTGCCGCCCAGCAACCCCGACGATGAACCAGAGAAGCCGCCTCACAGATGCCATCACCGCGACTGCACGCTGCCGTCGATTCCCAGTCGCCGGGTCCGCCGCCTTGGAGGATTCGAAGGGAGATGGATTTGAATGAGAGGAGAGGAGGTAGGGCAAACGGGATTTGAGACGGTTCTTAAAAAGAATTATTATATTCAAGACGAAATTAAAAAAAATTATTATATTATACTAGAACCCCTTTTTAAAAGACGTTCTAAATAATATGATATACTAGAATGCCTTTACCTGAGGCGTTCTAGAATGTCTGTTCTACAATATGTTTTTTGTACTTAGTGACGATATACCAGAACGCCTTTTAAGGCGTTCTAGATATTTAAAAAAAGGCGTTCTAGTATATCGATTATACCAGAACGTTTTTAAAAATGACGTTCTAGTATATGACACTTTTATTATGAAAATGCCACCGGCTTATATTCTAGAACGTCGTTTTCTGCGGCATTCTGGATTGACTGTTCTAGAATAGATTTTCCGCACTAGTGTCAGATTCTAAAATACTACAGACGCTGCGGCTGCCCAATTTTTCTTAAGGAATGTATACTCGGAAATGAGGAAAGCTGCGTTTGATCTGTTTGGGAGCCCAGAGAGTCTTCAGTACAGGGAAAATGTATTTGGGGATCTCATGAGGACTTTAATGGGCCCTTCCTGAGATGTCGAACAGGCCGTAAATTGGGCTCTTGAGGGAGGGAGTGATCTGGATACTGCATTGCATATGCGGATGATGATGAATAGGAAAATCAAGCTCTAACATTATCTCGACTTTTTTTTTTTTTTGCTTAATGTGTCCAACATAAACATGTTCTCATCGTGTGGGAATGTGATGGTTGTGATGAAGCTCAAATTTTATATGTTGGTTATGGTAGAAATGGTGTGTGCGTGTGTGGTTAATAACAAAATTCACCCTTGGCCTGAGGTTCAACTTAATCAGTGCAATAAGCTCAATTATGTTTAAAATTACAAATATTGCCTTGACATTTGTTTCTCTTTTATAAATCGCACACTGAAGAAGGGTATTTGGTAAGTAAATACAAATCCCAAACACGTTAAGAGGGTATTTGTATTTATAAAATAATTGGAGTTATTAGTAATTAAGCTAGATCTCAGAGTAGATTATATAATTATCTCTGTATATTGTAGTGTCTCCTCCTCTCGGTGTGCCCATTAACTTTTATGCTAAGGCAATATAGTATGTAAAATCTTGACATTGTTTTGTTGCTACTGCGAATAATAAGTTAGATAAATTTAGTGAAAAATCAACTCTAGTTTCAGGCTCAAATAGTTTATGACGCCTATCACATTTCACATTTGCTAAGGGCAATTAATTAATCAAAGCAACTTGCTTTTTATGTCGATTAAATAATTACACTTTGCAATAATTAGTTTCAGTGATGCATGAAATTACTGGTCCCTAGATTCTATTATTATTATTTTGTCTACAAAAGGTAAAGGTTAGCCCAATTTTTTTTATAGTCCTCAGGAAAATTTTAATGGACGGGATTTTCTAAAATTGCATAAAGTATTTTTTACTTGATTTTCAACCTACCATGATCTTAATGAAGATTTTAATTATTTGAAGGTTTGTGAGAGCGAAACAGGTAGCCCACGATTACCTAAAAAAGGCTGTCCATAAAAATCTCCCAATGATATCATAACCTAAAGTCATTCTGTTGTCTGATACCCCTTTTATGGTAAAAGACATTACATCAAATTTAAAGGAACTTGCAGAGGTAGTTTCAATCTTTTCTTTTACTTTTGATGTTCATTATTGAATTATAAGTTCTTAGGAACACAACACTCTTGTTAGTTTTTTTTATATCATGTGAATGATGGATTTAGGTTTCAAAGGCCTTGATTGGATTTTGATTATCAGGGTCATCATTTTGATTACGAACACTTTGACGGAAACGTATCTGGCAACGGTAATAGAATAAAAAAAACTCAAGTTTTAGAGTAAAAGACTGGGTCCCAGCACCCAGATGGGTTGCCTTTGTTGATTTCTTTCTCGTGTCTCGTGCCAAGCATGATGTGATTTCTGGAGCTCACTGACGTGTGATAGCAGCACTTGCAGCCGCATACAGACTTGGTATCTGCATAAATCCATAAGAACAATTACAAAAATACCCCTAAGATTTATCTTATTTATAAAAAAAGCTCTATAAATATTTCAAAATTACAAATACACCTCAAAGTGTTACAAGAAGTTTGTAATTTTTAAACGAGAACCTTACCCCAGAGTTCTAAATGACGTGTTGTGATAGTTTTTCTTGATTTCATACGTGTTAGTCTATATTGAAATGTCATGTACTTATCAAAGGCAATGAAAAACCGGAAGCCAACTTAATTTGAAATTTGAAATTCCCTCTTTTCGAACTTACATGGGATCAAGTGATGATGCGGTTTCTCATGTTCACGTTAAAGGATCGGGCGAGTGAATGGTGGATAAATCTAGAGCCTGATTCCTTAAAAACGTGAGATGAGGTAGTGGATTAGTTCATGGGGTCTTTCTACTCGTCTGAATGGGTCCCACCTTCAGTTTCTTACAATTCAAGCTTTAATGATCCATACGCTTCACTTAATCATTTCGATCACGCCCCATCACAAAGTTTCTATTGCCCAACCTTTAACGAAAATTTTTATAATCCGGGTTTGGAACCCTTTTACACGAGATATGATTCGTATGCTCTACCCGATTCTAATTCTTCGAGCTATGACCCATTTCCTTTTCTTACATCAAACTCTTATGTTTCGAGTTTCGAGCAGTTTTTTCCCAAAACCACATATCACGATTCGAGATATAATGATCCGTGTGCTCCTTGCGAATCATATTCTTATACCCCGAGCTATGATTGTTATCCTTTGTCTCATTCGTGTATTACTGATCATGAAACTCAAGTTGAGGTAAATCAACCTCATTTAGATGAGGTGACGTTATTTGATGCGGTAGAGCCCACTTTGAATTTTTGTTCGGAAGAGGTTTATAAAACGACTGAGATCGAGGAGTTGGTTGAGATCGCCCCCCTTGTGATTTTTGATGACGCCGTGGATACAAGTGTGGGGGTGTTACCGTTGGAGTGCCCAGAGGATGTTGGAAATTCGAGTTTTCCTGTTCTTGGTGAAAAAGGTGGAGTTATGGTGCCAGTGTTGGAGGAGAGTGAGACTATTGAGTCGTATTTTGAACCACCCAAAACTTTGTTGAAATTTGATTTTGAGGTGGTAGACGAGATAGTCGAGAAGGTGCCCGATCACCCCATGCTACAATTTCCGTTTGATATATTTGTGGTGATCGATTACTCGCGTTTCCGATCTCCGGAGCTAGTTGGAGTGTTCGGCATCTCGGGACATGCTCTTTGTGCCCACCTTGGTGATTATCATCATCAATTCTTGCTTTTACAGAATACCAAGGCGTGGCACGATCATCATTTGTTTTTAGACCCGGGATGACATCGAATGGACGCCGTCAAGCTAAAGACGTTAATCAAGCGCTTCTTGGGAGGCAACCCAAGCCTGTTAACTTTATATGTTTTTATGTGTTTTGTTCTTGTTGTTTAAGGTCCCCTTCAATATTGAGGTCCGTTGGACGATTTTTGACATCCGACTCTTCATTACAAGCGCGAATTCAGGGACGTCTCTCTCTTTCTCTTCCTTTTACCATACCTTGCTTAATTTTTCATTTTATATAATGTGGACATTGTATGGTTTAAGTGTGGGGGGTTTGTCCTTGGTTTGGTTAGTAAATTTTTGTATGCGTGCTTGTGGTTGATTTGAGTTGTGTGTATTGATATTGATTGGAACCTTGACGAAGTGACGTGGTTAGATGCTTTGGTTAGGATATTTAGATTTCCGTTCGAACAATAGTGTAATTGTGGGGAATGAAGTGTAAATAGTCTATGAAGTGTTTTGTCCTCAGTTCTATTCTTGTTTCGTTCCAAAGAGTCGAATACTCTTTACTAGCCCCGTTTTCAGTTAACCTCTATAAGACTTTATGTAATTTTCTCTTTTTATTTTGGAGACGTTAAAACTCCACGTGCGATATTGAAGAATGTTATCAGTTGCACTTAGCAACGTAAGATTGGAGTCAATGAACTCTCGTTTGTGATTTATGTAAATTATGCTCATTTTGTACCTCATGTTTATGGGTACTTATTAAAAAAGAACTAATAATAATAAAAAAGAGAAAAAAAAAGAGAAAAAGAAAAAGAAAAAGAAAATTAAAAAGAAAGAATAAGTACAAGAAGAGAAAACCTTGTACAAGTTGAGTTCTTATTTTCGTTTTTATTTCTTAGATTGTATTATTAAAGAGGTGTATAGATGATTGGGCTAGTCGGGTGACGACTTGGCGGTTTGAGCAGGGATAGACTTTGGCCGAGGCATGGATGGGTGACGTACATGGAGGTCAACTCGTTACTTTTAGGTGTTCGGAAGCTAGTCTAAATCTCTTATCTCAACGTTATCGTGATGTCCTTTTAGTTGAGTTTTTAGTCGATTTAATGCATTAATTTCTTGAATCATATGAATGCACTAGTGATTAGGACATCGGGTAATTAGCTTTTCCTTGTCTACGTCTAGATTAGATTTTGCTTGAGGACAAGAAAAAAGCTAATTGTGGGGAAGTTGATTTGTACATATTTGTATATGATTTTCGTGTGCTTTTGCATTGTATGTTGTATGTTAGGGTGTTTAGGTTTATCTTTTTATTGTTTTTCTTCCTTTTGATGTTTTTCGTCTTGTTTGGTGTTTAATGTGTTTTTACTTTATTTTATATGAAATAATCTATTTTTGCTTTATTTTAGTGTTTTAGCTCGAGACGAAGAAAACGGGATGAGCGACGTGACACATGCAGCCAGCGCCCGCAGTCATCGGCCGCGTCGACGCCGGGAGACGCCCGCGTCGGTCGATGCCAGGTCGACACAAACTATCTGTTGCGTTGATCTTTGCTCCATCAGTCGACGCTCTAGCCGAAGCACACTTGCAGTCGCATCGATCCTAGCCCGCGTCGGTCGACGCACTGCCTGGTCGACGCGAACGCCTGATTCGCGTCGACATCGAAGCTCGGCACGCATCGATCGGCACTAAGGCAGTTTTGGCAGTTATTTCGGGAAATTCTATATAAGACCGGTGGTTTCTTCGTTTTTAGTGTGCTGGAACGAGGGGGAAAGGTCCAGAATAATGTAGAGAACCCTCGGTTCATGCCACCTTTCGATTTACGCAAAATTAGAGTTTAATAATTTGTAGTTTCGTTATTTTTATGTCGTCCGACGTTTAAGATCGTTTCTCGTCGTTGAAGATCATTGGATTGCTGATGCTTTTCTAGATCATAGGTTTTTCTGCACTTTTTTAATAGTTTTTATAGTGTAGCTTTGGTTTTCCTTTGAATGTTAATGTTGAACTTTGATAGTATAATTTAGTGTAATCATTTTACCATTCTTCTCGTTTTTAATTTTATGTTTTTGTTCATGCTTTGCGTTGAAATTATGCTTTTGAATATGATGATGCTTGTTAGATAGATTTATCGGTTTAGTGTGCCTAGGGTTATTTAGAACCATCGGGATTGACAACCCCGATCGTGGAGATGATTCCAGCGCACTAGACCCTTGCTTTTATTAATCGTTTTAAAGCTTTTAATTTTATTGCTCGTAGATGTTAGAAAACCTCAAACCAAATTGGATCGAGTGTTTAGATTAGTTTTTATTTTCTTTTCTATGTACGTAAAATCAAACACCGAAATAGTTTTTGGTTACTCTTCCTTGCGATTCGACTCGAGTCAGCTTATCGCCTACAATAGATTTTGCTTCTTATGCAAAAGTGATTTTTCCGCAAGCAATGCCAGCCAAAATCCGATTTTACCAAGCTTTGTTCCTGTCGTGAGTGTCCTACAAATACAAGGAAGCTCAAGGAATTTGAGAAAGACTTAAAGTTCAAATACGAGCAAGACACAGTATGTACAAATTAAACAAATACATATTAACTTTAGGTTGATCTATCCATTATTTAGAAAAGATAAAACACGTAATTGATCGTTCTGACTATCTTTGCTTATCCGCTAAGTTGTAGAAGATGTTGTTGGATTTGCTTTGCAATAAACTCGAAGCAGTATATAACGTACTACTTTTGATACTTCTTGTTCACATATCACATTTATGGGCAACATGGCTTTAAATTCGTAAAATAACAAATTTTCTAATATTAATTATTTTAGGAGCTAGGAGTATTGTTTATTTATGTGTTTTTCACAATCTCATTTTTGACTCTTTGATTTTACAGCTTGATGATTTGGAGGATATTTGTCTTTCGGGGTTAATTACATGGTTAATTAATATATATAGTGCATAATTACAAGGCTGGAAGTTAATTACTTGTAATTGAGTTTATTGTAAATGTGTTAAAGTATTATATTATATGTTACAGGTATTTAATGATATCGACTTCATCCAAATGACATTGAAGAAATCTAGAATCGATTGTGAGATATATTTTTGAAATAAGGAATTGATTATCGGATCATTAGAATCATGAGTTATATTAACATTAAATTTTGAAAGTTTGTTAATTATGTTGGTTTTGTCTTTTGGATTCAAGATGTGACTTGGATGGATGTGGTTAAAACTATTACTTTATGTAAGCCGTACATATTTTGTTATTTAAATTATAGCTTGGTTTGATGAATTGTTACCTCGTAGTTCGGGTTTAGTTGTTAACTTATAGTTTGGCTTGATGGATTATTGGATTTGCTATTTGACTTGGATGAATTGTGTACTTATTATTTGGTTTGGCTATGTGAAAAAAAATGGGTTAATGTTTAAAGGTTGAGAATCGCCTAAAATGGACAAGAAAAAAAAGTAACTTTACATCGGTTATATAATTAAATAAATGTCAAAATAATATTCTTTTACATCGCTTCTATTAATAACCGAAGTACGTGTACACAATTTACATCGGTCATTAATTAACCGATGTAAGTTTATACACATTTTACATCGGTTATTTATTAATTGATGTAATATACATACATTTACATCGAGATTTTCACGTTCAATAACACATTTTATATCGATTATTTACAACCGATGTAATAAAATGAATATCTACATCGGTTGTAGAACCGTCGTAAATCTGTCAGACCCTTTACAACGCTCCATACTACATTGGTTGTAGAACCGATGTAAAATGCTAAAATAACCGATGTAGAATCCTTTTTTAATAGTAGTGATTTATTGATTGTCATGACATTTCTCATGAATTTTTTGCACCTAAGTCTCCACAACAAAATATGGATGTGAAGAGAAACAATTGCACCTAGGAGGAAATAGCTAGAGTAATGTTAATCTCACAGAACATGTCTTCAAGATGGTGGGATGAGGCTGTAAAAGCAGAATGTCATCTCACAAGCTGAGTGTACATTCATAAAGGTATTGGTATTTCACCATATGTGGTCTGGAAAGGTAAGTCTCATAGTCTTAAACATCTACATGTGTTAGGGTGAAAGTGATATATTTATAATGAGAGGGATCAACTTGGTAAGTTTGATTCAAAAAGTGATGCAAGTCAATTCCTTGGCTATTCAAATAACAGTCATGAATATATTATTTATAATTTGAGAATTGGAACTATTATGGAGTCACTCAATGTTGTTTTTTATGATGTCACTAACCCTGTAGAGACTCCAGAACCTACTGTACATTTATCTCTAATAATCTGGAAATTTCACAGGAAAGTACAAGGTACTACTGGTGCTCTCATTGAAATTAAAATAAAAGATACTGATCAAACACTTTCAGGTAAAAATGCTCTTAAGTATATTGTTCGTACATCCTTAGAGAATAATCATGAACCAAGGCAGGACCCACCTGCTAAGATTCAAAAAGGATCATCCTAAGGATCTTATTATTGGTAATTTGAATAGTGGGGACTTTGCAATGTTAGGAAAGATTAAAGATGATAAGTCATTCCTATGTTTCTTATTATAACTCTGTGATTGAACCTAAAATTGTAAAAGAGGCTCTTAAAGATGAAAATTAGATTCAAGCTATGTAAAAAGAGCTAGAACAGTTCACTAGAAATTATGTGTGGGAACTTGTTTCCCCTCGAACCTGTTAGAGTAATAGGTACAAAGTGTATTTTTATGAATAAAACTGATGAGTTTGATAAGATCACTAGGAATAAGACACAACTTGTTGCATAAGGGTATACTTAACAGGAGGGTATCAATTTTGATTAAATTTCCCCCCATGTTTCGCGTCTATAGTCTTTTAGAATGTTTTTATCCATTGCATGCTTGAAAAATCTTATTGTTTATCAAATGGATGTTAAAAGTGCATTCTTGAATGGTGTTCTGAAAGAGGTTGTTTATGTGAAGTACATCAGTGGGATGTTTCTACATCAGCAACAACTTAGTCTCCTGTCTCAGTAAGAAACAAAACTGCGTATCTCTTTCCACTACAGAACCTTAGTTTATTACCGCTGGAAGCTATTGTTCCCAACTTGTTTCTATGAAGCACATGATGTTAGAGTATGGAATCGAAGAAAGTTCAGTTCAAGTCTTTTGTGACAACACAAGTGCTATTATTATATCTTGTAATCCCATCCAACATTCCCGTACTAAGCATATTGACATTAGAGATCATTTTATTAGAAACTTTGTTGAGGATGGGATAATTACTTCGGATCATGTTCTTACACTTGACCAGCTTGCAGACATCTTTACAAAAGCATTAAATGCCCAAAGATTTAATTTGTAAGGAAATCCTTAGGGATGAGTATTTCATGATTGTTTGTATCAATATTATATATATTAATATAAAAATATATAGGTTGTATATTGCATTAGGAATAATTGCATACTTTGCATTTCCACCACAGATTGTTTTTGCTTGGTTATACATGTGTTCATAACCCAATTCAGAAGGCTATAAAATCTTCATTAGTTTTTCTCAAAAATTGTGGCACGTCACTAATGTTCGCAAAGAGATGCCTACGTGGGTTACTATAGTGAATAGTTGCCATAGTGTTAAAAGATCTTCATGTAGAAAAATAAAAAGTAGGGTGTATCTACCAACATGGCATCAAGCAAGAGAGAAACTGCACTTGTGAGTGTTATTTCATCTTTAGAAAAGGATGGTCCCTTAAAATTATATTTATAAATTGCGATGAGTTTAATAAGAAATTTCATTGAGAAAAATCTCACTTATTGTAAACATCAATCCATGCAAAAAAAAAAAAAATAGAATTATAACATATTTAATTATTTGAAATTATTAAAGATTTGTATAAATATTTTTTTAGTCGTGTTTTAGATTTCATAATGAATCAATAAAATATTCAAATATTTTCTAGTTTTTTAATTTAAATATTAATTTTTTAAGAAAAAAATAATATTTATAAATATTTTACTATGTATTTTTACTTTTGGATTTTTTTTAATAATTAAATTAGTTGTCAAAAGTTTTTTTTTAATATTTAAAATGTTTTTTGAATTATTAAAAAAATCAAAATTATAATATACTTTTTCCAGCTTATTTTTAATTTATATTTTAATATATATTTCTTGCTTATGTAAAATTTTCATATTTTATAAATTAAGAAGCCTATAAATTTTCATATTTTGTACGGCCTATTAGTTTTACAAGCCTTGCAAGCCTATGCCTTACAAAACAAAGAAAAAGAAGCAAGGTCAAAGAGAATTATTTGGGCAGGGCAAAAATTTAACTTGTAAAAGAAACTTTTAAGTTTTTAACTCAACTAAGAAATTCCTTTGAGGCAGTGGCAAGAAAACTATACCCTGTTTACTTCCAAAAGAAGCAAGCACTCCATCACAATACTATATTAACACTTATAGTAACATTTTACTTATTTTATGTGTATTATATATTTAGGTGTACAAAATTTTGCGCTCCTAAATTGCGCAATTTTCTCGGGCCCAAATCGACCGACTCATTTGACTAATCTAAGGAGCGGGTCTTTGTATTGGATGATGGAGCTTCAAGACGAATATAATCGTACATGATGCCTTTCCAAGGGCTTGATCCTCTCGGCTGAGTCAAGAAGATAGTATTTGTGGAGCCGATCACAAGTAGAGACCCCGGTATATGAACGTTGTATAGCCAATGAAGTCCATGAATTCCATGCCTAGCAATTGCATTGTCTTTTCCTATCAAACCTGTACTAAAATGAGGTGTTTCTGTTGCTTTGTCATTGATCCGAACCTAATAAAACAACAAACCAATAGTTGAACAAAATATGCATGCAAAGTCATTCAGAATATACTACTCCAGAAGTTCATGTACCCAATTTATAATTAAGTTATCTTACAAAATTACAAATATATCATCAACGATTGCAAACCTTTCTTCTATGTTTGTATCTGCCTAATAAATACCCTCTCGATATATATGTGCATTTGTAACACAAACAAATATAAGAGGATATTAATGATTTTGAAGAATCGGTGAGTTTCTTTCCCTTTCTTTTGTTAAGTGTAATCTGAAGTGTACCTGCAACTCAGCATCAGTGGCTGATGCCAATGCAAGTTGGAGTGTGTAGTTAGCTGATTCATAGACATTTGTGAGATTGAACATAATTTTCCACGTTGTCGGGACGTATTTTTTGTTGCCTATCTTCCTACATTAGAAATTGCGAGTCAAAATCAGTGCTACAAAATTTTCAACATTTAGAACATTAATAATTTAACATTTAGTACCTGTTAACATGAGCAAAGTACCAATCCGTCTGATAAATGCTTGATCCTATTGTATAAACTAAATCTTGATCCGGGTACAGTTCTGTATACCTATCCCACAATCCATACTGCCTAAACCTGTTTCCAGTTCGAGAAAATGATCAGCAAAAACAGTGCCTTTGTAGAATGTCATAAAGAAGTTAACTAAAATATATACTAACCTGTCTGTTTGGGCAACGTACAACCTGTTCGTAAGTCTCGGGTTTGGGTCAGGTACAAAAAATTCAGCAGCCGTACGATCAGGAATGCCGATTTCCCACAAAGTAGGTCCATTCCTCGGAGGATCAAATATAAGATTCCCAAGACTAATTTTGCCTCCTTTCACAAAATTAACACCAATTCAAGTTTTAGATATGTAGTATTTCATAACCTTGGAAAGTTCAAGGTAAAATCATTTAGTCTAATGAGGTATTAAAAATGTTATCCTGAAACCTGGTAGGACGTTGATTCCAAATTCACATTTATAGTCTCCGATAAATCCAGGGACCCAAGCATAGAGACTGTAATTTCCAGGTCGAATGCCGGTAATTACAAAATATCCCGTAACATCAGACTCAGTCCAGAACTGATAGCCCTGTTGACAAAAGTGAAATTAAAAGCTTTTGTTATGTTAATCAAATTTAATTGTTATTATCAAAGAATCAAAACTAACCTTGTTTTCGCTTTGCCATGATCCCGGTTCACCAGGCGGAGCCAATCCAATATATGCAGATTTTGCAGTTATAAGCCTTTCACTGATATAAGTGGAACCCAGTACATAAGCATAGTTTGTATCTCAATGACAGCATAGTCTATGCACTTGGAAAATTTAATGATATTAAGGATTTCTTATTTGTCATTTTAAAAAACTCAACAAAGCACTTAGCCAGCTCAAATCATCAATTATTTGTCCGACGAAGCATCAACCAGAATTCCAACATTAGAACTATTAGCCATGAGAAAATACCTATCACGGACATGTAATCGGCCACTCACTACACCACGTTGCTCAGCAAAATGGAAGTCGTTTGAGACAGGGAAATCATATGGCCAGCTTTTTGTTTCTATGAGCATCTAACAATGTACCGATATTTAGAAAAAACTTAAACAAATCACATATTCTTGAAAGCAAAGCAAGAAACTTATTGGTAATACCTGTTCTTTGGCATCAGCCCACAGTGTGAGTGGGTTTTCACCATCCAAAGCTGAGTTTAGATAGATAAACACTGGCCCAAAGACCTTTTTCCATGGTTCACCATTACGAAATTCTATTATTAAACTCCTTCCAGCATAATGATTGCTAAAGAACATCTGCACAAGCATTGCCATAACTAATCCATAAAAAAAATATAATAAATAGCAACCACGCACAAATTAGGGCATGATATTACTAACAGATAGGGAAATCGGGCCAGCGTGCGATGTGAGATCTTGCTTGAGGGGCCCTCCTGTCTTAAATTCGTTGCTCGGAGTGATTACCCAAAATCCGGTAGGAGGGTTGGAGCATATCCATCCATGGACACGATTATCCTTGTTGTCGCTCGAATATTGATACTTATCATCAACCTGCGTAACAACATTATAACAAGTACATTTCATAGTATAGCCTTCACAAGTTGAATTAAGTTAAAGCTGTCAACAAATTAATCACCTCCCCTGCGAGAAAATAATTGGTTGGATGTTTTAAACGAACTGCTTCCTGGTAAGCTAGAACCCGACTTTTCTTGCGATCTCGAGTTGTTGGCATTAACCGCTGTCTGTCATCAGACACTGCCATGTATTGAAACCTAAAGTAAGATAAGAATAAATAAGAAGAAATTAATCAGAGCAAACTTTATTTAAAAAATATTTTGTTCATTATTAATTAAGCAAACTTACAGATTATGTTGAAGCTTAAATGCAATTCGTCCTTGAGAAAGGTTAACATCGGGCCAACCTTGAAGGCGCTCTAAAATTGAATACGAGTAAAATCCAGAGCAACCGCGCAACATTATAAACCTTGAGAATAATGGGAAATTAATTTAGGTCTAGGAAAGTGAATAATAATAAATCTTGCTTGGTTTAATAAAAATTAATTAAGACTTACAATGCACCTTTTGTCAATATTCAAGGGAAGCCCTGTCTTGGAAGAACTCCATTTTCTCAAGAATGAGATTTCCACTTGGTTCTCATCCTCCATTACAACATTAAAACTTGTTCCAACGAGCCTAGATCAACTTGCGTATTAGTTATATATTCATATAAATCATATGCAACTAAACACTTCTGATTTTTTGGAGGAAGTGAATATTATAAGTGGAGAATTACATTCATGTTAATGTTGCAAACACTCCCTAAATTTGCTCATCGTTCGTTTTCTAGAAAAGAAGAAATCTTGGATGGTTTCTTTCTAATTCAATGCGTGTACACTACATCCAGTAATGTATGTCGAAACACATTTATGACATTTGATTTTGTAATAACAATAGTGATATCTTTGCAAAACAACAAAGTACTAAATCAAACTTACTTATCAACAACGCCGTGATGAAGATGATCTGGTTTGCTCCAAACAATATCCCAATACCTACATTAGTTTGTTTCAAATTGGTGAGTTATATATGATGTCCAAATGCTGATGTCTAGCCACCGCTGTTTCTACTAGGACTCAAATTCGGAATTTCAAAATTTAAAAATAATATGCACAAGGTAGATAATTTTACCCTCTGTCATTTTCTTTGTACTTATGTTCCAGTAAATTATTGATTCCATTGTACTCTATTCCGGTGATCATGCCCCCTGGAGTCGACAAAGTAACATTGAGGATGCCGTTGTCCAACACCAACTGCAATAAATAAATCCATCCAAGGTTGCATTCAATAGCCAAAAAGATCAACTTAATTAAGACAACAGAAATCAAGAAAAAAAGAATTCAAAATTCACATTTATGTAGATATTTTGAATTCAAACTGAGTCCTAGTTTCTTGATTGCTACATTAGGGAACCTCTCATCTCTCCGAAATCAGCAGCAGCAGCGCCACCAATACCTTCGGCGGAGGCGGAGCAGACAGCAGAGATGGAGAGGGATAAAAGGGAACCGTGATGTGGTCGTGGAGCAGGTGGTAAGTAACGGAGGCGGCGGTTGGGTGGGTGGTGGCTGCTGACGTATCTCCGGTTTTGTTGTATATCATTTTTTTTAAAAAAGTTTCTTTCTTCGGTAGGTTTTTTACAAATCTACGTGTGTTGGGTTTAATTTCAAGAAAAATTGGCAGAAATTGATGAGAAATTTATTTTTGACAATAATTTCTATTTTGTTATTTGTCTTTTTTGGGCACAAAATAAGTTAGGAAACTAGATATAGGTCAAGATTATGTTTCTAGTTTATGCACGACTTTAATTATTCCTAGATTGTGTTTAGGACCAAGTTTAGGATTCTTAGTTGTCTATTTAAGACATAAGAATTCCTACACTTGAGACACGGTTTTTATTTAGTCTTTACGCACGGGATTTCTAGAGCACGCAAGACGCAAGAAGACGCACAAGAAAGGAAGAAGAACACGAAGAAGAAAACTACTTGGAGCCAACGTTCGTGAGTTACAAGATCTTGGAAGTTGCGTGACCAACCGAAGAGATCTTGCCATTCCGGCAACAAGTATTTAGTATCAAGTTTCTTGATATTTAGTTTTCATATATTACTTTATATTGTGTATTGAACGTGAAGTGAAAGTAATATAGTTTTCGGGTTTGTACACCCAAGTTCACAAGTTTCTACTTGTGAACTGAATGTGTATAATCGTGTTCTCTATTTTAAATTTCCGCTGCATTAATTTACGTTACTCTGGTCGATGTTGCTAACTGATGTTGTTAACATTGATTAACAACATCGTGAATTCTGAGAATTATTCYTATATCCATASACCTTCTWATTTTACAATTGGCATCTAGAGCGGGTTACTTAACCTTTTAAGTATTGATCCTTAGTTTTTAGGTGCTATGGATGCTCAAGGCAACCCGAGGCCTTTAATCCTTAATGGTGAGAATTATTCTCTCTGAAAACAGAGGATGAGGTGGCACTTGAAGAGCATGGATGAACGTGTTTGGAAGACCGTCCTTGTTGGATGGGAAAAGCCACGCGTCACGGATGGCGAGGGCGACGCCATTCCCAAGAAAGAAGAAGATTGGACTGCTGACGAAGCAGTTGCTGCAAATTGAAACTCTAAATGCATCAACGCCTTGTGTGGCTATGTAGATGCAAGATCAAGAACTGTGAGTCGGCAAAGGATGCATGGGACGCACTCCAAAGGGTGTGTGAAGGAACAGCAAGCGTGAAGAAATCCAGACTAAGAATGCTCTTGTCCACATTTGAGGCTATGAGAATGAATGAAAAAGAATCTATCATGGATTATTCTGTGAGATTGGCGGAAATAACAGAGGAGTGCAAAGAGTTGGGTGAACCCATAACAAATTCCCGTCTTGTAGGAAAATTGCTAAGATKRKTWACAAAGAATTATAGCATGAAGGTGGTGGCAATAGAAGAATCCAAGGATGTTGATAACATCGATTTCAACACCTTAGTTGGAAACCTAAAGCAATACGAGATGGAACACGTCACCTCTAACTCGAAAGAGAAGAATGTTGCCTATTCTTCTGATTTAAATAAAGTAGGGGATGAAGATGACGAAGAATTCGATTTTAATGGGATTATTAAAAGGATGGAGTCGACAACTCTCGAAGAAGATGAACTAGCCCTTGTTACTCAACGCTTCAACAAATTCTTGAAGAAGAAGAACAACTCTGGAAGCTCAAGTACAAGGAACAGGAATCAATCATCCACTCCAAAGTTTACTGGACGAACTCTTCCACAATCTCAGTCCTCAAATTCAATTTCCAATGTGTCAAGCTCTTCAAAACAACTCAGCGAGATACAATGCCATGAATGCAAAGGTTGGGGACATTACAAGAATGAGTGTCCCAACTTTCTTAAAAAGAAAAGTATGATCGCTACTGATTTTACTGAAGACTTAAATGATTCCGAGTCACTTGATCCAGTCCCAGCACTCTTCTCCCATGTTGTCTGGGACGACGATATCAATGTTGGTTTGCTTGCAGATAACATCGTATGCCTGAATGCTGAGACCACTGACTATTATGAGGAATACGAGCAGCTGAGTGAAAATCACAAAAAATTGTATGTCAGTTGGAGTAAACAGGTACTCAAAGCGAAAGATCTCGCAAAAGAAGTGGAGAAGCTAACCAAGGAAAAGGAGGATCAGCTCGAAATTATTGTCCGGTTGGAATCATCTCTCACCAAGAAGGATGGTGAGCTTGAAAAGATTAGGAACGAACTGACCACTGTTCGAGGAACAATTTCAAATCTAAACAAAGGTAAGGC
>BMAC01000859.1:411083-422534 GCA_014905375.1 Phtheirospermum japonicum
GGTGCTCGATTTGCCTTGGCAGGCTCCTGTTCCTGCTGATGTTGATAGTGATGTTGAGAAGGACGATCCCAACATGGTCCGTATTTCTGCGCAGCTCCTGCGTGCGCATGTCGCCTCTATTGATTTACAGATTTCTAAGCTGCAGGCACTTCGTTGCTCGCTGCTGGAGGCCCTTTCCCTTTCTGGTCAAAAAGGGGGAGAGGATGACGCGAACGTAGGGGGAGAAAGTGTTGATGGAGAGGATGTTGCTGACGTTGCCGGGAATGAGACTGCTACTGCTGCTGATGCTGAAGATGTTGTTGCCGCCGAAGCCTTGCGAGCCTTGCTCAAGAGAAGAGGCGTAAGCGGATACGGGCGCGCAACAAGGCTTTGAAGAAGATGATGAAACTGAGGGAGAAGAAGAAGAGGAAGAAGAGTGGTGAAGGAACTTCGACATCTCCTCGACGGTCAAAGAGGATTCGAAGTCATTAAGTTCCTTTACTCAGTTTGTTTTGATAAGTATTTTGAACAATGTTGATTTGTAATGTTGGTTTGAGTGTTAACAACATTGGGTGTTTTGTTTAGGGGGAGTTAGTTTTATTTTCGTTTGTGTTTGCGTTTTAGTGTTTTGTCCAGAAAGGCAAAAAGGGGGAGATTGTTGAGGAATTTTATTCTTGGCAATAATTCCTATTTTGTTATTTGTCTTTCTTGGGCACAAAATAAGTTAGGAAACTAGATATAGGTCAATATTATGTTTCCTAGTTTATGCACAAGACTTTAATTATTCCTAGATTATGTTTAGGATTTGTTTTTAGGATTTTTACCAAGTTTAGGATTCTTAGTTGTCTATTTAAGACATAAGAATTCCTACACTTGAGACACGGTTTTTATTTAGTCTTTACGCACGGGATTTCTAGAGCACGCAAGACGCAAGAAGACGCACAAGAAAGGAAGAAGAACACGAAGAAGAAAACTACTTGGAGCCAACGTTCGTGAGTTACAAGATCTTGGAAGTTGCGTGACCAACCGAAGAGATCTTGCCATTCCGGCAACAAGTATTTAGTATCAAGTTTCTTGATATTTAGTTTTCATATATTACTTTATATTGTGTATTGAACGTGAAGTGAAAGTAATATAGTTTTCGGGTTTGTACACCCAAGTTCACAAGTTTCTACTTGTGAACTGAATGTGTATAATCGTGTTCTCTATTTTAAATTTCCGCTGCATTAATTTACGTTACTCTGGTCGATGTTGTTAACTGATATTGTTAACATTGATTAACAACATCGTGAATTTTGAGAATTATTCATATATCCATAGACCTTCTAATTTTACAGAAATTAATTCTACAACCCGACCAAAGATTTTACACATAAACGACTCCTATAGAAAGTACATAATGGAAATGTGCAACCACATAATAAGTATCATGTAGAGCAATGTCTAGCCCAGAATTTGCCAGAACTAATTCCCGTGAGTCCTCTTTGCCACCACCTGATTGGGGTGAGGGTTCATCAACTTGATGTTTACCCTTTTATAAAAGTTCTCGGAAAATTGGATTTTTTTTTTGTGCGAGTATAGTTAGTAACAAACAAAATTGACGAGTTTACTCTATATTTTAAATTCAAGGTTTTTAAATGAGACTTTTGAATATTATATTCATGTTTCGATATAGATTTTGAATATGCATTTAATGTTCGAAGTTTTTTTCGAAGTGAAAGATTTGAGGTGAAACATGTTCAAAAATTTCATTTGAACACTTTGAAGTTTAAAATATGAGGTGAACACATCAGAAATCGAATTGTCGCGCCCTTTTTTTCTCTACTGCTTTTTTTCCAGATAAATAATACTTGTTTAGGATAGAGGTAGGTCTAATTACCATTTCAGATGTCCCGAAAAAATAGATATGTCACTTAACTATTTTAAGTATGTAGAAAGCATAGCTAATTACTCTATTAGTATGCAGTACGTTCAAATTTCTAACAACGATTCTCCCTTCAAAATAGTCGAGCACTAGCCTGCTTATTCCAGCAACAATTATTATCGTAAGAGATCGGGGACTGTCAAATCCAACTGTATTAGTGGGAATGCCTTTCTCGTCAGATATTGCATAAACGGTGGTTTATTGAATACTATACCAATTATGAACTAAGACAAATAATTATGTCAGACTAAATTGATGGGCCATGACCCATCATGCCATTTGACTTGGTACATGATGTATTAATTTTGGTACTAAAAGATTAATTTTTGTTGTAATTCTCTGATCAGTGATATGATGTATTGATTTTTGTATTATAAAATATTAATTTTTTACTATAATGTATTAATTTTTGTGTTATCATGTATTAGTTATGAAATTCTGACCTCATAAATAATACGTCAATACGGTGTAATAAGAGTGTTGTTCTTAAACAAAAGTTTTCCTCTATCACATTACTCTTGCCAATCGCGGATGTAGAATTTGCAATGGCAAGAGATTGTTCGTCTACTATTCTATAGCATGCGGAAGGATGGAGCAACAAATTGAAAATTTTGATAGTTAGAAACTCAAATATAAGAATTTAAAATTTATATATTGACTAGTTTACCCCAGATAATTATGAATGGAGAACATCTTACGTAATTAAAAACGAAAAGAAATCATGTATATGTGCTAAGCTGAAAAGTAGAAGATTTCTAAGTATTGAGATGTAAAGAAATTAGGAGAAAATATGAAAAATGCCTAACAATGATATTTAATTAGAAAAAAAAATAAGTTAAATTTTATTTAATTCTGAGTGGAGAGAGTAATTAGATGTAGATGGGAAAGAAGAGCTCTTAATGGAGCCATTTCCCCCAACAAAAGTTCTCATCGCGCATTGATATTTCACTTTATATAGGCCAACGTGGGGCCTAATAATTCCTTCTGTTACGTAGGTCCTAAAACGAAATATTAAAATTAAGAAAATTTAAAAAATACCAAAAATTAGCTAAAAATTGAATTCAAAGATTTATAAATATAATAATAATATATTAGTTTAATGCTACATGAGATTATCAAAAAAGAATATATATATATATATATAGGATTGAATTCAAATTAGAACCCCGTCATTACATGTGAACCTAGAAACTAATCCTGGCCTTAGATCTAATATTGCACAGTGCAATTATATGTCCAGGTTCATCGTGCTTTTTGACACAGTACTGTAGTGCTAAAATCAGTCCAGTTTTCTTAATTTAATTATATATATATATTTTTTACGTTTTAAAACATGCAATATGTATCTTAAATTGTAGATCTTGAGAATGTGATTAATTTGATATATATTTCATTCAAAACGAATAAAATTTGAAAAAGTTATGGTTTGTTGAAGATTTGAGTTTCATTTCAAATTTTTGAATTTGCAGTTTATAGACGAAATTTGCGATGCTTTTTGTATACAATCGTAGTGTTTTTTTTTTCTTAATCTATTGTGCTTTCCTAAAGAACAATGTAGTGCTCTTTGTAAACGTTGATATATGTCCAAAATACCATTTTTAATTAATTAATGCATTTTTTTACATTATTACCATGCTGACATGTCATGATCTCAACCATCAAGATTATCCAATCTAATGGTCAAGATGAGTCCCTAGGTTCACATATAATGACGGGTTCTCATTTGAACCCACCCTATATATATATATATATATATAGGATTGAATTCAAATTAGAACCCCGTCATTACATGTGAACCTAGAAACTAATCCTGGCCTTAGATCTAATATTGCACAGTGCAATTATATGTCCAGGTTCATTGTGCTTTTTACACAGTACTGTAGTGCTAAAATCAGTCCAGTTTTCTTAATTTAATTATATATATATATTTTTTACGTTTTAAAACATGCAATATGTATCTTAAATTGTAGATCTTGAGAATGTGATTAATTTGATATATATTTCATTCAAAACGAATAAAATTTGAAAAAGTTATGGTTTGTTGAAGATTTGAGTTTCATTTCAAAATTTTGAATTTGCAGTTTATAGACGAAATTTGCGATGCTTTTGTATACAATCGTAGTGTTTTTTTTTCTTAATCTATTGTGCTTCCTAAAGAACAATGTAGTGCTCTTTGTAAACGTTGATATATGTCCAAAATACTATTTTTAATTAATTAATGCATTTTTTTACATTATTACCATGCTGACATGTCATGATCTCAACCATCAAGATTATCTAATCTAATGGTCAAGATGAGTCCTTAGGTTCATATATAATGACGGGTTCTCATTTGAATCCAACCCTATATATATATATATATATATATATATATATATATATATATATATATATATATATATATATATATATATATATATTGTTGAGGATTTTATTATTGGGAATAATTCCTTATTTAGTTGTTTGCCTTTCTTGGGTTCAAAATAAATTAGGGAACTAGATTTAGGACTTTATTTGTTTCCTTAGAACTTTAATTAGTTTTCTAAATTTTGTTTAGAATTTTTTTTCTTGTTTATCAAGATTAGGACTTTAGAACTTGTCTATTTAAGACAACACAAGAACATAAGACAATCAATCTTTGCCACAACCAAGAGAAGCACGGAATTCTGAGACAGAAGACGCAAGGCAAAGACTCAAAAGTAAGACGAAGAACACGAAGAACTACTTTGAGCCATTGTTCGATATTTACAAGTTATTTGAAGTTGCGTGACCAATGGAGAAGAGCTTGATCAACCTAGGCGACAAGTATTTAGTATCATGTGTTTTTTGATACTTTAGTTTTCATGTATTACTTAATATTTTTGTATTGATCGCAAAACGAGAAAGTAATATAGTTTTCGGGTTTGTACACCCAAGTTCACAAGTACTTTTACTTGTGAACTGAATTTGTTATATCGTGTTCTTAAGTTTTTATTTCCGCTGCATAATTTTTATTTTACTCTGATCGATGTTGGTAGTCAGTGTTGTTTAACATTGATAACAACATCGTAAATCTGAGACTTATTTTTAAAACCATAGACCTTCAAATTTTACAATTGGCATCTAGAGCGGGTTACTTAACCTTTTAAGTATTGATCTTTATTTGTCTAGGTACTATGGATGCAGAGACTATTTATTATTTTGAAGAGTGCGAGCAGTTGAGTGTTCTCCATAAACAATTGTTTATCAGTTGGGAAAACAAGTACTCAAGGTCAAGGATCTTAAGATCGAGGTGGATAAACTGACTCAGGAAAAGGATGACCAACTGAATATAATTATCCGATTGGATTCATCCCTCACCAAAAAGGATGATGATCTAGAACGAGTAAAGACCGAGTTGAAGAAGGTCCAAGAAACCCTCACAAACCTCAACAAGGGCAAGGCCAAGGTAGATGAGATTCTGGAATCGAGTATCCTTAATTGTTTAAAACACGGAGTTGGATACAAGCATGTTCAAAAGCCAATTTCAAGTCAAAAGGTGAAGTCGACCAAACGCCACAAGAGGAGAAGAAGACAATATGTGTGTCATCACTGTGGTGAACCAGTTCACATACGACCATACTGCTGGAAGCTTGTTGGCAAGCAAACTAATTTTAAAAGGTCGAAGCTGACTGCTGAATCCAATGTTGGTTTCCGTCATACCAACATCAATACCAACACCAAGTTCAAACAAGTGTGGGTCAAGAAAAATAACGTCAAGTGCAATATGATCCATACCTCCCTGAAATCTCATGTCCCTGGAGCCTGGTATTTTGATAGTGGATGCTCTAAGCACATGACCGGCTCGGAAGATCTCCTCTCGAATATTGTCAGATTTTATGGAGGAAAGGTGAAGTATGGTGGAGGTGCAAATGGCCAAATTATTGGCCAAGGAACTCTTCATGTCCCTGGTATTGCGAAGCTCGAGAACGTATTACTTGTTGAAGGCTTAACTGCGAACTTGATAAGCATCAGCCAACTGTGCGATGGTGGTTTTAATGTCAAGTTCACTCATGAAAAGTGTGAAGTTTATGAAGAGGGCAATACATGTATTCTTACTGGTCAGAGGACATCAGACAACTGCTACCAAATCGAAGATGCAGGTGTTGAAATTGAAGAAATTGGTGATGTTGGTTTCGATGACGGTTCTGGGAACTCAACATCAAACCCAACATCGACTCAAGTTGATCCAAAATCAGACTCAGATTCAGATAAGATGTTTGCTCCAGTCACTCGTATTGAATCGATGGTTAGTGAGTTTATTACGAAAATGTCTGATACATTCGAGATGAGCATGGAAGGTAATCTCTCTTACTTTCTTGGTTTGAAAATTAAACAACTGGATGATGGTATTTTTCTTTCTGAGTCCAAATATACTAAGAATCTTATATCTTGGTATAACAAAAAACAGAATTGCATTTTTCTTTCTACAGCTAACGCCGAGTATATTGCAGATGGAAGTACTTATACACAGTTATTGTGGATGAACCAAGTCATAGAGGACCACGGTCTACATAGAAGAACATTGACTATGCTCTGTGATAATTCCAGTGCCATTGATATCTTGAAAAATTCGGTCCAACTTTCTCGAATCAAACACATTGACATAAGGTACCACTTTATTCGAGACTTGGTTGAGAGGAAGAGAGTTAGCCTTGAGCATATAGGGACAAACAATCAGCTTGATGACATCTTCACAAAGGCATTAGATTTAGAGACCTTCTCTCGTTTGAGAAGAGATCTCGGTATGTGCATTGTCTAAGCCAATATTGGTTTTTGATGTTGTGACACACCATACCAACATCAGTCACAACATCTGTATATTTTTGCATGCATTTTTATTTTTATTTTCATACATAATCAAAATGCATTGAGTCTGGTTGAAAGTGCGATAAGGTCTTGTGTTGCAATAAAAGTGATGACAAAAAGACTAACCTCTTCAATTAGGTGATTGTGGAGCTGCCCGCAAAAACTGGTTTTCTCCCAGGTCCAAAAACAAGAAGTCTTAACAGCAATTGCTGAAGATAAGCTATTTCTCTTCAAATCTTTAAAAAGATGAAGTAAATCTGGATACAAATTGATCCAATCTTTAAATTTCACCTTCTTGAGCGATTTTGACGTAATCATTAACTTGGGTTAAAGGGTAAGTTTCCATTGATTTCGCCTAAGGAAATGTTGATTAATAATGTTGTCAGTAATAAAAAGCAACACTGATCGAGTCACTAAAACCGTAATGTGAATTATTTTAATCTTTTTAGGTCATGAATTTTTAGGCATCTCGTAGGACATTCATACTTTGTGAATATGCCATCTTGCTGTGCGTGTTGTTGCTTGTGTTTTTTGTCTTTCTTGAATTTTCTTAATTCTTATTTTGAATCTTGCTAACCAAGTGTTTTAGTGGTGTTATAATCAGAGGATTGGACAGGTAATAAGAGGTTAATTTGGCGAGTGAAAGAATACTTTGCAAAGAATTTGTTCAACTATGGTGATGGTTTATAAAAATCTAGCTCTATCTCGGTTTTCTAAGTAGTTGAGATTTGTGGTTTCTATTTCCAAAATTGAGATGATGGAGTAGTTGAGTTGAGATCATGTGTCTTATTTTGAAAAAGAGTGGGGGAGTTATTTTTTTTAACTTTACTTTGTTCATCCCCTTCTTTTATCTATTGCTTACGACTTTTTCATATTGACAAAGTTAAGGTTTTTACTTTTTCTTTCTCTCAATTTAACTGCCTACGGCACTCGATTTTGTGTTCGTGGTTGTTTCTAATTCTCTTGCAGAATGTCGAATTCACCATCACCCAGCAAAGCTCCAGAAACAGGTTGTGCGTCTAGATAATAAGAAAATTCCATCCAAAGAGAGAGTAGAAGAAGTCCAAAGTTGCCGTGTCAGCTCATGTTGGTTCTGGTGTTGTGTCTCCGAAACCAACATTCCCTGCAGACAATCCTGCCTCCTCTCCAAACTTCGATTCTGACAATGTTCCATCTGTCAGCGCACCGATGTTAACATTTACCTCCGACTACTCTGCTAGCTCTGATGAGGCTCCGTCTCAAGCCGTCGATATTGAAGACATGGAACCAATCTCTACGAGGTTCTTGGCGAGTGAAGCTGAGGAGATGTTCTTGGGATTTCATAATCGAGGCATGATTGCTGAGCACCAAATCCCCATTGATGTGTTCGTGAAGCAGAATCTGATTACCTTCTTTAGGAACCTAGGCTCCTCTTCGAGTTGGTGTCATGTCTGATGTTGGTTCTGGTATTCCCAATATCAGTACCAACATGTTTTATTTTTCTACTCCGTTTGTCCGAGCCCAGATTACTTTGTTTGATAACCAGGTTGAACAGCACCAGGCGCTTCGGGACTCATTTGTTGAGGTCCTTTTGCTTTCAGAACAAAAAGGGGGAGACGTATGCAGAAGATGCTACTGTGAATGTGGTTCATTTTTGTTTGTTTTAAACAATGGTTACTTCATTTAGGGGGAATTTATAATTTAGGGGGAGTTTCCAATTTAGGGGGAGTTTTTAGTCTTTTGATCATTTTCATGCGTCTTGTGTATTTTGTCCAAAAAGGCAAAATGGGGAGATTGTTGAGGATTTTATTCTTGGGAATAATTCCTTATTTAGTTGTTTTCCTTTCTTGGGCTCAAAATAAATTAGGGAACTAGATTTAGGACTTTATTTGTTTCCTAGTTTATGATTAGGACTTTAATTAGTTTCCTAAATTTTGTTTAGAATTTGTTTTCCTTGTTTATCAAGACTAGGACTTTAGAACTTGTCTATTTAAGACAACTCAAGGACACAAGACAATCAATCTTTGCCACAACCAAGAGACGCACGAAATTATGAGACAGAAGACGCAAGTCAAAGACGCAAAAGCAAGACGAAGAACACGAAGAACTACTTGGAGCCATTGTTCGATATTGACAAGTTATTTGAAGTTGCGTGACCAACGGAGAAGAGTTTGATCAACCTAGGCGACAAGTATTTAGTATCATGTGTTTTAATACTTTAGTTTTCATATTGATGCGGACCAAAATGTCCATACGTAATATTATTTGATTTATGAGGTTATTTGTGGTAAGCGACCTCATTTATGGGAGAGAGTGTTCCTCCTAGAAGATGAGCGAGCTGTGTTGTGATTTTGAGAAGTGAGCGAGTTGTTTGTGAAGAGTAGCGACTTGTAGTATGGGGATGACTTTTCATATAGGGTCGCGATCTCTTGTAATTTGGGTTGAGTACTTGACCCTGTTTGTGGGATGGATATATGTGAATTATTATGGTCCTGGTGGGCTGTATGCCCCGGCTTAATTGGGATATCTATGGAGAAGTTTGTTGTTTATGAGAACTTGCCAAGTATGAGGAGTCTTAATTGAGAGACGATTGTGGAATCCTGGTGTAAATGAAATTCTTATTACGAAAGGTAACCCTAGATATTGGGAATCTTCTCCTATCCCTATAAAAGGAGCCATTGGCTTCTTTCTTAAAGGTTAATGCTTGTTTACGCATTTATTATTTGAGTGCACTGATATTATTGAGGGAGAAGAAGTGTGTTTTTTGCTTATTAACTTAAGCGTCGGAGGGCCTTAACGGGCTCGAAATCCGGCCCGTTCTAGGCGTTGTTTTGCAGGATCGGCGAGGTCGCTTGGAGAATCGTGAGAGATTGGGAAGGTCGCTTTGACGTATTTGAAGTTCCGTTTAGGTCGCTGATCTCAATTTTGAGGTTTGTACCCCCTATATTTGGTAGCCCAACATTTTAGACTTATCAAATTGGCGCCATCTGTGGGAAAGAGGGACATCGAGTCCTTGAGCGAAAGACGTGAGGTACACAATTTTCGTAGGTCTAAAATCTGACTGCGCAATAAACTAACTTTTTGGACTTATCAAATTGGCGCCGTCTGTGGGAAAGAGGGACATCGAGTCCTTGAGCGAAAGACGTGAGGTACACAATTTTCGTAGGTCTAAAATCTGACTGCGCAATAAACTTTAAAAATTATTTTCTATTGTTTCAACCGTTAGATCACGTTGAAATTTTTATAAAACGTCAAGGACCTTTTAAATTACGTTTTGAACGGTGGAGATCGGATTGTGAGATGTGAGGGAATTTATATAAATTTTCGATCGAAGCAGTTTTTATTTTCAGAAAATCCTGCGCAGTGTTTTTCAAAATATGATTGTGCATAATATAACCGTTGGATCAACTCGAATATTGGATATGTTAATATATACATGTTGAAGTTTAGTCTGAACGGTGGAGATCTGATTATGACTTTGGGAAAATTTTATAAAGAATTTTAAATAGAGCTGATCCAGTTTCCAAAAACTGCTTGTCTAATTTCTTTTGAAAATTAAGTTATGTACACTTTAATTGTTGGCCGGAGTTGAATATTGGGTATAATATGTACGATATATAGTGGTTAAATATGAATAGCGGTGGAGATAAAATTTTGAAGATTTGTGAACCCGAATAAAGGTTATGATGCTTGCGTTTTATTTATTGATCATATACTAACGGACTGAGTAAGGTCTATTCGTTTGTATTAATGTTGGTTTTTGAGAATTACTTTATGTGTTGCTTGGACCTTAACTCGGGAATGGTCAACGCAAACAAACGCGATGAGGTCGCGTGTTCAGATATTCAGGGATGATCCGTTTTGTTGCTCGAAATCTAAGGTGATGAGGTAGTGCATCAACAAAACGCAACAAAATCATCAAAAATCGAGATAAGTATTTATTTTGTTTTAGATGTGTTTAAATGAGGATGATCAAAAATCGAGATAAGTATTTATTTTGTTTTAGATGTGTTTAAATGAGGATGATATGGTTTGGTTGATTGATGTGGTTGTCATATGGGATATTTGTTGATGGAATTGATTTATATGGGGATAGACTTATGGTTTATTTGATTTAATAGAGGTAAACGTATGGTTCATGTGATTATATTAAATATTAATTATCCATGGGGTTGGATAGATTTGGTTTTGAAATTCTTTTCATGGTTTTGATAGAATGAATGATGAGATATTAATCATGCGTGGAGAGTGCTAATTGGATTTATGTGATTTTATTTTGTGGGGAGATTTAACATTTGGTTGATGAGAACTTATTTTGATTTTATATGTTTATGAACACACTAAGAGTTGCTCATCCTTTCAAATTCCCGTATGAAAATACTGCACTGCCACACTTCAGTAAATTGGTCATAACTCACTGTTGGATTATCCGTTTTAAGATCTGATTTTTGCGTTGGAAACTAGACGCGAAGGGCTTTCCAGTGGTATGTGTTTTGGTTTTTAATTTATTTCCAATCAAAGCAATTTAATCTTCAAAGTTGGAATACATGCTGAGAACTTTGTGTCAGTTTTGTTTTGATCCTATATGGCTTGATGGTGATATGATAGTTTAATTCCGACGCTTTCATTAGGTCGATGATAGTTTAATTCCGATGCTTTCATTAGGTTGAAGATTGTTTAATTCCGACGCTTTCATTAGGTCGATGATGATTTAATTCCGACGCTTTCATTAGGTCGATGAT
>BMAC01000859.1:433766-455635 GCA_014905375.1 Phtheirospermum japonicum
GCAAGCAAAGAAGGAATGCACAAAGAATGACATACCTCTCCCAACCTTGGGGTTGAGATATTTATAACTTTCTCCCTAGTGGGGACTCCAGCCAGGATCTCGGGGGCACATGCCGCGAATCAGGGATTGTTACGCAACCAATTCTGACAAGTGGTCCCACTTGTCTCCTTGGTGGAGATAAGAAAGTCAGGTRTGCCCTGATCTTATTCTCCTTTTCTGTCGACAGCTCTGGTGCCAATTCTACCTCAGCACTATTTTCCAGAGGTCATCTTCCAGGTCATCTCTGTCAGGCCAGGAAATTTCTCGAACCCTAGCTGTCTTTGTCAGTTCGGACTGAGAGAGTCTAATCGGTTCTTTCTTCAAGACCAGCCTGACCATGCCTCCTTTTGRCTGCTTTGGATCAGGCTCACAGTCCCGACTCACCCCGAGCCGATCTTCCGACGACTCTTAGGCATTTCCTCCAGAAGTCAATCCAGCGTAATCTTTTCCAAGGAGGAGATCAGGTCTTGCTTTGAGAGGAAGACCTGACCAAAATTACAAGTTACTCCTGGTCTAGCCACGTTCACCTATTAATTTTGGTAGAACAGGTCTACCCACACCAGGTCTGACCTATTCCTAGCCCATAAACTCCTCCCCCCAAATTAGTGAGGGTAGAGCTGTAAAGACTTTATTGCTATCCTCAGATTGGACGGTCCCACTTGCTTTAGTGCTTCTCGTACTGATGCGAATCACGAGAAATTCGCCTGACAACCAGACCTAATTATTGGCATTAGTGGTGTCGGTTCGCATTCCCAAACGGTCTGTATTCCCACACGTCTTCTCAAATACTGACAAGTTGGTGGCACCTGTCCTTCTCTAGGACGATTGGCTTTCCAGCTCATCACCTAGGATACCACCTTCATTAAATGCTGGGATCCCATCAAATCCCGCCTTTCTCGATTCCCGTTTTTCAAATTTATCCACTTGCCTTTTTGTCCCTCCACGTCTCTTTTTCCCTTCACTTTTCAAATTTTATTTTCACAACTTCTCAAATTCTCCCTTTTTCCTCTCTAGCACTCCGGCGAGTTTCTCTATTTCAGATTTTCTTCGTCCAGCTTCGATTTGTTCCATAACCAGGTACTTCCTCATTTCTTCTCACATCCTTTAATTATGTCGACTTTTTCATCTTCTAACTCGGATGTGGGGACTTCGTCGGAGCATCCGGCGAATTCTACTTCATCCATAGATTTATCTTTGTCTGAGTCACCCCCGGCGGCTCCTCCGACCGAGGTTCCGCCGGCTTTCCCTTACCTCCCTGGTGACAATGTCTCTTCAATAGTGAGTAACCAAACCCTTAAGGAGATACGCACTTCCTGCGATATTTTCGATGCATTCACCTTTACCAGTCCGGCACCGGAGGAGAGAGCTTCATCGCCTCCCCCCCGTCATCTAACTTTCTACGTGGACCAATTCCACGCTGTCTTGAGTTTACCCGTTCACCCTTTCATTCTAGCCGTCTCCCGGATGTACCAGATTCCGGTATACCAGTTCCTGCCTAACGCCTTCCGGGTTATGGCGGGCTTCCACCTGGAAGTGCAATTTTCTGGGATAAATCCCACAGCCCAACTTTTCTACTCTCTATTTCTAGCCAAAAGCACTTCTGGATTTTTCTATCTTTCTGCCAGACCAGACGTCCACTTCCTGAAAAGCCTGCCTACTTCTCACAAGGCCTGGAGAAAGAAGTTCTTCTACGTCCAGTGTTCTAGGGATTGGGGCTTCTCTACTGCCCCCATAAGCGTTTTACCTGCACAACGCCCCTATCCCGGGGTGAGAGACCACCTCACATAGCCAAGAAAACTGCTACCCTTAACTCCACACCTCTGAATATATCCACAGTCCTTAAACCCGACCTCATTTCCTTTTTTATTTCTCAAAAACAGAGCGGACCTCTGCCTCCTCACATTGGTATACTCCAGTGCTGTCAGTTCACCTCTTTTTTGTCAATTGTTGATATTTATCGTTTATAACTCCATGTACTTTTTTTTTCTTATTTCAGTGAATATGTTGCAAGCGCGTCTGGCCGCCAAAGCAAAGAAAGCTGCGGGAGAGGGCCAGAAAAGCCCTCTGGGTGAATCTTCCAGAGCTTCCCCCACCTCCGACGAGGTTACCTTAGCCGCTCCTCCTCAAAACCAAACTCGAGAAACGGCTCAGGTAGATCTGTCCAACGTCATCTCTCCTGGGATGGTGAGGAGGAATCCAGAGCTCGCGAAGAGAGCCGTGCCTGAGCCAGCAGACCTCACCCCGACAGTCCTGTCCTCAGAGAGTACTGAGGAAGGGGAGCAACTCAGTAGAAGGAAACGGAGGCGAGCTGATCCTCCAACCCCCTCTCCAGTTCTTCCTGAGGGAGTTCCGCAAGTGCCTCCCTACCCTAACCAGGCTTCTTTCAACAGATATGTCATAAACTGTCCTGGGGAGATGGCCAAGCAATACATGATGGGGCTGGCTCCCGCGGCTGACCGCAGCGTCGTGGACAAAATGTCCGACCCAGAGTTAGTAGAGACTTACTGCCAAGCCGAGGCACAGGTGAGGCATCTATCACTTGTCGTATCCTTTATTTTGTTCTATTTTATGCTCACTTTTCTCTTTCCTTATCAGGCGGTGGTATTGAGGGCATCCCTGTTAGCTCGAGCTCGTGGCTCCTTGCTACAGGCAGACTTAAAAAGGGAGATTGAAGTCCTGAAGAAACAGAAGCAGGACTTACGAGATAAGATGCATGGGGAGATAGAGGTTCTCAAGGCGGATCTCGCAGGGGCCAAATCCGCACTGGGAGAGGCTTAGTCTGCGCTCCCAGAGTTGCAGGAGTTTGAGGGTAGGCGAAAAGCTCAGGCCATCCTCCAAGAGCAAGAGCTCAAAGAGCTCAAAGACAAAGTCAAAAAAGCCAGAGCTGCAGGTGAAGCTGACGGTGAGGTCAAAGGTCGTACCGAGGGACGAGCAGAGGGGAGACTTGAGTTCCTCAATTCAGAGGAAGGGCCGCGCTTGATCCAGTTGACTCGGGAGACCACGCACCGAGCCTTCTTGGGATCAATCGAGTTATATGACCTACTGGTCCCTGAGGCCGAGGCTTTCTTTGGGCTAGGTCTGGATGCCCATGCCAAGTGGATAGCTGAGAATCCCACCCTGCCTTACGACAGGTCTGCTCCCATCACAGGCGCACCCGAGCCCACGTCTTTCACTCACGTTGCTGAGGACGACCATCTGCACCTGCTGGATGATGCGGCCTTTGCTGACCATAATCGCCAGACCTTCTGTTCTTCCACCTCAGCTTCTTCTCCTCCCCCTTCACAATCGTTGGCAATGGTGGTGGCTAGCTCTCCAACTTTTTCCAACTTGGATGATTTGCAAGAGTCTACACAATTTGCGAAGGATTTTGCTGGGGTGTCTGAGGCCGAGGATCAGGCATGAGGAAGAGCTGGGATCAGCTGACCCGAGGTGTAGCTCAGGATGCCTAGATGGCCTTGTCTGCTTTTTCATGATTTTGCTTTTTACAGATCTGTAGTTCTTGCCTGTGTGGCCAGTCTGTTCTGTTTGTCTTATCCAAACTCTTGTACTGAATATCTTAATCAATAATAAATGTTTTTGTCTTGTTGCGACGCTTGGAATTCTAGGGTTTCCTGGTTTTCTGGAAACCCTAGTACTTTTGATTACTTTTGCACCCGCTTTCATTCCTTTAAATAAATGTCCATTTTTATCATTCTCTCCTCAATTACGTAATGGCTTCTTCTCCTCTTCTCGAAGAACTAGACACAGTGAAGCGGAAGAACACTTCCTTAGTCGTCGAGAAATTTAAGCTTTCCGATCAACTGATTTCACTCAAGGAAAAAATAGGCTATCTCTACCGTCTTCTGGAAAGAAAGAGGTAGAAAAAACGTTACTACAAGAAGGAGTGGGCGGAGCTCCGCTAGTTGAATCGCCAGCTGCAGGAGGAGAGGCCTGACTAGAGCGAGTCAGTGAACCGCCTTACCATCGCCGCCGGCAAAGCTCACACCTTGGCTGAGCCATCTGAAAAATACCGCCATCGCCTGCATGAGACTGAGCGCGAGCTTTGGCGCGTCCGCCGAGATCTGGCTTCAGACCGAAGATCTCCTCTCAAATGAAGACCTGTGCTTAATTTTCTTTCTTCTCTTTTCCCTGTAATTTGGTAATCAAAATTGCCGACCTTCCTAGAAGGTGTGAGCAAACTATATTTGTATGTTTCCAGTCTTGATGAATGAAAATTTATTTTGCTTGAATTTCTGCTCGTCTAAAGTAAGGCTTCAAACAGCGATCAGTCATGGATTTTTGTTTATCATGTAACTTTGTTTTTTCCAGAATATCGTTATGAACTTTCGTTTTATGGAAAAGATTGTCCTCTTGATCAATTTTTCCTGCTCAAAGTATACAAATTGTGTTTTCGGACTTACCTTCTAGAGTCTTCAATATTAACCGAGTCTAGCTTTGGGTTCGATTGGCCAGAGCAGGCCTTTCATAAATTTTGAGCTGACGATTAGGTCAGGCGTTAATGCAGGTTGTCCTAGCGAACCTGTTCTAGCAAGTCATAATATATAATAAACAATCTTTCTAAGTCCACCCCAGCGCTTCATATTAGCCAGGTCTGGGAATATGGGTGTTTGTATTTACAACAAGACTGGCGTGAGCTATCCATCAGGTCAAGTCAGGCAAAGCCGAAGGGATCCGCCCTTAGCCAATCCTGGCTTAAACTGACAATCAGGTCAGGTAAATATCGAGGGCATCCGCCCTTAGCCAGTCCTGGCTTAAACTGACAATCAAGTCAGGAAAAATTGAGGGCATTCGCCCTTAGCCAATCCTGGCTTAAACTGATAATCAGGTCAGGCAAAATCGAGGAAATCCGTCCTTAGCCAATCCTGGCTTAAACTGACAATTAGGTCAGGAAAAATCGAGGGCATCCGCCTTTAGCCAATCCTGGCTTAAACTGACACTCAGGTCAGGAAAAATCGAGGACATATGCCCTTAGCCAATCCTGGCTTAAACTGATAATCAGGTCAGGAAAAATCGAGGGCATCCGCCCTTAGCCAATCCTGGCTTAAACTGACACTCAGGTCAGGAGAAATCGAGGGCATCCGCCCTTAGCCAATCCTGGTTCAGTTATGGACATGTAATTAATCTGACGTACGAAGGAAAACCTGCAAGTTTTATTCAATAAGACAAATAAACGTCAAAAATTACAACTATGTATAAAATTTTCTCAAATTAGCAACATTCCAAGCACGGGGGATCTCGGTCCCGTCCAGCTCTTCCAGTTTATAAGCTCCTCCGGCCAAGACTTGGGTGACCCGGAGTGGTCCTTGCCACATAACATCTAGCTTTCCTTTGACCTTTCCCAGGTCAGCTCTTCTGAGGACCAGGTCTCCCACCTGGAAGCGTCTCTCTCGGACCGTTTTATTGTAGGCTGCTCTGATGCGCCCTCGCACGTGTTCCATTGTCACCGTTGCCCCATCTCTTTTCTCCTCAATTAAGTCTAATGCATCTTGGATCAGTGCGTCATTCTGGGTTTCATCATAACTCTGCCACTGCCACTGATGGCTCTTCTCCTTCGGGCCTTGCCGTGGACGTTTCTGCTGACCGAGGCATACCCCACGGCGCGGTGGAGCTGGGAGTTCCACCGAGCTCTCCCACCAAGTTTCTTTGTAAACCGTCTGAAGCCATAGAAAACCCTCACGTCTTAGCTTGATCGCTTTCCCATAGACGGCGCCAATTGTTTCGACCCAAAATATTACCGACGTCAAGAACAACGCCTGAAACCTTGAATACTTTCTTGACCTGCGCACAGAAACACGTTAGAAAGGACCACCGGTGGTTTTCCGGTGGAAACCTCTCCGATGCTTAAGTCAGTAAAGCGTATGAGGTTTCTCTTGGCAAGCAAAGAAGGAATGCACAAAGAATGACATACCTCTCCCAACCTTGGGGTTGAGATATTTATAACTTTCTCCCTAGTGGGGACTCCAGCCAGGATCTCGGGGGCACATGCCGCGAATCAGGGATTGTTACGCAACCAATTCTGACAAGTGGTCCCACTTGTCTCCTTGGTGGAGATAAGAAAGTCAGGTCTGCCCTGATCTTATTCTCCTTTTCTGTCGACAGCTCTGGTGCCAATTCTACCTCAGCACTATTTTCCAGAGGTCATCTTCCAGGTCATCTCTGTCAGGCCAGGAAATTTCTCGAACCCTAGCTGTCTTTGTCAGTTCGGACTGAGAGAGTCTAATCGGTTCTTTCTTCAAGACCAGCCTGACCATGCCTCCTTTTGTCTGCTTTGGATCAGGCTCACAGTCCCGACTCACCCCGAGCCGATCTTCCGACGACTCTTAGGCATTTCCTCCAGAAGTCAATCCAGCGTAATCTTTTCCAAGGAGGAGATCAGGTCTTGCTTTGAGAGGAAGACCTGACCAAAATTACAAGTTACTCCTGGTCTAGCCACGTTCACCTATTAATTTTGGCAGAACAGGTCTACCCACACCAGGTCTGACCTATTCCTGGCCCATCACTTATCATGATAATCCTAATCCTAATCCTAATAATAATAATAATAATAATAATAATAATAATAATAATATAATAAAATTAAAATTAAAATTAAAATTTCAAACAATATAGATAAACCTAATAAAAAGAAAAATGAAAAAAAAAAGCAATCGAAATTCTAATATACGCACACACAAAACATACACACAAAAAAAAGGAGGAGGTGGAGGAGAGCCGAAAAAGAGCAAACATCTACCTCCTATTATTATATAAGAAAGAAGTGAGGTTTTTTGGTTGCTCCACTAAATGACACGTGGCTTGCCTTTTTTTTTTTTCCTTTTTTTTTCTTTTTATTTTTTTTGGTTGTATTGCCCAACCCACTTATTTTCTTTCCTCTCTACCTCCATCTATCCATTTTGTTGCCTTGCCCATTTGTCCAAGCAGAGACATGAAACCTGAAGGGAAAAAAATGCTTTGGCCATCGTCCCTCTCTGTCCTCTCTGTTCAACTCCATTTCTGCAATATATCTTTCATCTCCACATCTCTTTGCATCTCCACAAACATAACTCCAAATACAAAAACCCTAATTCATATCATAATATTCAGTCTCCTACAATCAAATTCAATCCCAAATTAAATTTATCAAACGAGGAGAGAATAATCAAGCCATTAACACTTCAATGACGAAAATTGTGGACGTGAGGTTTTTATTCAATTTCACCTCAATTGAAATTGCCAAATTTCTTAAAGTAGGAAAGGACCAGAGGTGCACCAGGAGGCTGGAAACCATGGTGTCTTAGAGGCGCGCACCGAGCGTGGGTGCGAATTCTTGGTGACACGGCAGCTGGGGCAATCATCCATGGCTTTGGAATAAGTGTGCGAGGTAATATTTAGGTGGCTCTTTTTTTCCCTACATTTTCCCTTCTTTTCAGTTCTGTAGGCCCAATGAATACGTGTATGTGTGGCCTTTGTTTGAAAATGTTTGCAGGCCCAATGGTTAAATGAGTATATTTCAGGCCCAATGAGTGTATGCGTGTGTATATATTTATGTGTGTGTTTTTGTGTGTATGCTTAATGTGAATTGGCTGATTGTACGTATGAGATCTTAATGTTGTTTAGAATATGCATGGTCTTCACATAGTCTTCACCTAATCTGTCCTTCTAAACCCTAAAAATCAGAATCACTGTATAACAAGATTAGAATGGTTAAAAATAGGCATGGTCCTCTTCACCTAACCTTCTACTCATTCGTGTGTATTTGTGAATGAACTGAAAAAGTTATTTTTAACTAAGAAAAAGGACATCAACAAGCAAGTCTAACGTATTTCTTGCTATAGATTTTCTTTGGTGGGTGTTTACATGTCCTTAGAGTCTTTTTTACATGTGGCCTAATGTTAGTAGATTTTGTGTTTTCCTTAGATTACGCTCTTGAAGTGTCGTCCGTAAAAGGTCGTCGGCATTCGCGACTCTGACACCATCTCGCTCGCTGTGGAGAAAAAGTCCGCTACTAAGCTTCAAGACTCCAGGTTTGTATTCTCTTTCTCTCTCGCACAAAGTCACTAGCAGATCGCAGGATGTAATTTTGCAATTACTGTTTATTTTGTCTTTTGGATAACTAAATGGTTTGATTTAAGGTTTTACCTTTCGAGTATGAAACTTCTTGGGATATTAATTGGTATTCGATTTTTATTTTTTTAGAAAAAAGTTATGGGGTTAAATTCAATCAAGAGATGCTGATCTCAGTTCAATATTCTTATTATCTGTAGTTCTTGCAATTTTAATTGGTAATATGTTTTATTTTTTGATAAAGAGACGATTTTTGCTTGATTTTGTTGTTATAATAATTATGCATCTTGTATACAAGTTAGGTGTAAATCCTCATTATTCTGAAAGGTGATTATTTGAATTGTTTAGATCCTGATCTCTGGTTAAGCCTTATGATGCGGACCAAAATGTCCATACGTAATATTATTTGACTTATGAGGTTATTTGTGGTAAGCGACCTCATTTATGGGAGAGGGTGTTCCTCCTAGAAGATGAGCGAGCTGTGTTGTGATTTTGAGAAGTGAGCGAGCTGTTTTGGTATTAGCGAGCTGTTTGTGAAGAGTAGCGACCTGTAGTATGGGGATGATTTTTCATATAGGGTCGTGATCTCTTGTAATTTGGGCTGAGTACTTGAGCCTGTTTGTGGGTTTGATGTACGTGGGTTGTTATGGGCCTGGTGGGCCGTAAGCTCCGGCTTATTTTGGTACTTTATTGAGAGGTTTATTGTTTATGGGAATTTACTATATGGGAGGAATCCTAATTATAAGACAGTTGTGGTATTTATGGAATTGTGGTGTGAGAAGGTAACCCTAGATAGTGGAGGATTTCTCCTATCTCTATAAAAAGGGGCTTCTATCCCTTATTTTATGAGCATTATCACGCCATTATTGTGATTTGCCGGCATTATTTACATAAAAGATAGAGAGAGGAGTTTGTTTTTCGCTTATTAACTTAAGCGTCGGAGGGCCTTAACGGGCTTGAAATCCGGCCCGTTTTAGGCGTTGTTTTGCAGGAACGGTGATGTCGCTTGGAGGATTGCGGGAGACTTTGGGGGTCGCTGTGGTATATTTGAAGTTCCATCTAGGTCACTGATCTCTATTCTGAGGTTAGTACCCCTTTTATTTGGTAGTTCAACTTTTTGGACTCATCTTCTTTTTTTGAATATTTATTGATTCACTAAGAATGTTGCATAAGCTTGAGATTTGGCTATTATATGACCGTACTTTATGATTCATCATCTAAATTTCTTGTCAAATCTTATTGTTGTTGTTTTCTTCTGATGTCAATGAGAGGCTAGAAAGGAAAGAAACCAAGTTTTTTCCAGTTGTTGGCTACTTGAACCGTGGGTGCCGTGTGGCATGTAAGTGCAAACTCTATCCTTTTTTCCACAAAGTTCTGTGCCATGTTTTTACCTTTACTTTTTATTTTCACTTGTTCACTCCCTTCAAATCGATCAGCAAATAAGTTCATTTTGTGTCTCTTTGCAATTTACATATAATAATTTATGATATAAAGTGTAGTGGGACCCTTATGGCTTGGGATTGCATTTGATATTTTTTTAATTCTAAGACGATGTGTGCTGGTTGTTAGTCTATGTATGTGGCTGTGAGTTTTATGTAATCTTACATGACAAGTAAAGTAATGTTTTGAGACAAATGTACTGCCTCATTTATGTTAATATGAGTTAAAGTGTTAAGCGAAAGATTTTATTGACGAAATAGTGATAAACCATCATATCAGAAGATTTACGTACAATTAAAGATATCATAGGTTTAAAATAATTTCATGGTTTCATCGTAGGGTTTATATCCCGGGTACCTCATATTCTTCGTTCAATCGGCCATAATGATTGCTGGTTCAAGAGATAAGAAAAATAGTATTATTATTTCATTGAGATTGTTATGCATTTTCCTGATTTCCTATCTTCTAAACGCTTTTTGTCTACGAGCAATTATTTGCAGGTGGCACCAAGCCAGCCAAACAACTCTATTTAAGAAGCTGCTTGATTTATTGAACTTTACTTACATGCTTCTGGTTCTCAACTACTCATGCGTTGGTTTCATGGTTTGTTCTTTTCTTCACTTTCATGGGTTACTTGAGAAAAATTAACATTTAAATATTTTAGCTAAGTGACTAAATTAAGATTTTTTTACCACAAACAGGTATTAAGCCTGCACGAAACATTAAAAGATGATATACAGTTCTTTTAATTGGTATCCATTTTCCTTTTCCTTTTATCTTTTCTTGTTTTTATTTTGTTTAGCATGGGGAAGGGAGGGTGGTATGGACTCATCTTTTTAATTCTCGAACCTTTTTAATTTTATTTTTTTTTTGTTTCAAGTTGATGATGCTCGACATTTTAAGATTTTGAGATTCTGGTTATGACATGGAATGAGTTTTTTGCTGTACAGGGTTTCACAGCCGGTTCAACTATCAATGAATTGCACGAGTGGCTCATCTGTATCAAGCAACTACTCAAGGTCCTTCTGTCAGTTCCGCCGGTGGCTCACTCAGGTTTGTTATGTTCATACGAATTGATTTGAAAGAATTGGGGTCTTTTAGAGCAATTTAATTGGGGTTAGTTCTTATAATACTCTTAGGATCACTTTTTTAAGAGTTTGCAAATAAGAACACTGAATTATTTTCTTTATACATATTATTAATCCATTTAAAAGCTTTGGACCTAAACATCATCTTTTGCTGTAGTTGGTCTGCAAACAGTAAGATGTCTCTGAGTGGAAGCAAAGACTCGACATTATATGTAAAAGTTCGTATTTATATCTATATGCTCTAGGATAATTATTCTTTATCGATTCATAATTGTTAAGTGTTTAGACAAGCATGGGATATCCAGACATAGAAGTTGAAGCAAGACTTTTCGGGGCATGCTAATGAAGTAGGGTCATATCACCTTATTACAAACCCATTTGATTATTTTTTGTCGCGTTAATATTCTTCGTTTTTTGTGGTCTGTACGTATTTTCTGTTTATTGGAATCTAGATGGTGAGAAAGTAGCGTTTGGTGGAAAGGATAAAGCTTTGAAGTTATGAATGGGCTAGAAATTTAGACACTTTGATTGCTTGTGCAGCTTTATTAGATAAAACCTCAGTTTTCCAAACAGGTAGGGGTATATGAGTAATTTACAAAGTGTTGATTGGTTTATTAACTTTTGAGAAGTTCAGGAAATTGATGAAAGATAAAACACAAATGAAGCTTATGTTATAACTCTGGATTGATTTTATTTAGCCCATTTATATCCAAGTAATTTTTTTTTGACCTTTAAAAGAACACCACACTTTAGGGGGCATTCTAATTTTTTATAATAATAATAATAATAATAATAATAATAATAATAATAATAATAATAATAATAATAATAATAATAATAATTTCTATGGTATATTATTTTCTTTAAAATCTTCATCTCCAATGGATGGTTGATATCAAATATATATTTATCTGCTACGAAATATGTGATTATTTTTTGTTTTCTGATGTACGATATTCTGTAAAAGTGAGTCTATGAAAAAGAAAAGTAAAGATAAAAATTCTTGATTCCTTTAGTTTTGTTTGGATTTGTTGATGTAATAAGTTTCATCACTAGGTGTGTTTTGGGTTTGAGATTAATTTGTGTATTAAGCAAGTGGAACTCGTGAGTGTGCTTTTTTGGTAATAGTTGGCCATTTTTCATAAAAAAACAAAACAAAAAAAACTAAGGATAAAATGACAAGGCTGTGTTGAAGCAGGTTGTTGTACATCAATCTGATGTTTATTTGTTCTATCGTGTTTTTCATCAATTAAATTATATTACTCGTTTTCAGTTTTTGTTAATTGTATTCGATTCTAAGGTGCTTTTATACAGATTGTTCACATATTTGAATTCCGACTTTAAGAAAGGTGGATGATCGCCCGAGGAAGATATGTTCATATGTGAGGTAAAGAAAAAAGATTGTCACTCTTTGATGCTTGAAAATGGGATTTGTATTAGTTATATTGAATTTCTTAATAAGCTTATCATTTCTTATTTGTGTAACTAATTCGTGGTTCTTGAAAAATTTCTTATTGATAGATATTATCTTTTCCCATTTGATATCTTTATTGATCACAATGTGAGAGGTACATTTATTATTTGATAGCATCGTGATGAAGGATAAAATGAAAAAGGAAAATTAAATTATATTTCATTTTGCGTGGTACCACTGTTCTGTCGTATTTTAAGACAAAATAAAATCTCAAGTGTGTTTGAAAATCAACAAATTTTCTTTTTGTAATTACGTCAAACACGTAGGATACCTGATACGGACCAAAATGTCCGCACGTGATATTGTTTGATATTTTAGACTATTTGTGGAAGGCGACCTCATTTCTGGGAGAGGGTGTTCCTCCTAGGAGATGAGCGAGGTGTATTGTGTAGTTGAGAAGTAAGCGAGCTGGTTTTTGTAGAGTAGCGACCTGTAGTATGGGGATGAGTTCTCATATAGGGTCGCGATCTCTTGTGGTTTGAGTTGTGTACTTGAGCTCGGTTATGGGCTTTGTGAATATCAAGCCCGCGGGCTTAGTGTGAATGTTTTATGAGGTTATGGAAAGAATAATGGGCCCAGGCCTATTCTATTAATTTAATGAGAGGTTTATTGTTTATGGGAACTTAACATATAGAAGGAATCCTAATTCTGAGACAGTTGTGGAATTATGGTAGGAGAAGGTAACCCTGGATTGGAGGGCACTTCTCTTATCTCTATAAAAGGAGGAGCATACCTCTCATTATTCTAAGCTTATGATATAATTATATTGCATTATTGTTGAGAAGAGAACGGTTGAGTGTTTTTCGCTTATTAACTTAAGCGTCGAAGGGCCTTAACGGGCTCGAAATCCGGCCCGTCTGAGGCGTTGTTTTGCAGGACCAGCTAGATCACCAGGAGATTCGCGGAGGGCTTGGCGGGTCGCTGTGACGAGTTCGGAAGCAATTTCAGGTACCTGATCTCTCTTTGAGGTTAGTACCCCCTTTATTTGGTAGCCCAACTTTTTGGACTTATCAATACCTTTTGTAATTAACCCTAAGAATTCTGCTTGATATTTCTGTTATAAGTTTTCTTTCCTTGGACCAAGGACACTATCGGAATAATCATATCGATGTCCGTGGATATAAGTTACGTTGTACACTAATTAAAAAAAGTCGATCGCGGGTGAACATGAAAATTTTGATTACTGGTCTCACTTGATTGACAAACTCATGGAAAACGAGAAAAATACAGTAACCACTTCTTATTCTTACAATAAAAATATGTACATACAGTTCTTATGAATAAAGGGGGGTTTTGAGTTTTGTTTTAAAATTATGAATAGGCAAATATAGGATGGAATCAAACCTCTTTTTTTTTATTGTATATTTAAAACTACTTTTTTTTTCTTTCTTTAAAAATAAGTTCTATAACTCATATCATACCTAGGTGTGTTTGTATTTTCCATATCTCTACATTCTAATATAGTCGGGATGTGTTGCATGTACCAATTCTTTTATTTTATTATTCTTATTGCAGATGTCTCGGAGTCGGACCTTATTAGTTGAAATTGATTGGATTTACCACCTCGCTCGTCCTGCTACCCCCATTTTTTGAAAATACAATTATGTGAAGGGTTAGTGATTTTCTTTCATTTTTCATAATATATTAGAAATATTTTCTCCACCAGTGGAGCAGTGAAAATTTAAAATACAGATATCTTAAAATCTGTTTGAATGGAAAAATCTTTGCATTTGGGTTCATGTATGTATTCTTTATTTTTGTAGAAAATGAATTAAAGCTTTTGAAAATAATTTCAATCATTATCTTCTCTTTTGGGTTCTATACCATATATTGATTTTCATTTACCATTTGTTGTCACTTACATTTGCTATTTTTGGATAAATTAGCAATACTTATTGGTGAAAAAACCTTAATGCAAAATCTTGACAACGTAATTTTTTGTTTACGAGCTTTGTTGTGTTAACTGGTGTTTTTGAATATTTTTTTTTATTAGTTTGATTATGAATATAGTTTTTGTGTACTAACCTGAATTACCATTGTTATTTTTTTTTCAAACTTGTACTTGTACGATTACAATTTGTTGAACTCATCGGAAGCGCTAGAGAAGAGGAAGCATAAGTTTAATCGCGTCCAGACCCCACTCGTTTTTCATGGTAGTCTTCTTCTCTTTTCATTCCATTATCACTTATTCTTTTTTTTTCCTTTTCATTTTTGGTTTTCTTTATTATTTTTAACTGTAAGATGTTTGTTGTGAGAGTTGCTTTAACATATAAATTTTACTTATGTTACTTTTAGTTTTTGTAAATAAGTCTCTCTATCTAAATATATTGAATTCACTCGTATATGTTGATTTGTAATTGTTTGTGTGGTACAGAACCACTATATGTATGCCCTCTACCATTATGTGGTTTCCTTCACAGTCAGAGTTCATTCTAGCAAAGTGTGATGTTATTTATAGTGTTTGAAGAAATTAGGATTTGTTTATATTGTTTATGTGGCTTCCTTGTATTATACAACTTCTTTCCTGGTGCTCAAAACATTATTAACATTTTTTTTGTTGCTTGAACTAATACATTTTACATCATAATTCTTTATACTCTATCGTGGTGTTTTGTCAGAATCAATTAATTTCACGAGTTTAAAAATAAAATATATCCTTAACTATTTCTGCTTTTGACGAAAGAATTGAACAAAAAACTGTTTTAAGCTTACTATTCTCAATCGTTTATTATTATATAAAGAGATTCTTAATATTAGTGAACAAATCTTCCTTTTATTTATTTATCAAATTGACATATTTAAATTGAAGTAGTATATTAACATTCTAATCGTTATTAAAATATTATTAATTTCTCGGTGGGCCAGGGCTGTGCATTGCACAGCCCTTCGTCCTCTAGTGATTTATTAATAAAACTAATACACAGAAGAAAAAAAAAAAGAGTAGGAAACCTAATTTCATATTTTTTATTATAACTGTTCTGAAAATAATTTTGTTGCTTATGTGTTATCCAAGCCTAATTTCTACCTAATTTAGTAATATTTCATTATCATAATAATCCTTATAAAATAATAAATTCAATATTTTTATTTTATTATATAAATAACATGGTTGCTTATATATCATTCAAGCCTAAATCTACATAACTTAATATAATTAGAGAATTTAATCTAAATATTAAAATATAAAAGTATTTAATAATAATAACTAATTCATAGAATTTGGATACGGGCTGGAAATGTGACAACTTTTGAATTCTATTTGTAAATAAAATTATTAAAAGATTTAATTAAAATATTAAAATATAAAATTATTTAAGAAGAATAAAACAATAGTTAATTAATAGTGATTAGATATAGGTACAGGGCACGAGTTCAGAATAAAATATATTTTAGGTTTTTTATTTGATAAATCTCGTGTAATACATGTGAGTTAAACTGGTATTAATATATTGGGCAATAGGGTTGTTGCCACCGCCGGCGGCTCCGGTATTTTTTTTTCAAATAACTTTTGGGCCAAATTTTCTTACTATATCAACTTCCTACTTGATAACAAAAACTATTTACTTATTGAAATTTTTCTTATTTTGATGAGCAAATGATCTTATGTATATCTTACTTATTAAACACAATTTCTTTTAATTTTTTGGAAAAAATAAATAAATCTTATTTGATAGCTAGTTATTGTTATGTATATCTTACCTAATACAACAATAGACAATTTCTTACTTTATAGTGAGAATTCCTACTTTATGTCTGGTACGACCTGAATACATTCAAGCTAAGCTCTAATCGCTCGAGGCTAATATTATGATAAGCTTTGGTAGAGCCTGACCAGATGGGGTCCTGGGCGCGTGAGAAAGGGTCGAGCCGAACGTCACGGAGTTCAAGGCATCACATCATATCTTGGAAGACAAGCTGAACAGTAGGTGAGCTGTGCTGACAAGGGGAGCTGAGATAGGAAATGTCTAGGCGACCTAAGAGTCCCTGGGAGGCCTATAAGTGTTAGAGAGGAGCAACTTAATAGACCTATGTCATGTGAGTGTCGAGCTTATTGGCAACCTGATGAAACCAGGCCAAGAAAATACCGACCTGATAGGTCGTAAGGTTGACCTAACAGATCGTACGATAGGAAACCGTAAGGACCAGTCACGACCACTTGGAGAGATACGACCCGAGTTTGACCAAACTGTACCATGCTAGTTTCTTGGAGGCCCGAGCTTAAGTTCAGAGAGGATCCTGTTTTGATCGGGAAAGGCAGTAAGGGAAATTTGGATTTGTTCAGATCTGGTCGTCCAAGGAGAGCTGAGCTATCCAGATTATCTGAATAATGGCCCGAGATATGCAGGAAATCTTTTGAGATCCCGGAGATGCCCTAACCAATCAAAGGTATAAATACCTCTATTAGTTGGGTAAAACAGGTATCACCTTATTCACTCATTTTAGCTCTTGCTATAATTACTCATCTCCACAACGGACTTAAGTTTCGGAGAGGGTTCCACCGGAACCCCTCCGGTAGTCCTTTTCTAACGTGTCTTTTGAGCAGGTCTACCGGGTCGCGGCTGAGTTATACCATTATTTGTCGATTAGATTTCTTAGGCATATCAAATTGGCTCCGTCTGTGGGAAGGTGAACTGGGCTAAGGCGTGAGGCAGAGAATGACGGAAATAGATGGGACTCGGCGATATTTGGTGGCAGAACTAGGTGGCACGCCGAGCTCCGCTGCACCAACGGTGGCCCCAGAAGTAGTAGTGTCACTAACCACGGGCAGAGGAGATGGGCCACAACCCCCTCCTAGAATATCCCCACACTTAGTGGCAGACAGGTAGTTGATTCCTTTTTGAAACAAATATCCAACCTCATCAGTAAGGCGGTGGTAGAGGAGGTGGACAAAAAATGGGCAGAATTCTCACGAACCCATTTCAAAGGAGGCCAGCCACTGGAAGTAGAAATGGCCAAAGCCCCCTAGGGTACGACCAAAACCCCCATTCGGGAAGACGAGGAGAGCACCTTTGGCTCGGATAGTGATACTCCGAGCAGGAGCACACCAGACCTTACTGAACAGATGCATAATTTAAAAAAGGAGGCCATAGATGTAAAATAAAAAATGGCAGGTAACGTGGCGGGGCAGACGCGTCCAATCACCCCATTTGCTGAAATTGTCATGATAGATGACTTGCCAGCCTCCTACCAATCCTTGGGTTTTGAATACAAAGGGACAACAGATCCATGGGATCACCTGTGCAGATTCGAGAACGCGGCCACCTTGCATAAATTCTCAGATGCAGTATTGTGCCGGGTCTTTCCCACAACCTTCACAAAATCAGCTCAACTCTGGTTTTGCCAACTACCACCTCGCTCAATAAGCAATTTTGAAGAGTTCAGCTCGGCATTCCAACATCAATAAGCATATCATTTACTTCAAAAACAAGAAAATAAAGATATTTCAGTTAGGGTATAACAACCTTGTTCAAGCATGTGTTGTATGAACATAGATAATTTTTCTAAATCAAATGATTCTTAGCACATCATCAACATAATGACAAAAGAGGTTCATACAAAATTTCATCAAAATAAAATGAAAAATTATTACAGACCCATAATCATCCAGACTTTTATCTCTAACTCTAAAAAGAAATTAGATGTGCAAATAAAATAAAATAAAAACATAAAATAAAATAACAAATGATTTAGTATTATATGTAATGAGAAATTTTAAAACGTAATATACATGGCTAAAGTAAGTCGCAATCCATCCCCCCAAACTCTTTTGCTACTAAGTGGTAATAAGTTTGAAAGTGAGTTAGTGGCTTACTTTGGCCGAGACTCACAAGATTCAAGGCGAGTTGGGTGTGGTGGCATAATCATTACGGGTAATGTGGAAGTTGTCCATTCACCTCATCATCCTCGTCATTCGTTGCATATCTCGCCGCATCCCAACTTGATTCTCGTGAGTCTTGTCCACACGTTCTTCTAACCATTTAATTGTTAGAATAAGGTGACCAATAAGCCAACTTATGGTTGTGGTCTGACCATTCTCTTGTAATACAATCGGTTTTTTATTCGTAATAATATCTTTTATACTTATTGGCATTCCATATATTTTATCCCATGCTAATTGCATAGGTATGGTCCTGATGAAGTTACTTTATTACGGTGGATTGGTCTAGCAGAACCGTGAGATAATCCAGCACGTAATGTAACTCGTCGAACTTGTTCCTAGTCAAAGGGTTACGCCATAATGAGGATACAGGCCTTTCCCATAAAGACTAGTACTTAATGTATGTAGACCGCGTCCCATCGATCACGGTGTCTGGACATCGACACACATAAGTAGGTGCTCATAGGATGAGTTCACTGAACTCCCTCGCCTAGAAATCTCTAAGTGGTTCCCACTCATTGAGTAGATGATTTCTATGGTATAGCGTACAACATTAATCTTTAAGACCCAGACCTCACCGTGACTTCACTAGAGAACAGGCTATGTTGTGACCTATCTCTGTGTCTCTTTAGAGGCCAAACAAAAAGAGGAAACGTTCACATAGTCGGGAATCTAGTGGGAAGTCTGTGCATGGTATTAGGGGATTCGGACGCATGATAAGTCATGGATGTCCTGTGTGTTCTGATGGTTGATAAATCCTCGGAGTCTCTGGCCAGAGCTGATAGTGGGGTGTTTGGAGAAATGTGTTTCTCTAAGTCACACACGAACGGATTATCTTGAACCTAGAACGTACACACAGTTATTGAACTAGAAAGAGGTCTCGATGAACCAATACCTCTTGTTCAATCGGGACATGGATCGCGAAGGGATCGTACTGTACATATAAGTTATATCACAAGGTTCTTGCAGGCACTTCATTTGTATCTAGGGAATTATGATGCGTTGTTTCTAGGCGCCTCTCATAATTCGTTGGGCTCTGGTTTGACCAGTGATTAAGTAAAATGAGTTTTATTTAATCAGGGACTCTAAGGGACGAGTTCATATAAGAACAATGTGTTGTTCGAATCACAATGTGTTGTGAACCCACGGCTAGCTTACACCTGAACCATTGAGGGTRACACCACGTGTTTCCTGATTATTGAAAACGATAGCTAGAAATTAAATATTAATTTTAGCACAGTTAGATGTCAATATGATTGAATCTAAGGTTCATAATTGTGATTATGAATGGAGAAAAATACGAGAAGGTTATTCCGGACGCGAAAATATAATTGTTATATTTTTCGGAGTTATCGTTTGTGAGAAATGTTTTAATTCCAATGGGGTTTCTGATTTAAAATTGGGTCGGCCCAATAAGCCCTTTTAAAGTTATTGGGCCGGTGCTATTTTAAAATTAAAAGGCTTTGATTTATTGTTTCAATTGGGCCGACACATCAAGCCCATTTTTGTTGGGCTTGTGTTTTAATAAAAAAATAATAATAGAAAGAGAAGGTTTTGGTTTTTTGAATAAGACGTACAAAGAAGCAGAAACCTCAAGCCACACAAACACACGAATTTTTTTTCGGAAAAAAAAAACTCTGAAAACCCTAGCCACCAAAAACTCCCAGCCGTCCACCTCCAGCCGCCGTTGCTTGCCGTCGGCCGCCGTCGCACCGAATCGTTCGGTCCTCGTATTTTCTCCGTCGTTCTCGACTTCTCGACGTATCTAGTGCTTCGTTGCGAGTAGATTGGGACATTCGGTGTGTGACACCTATTGTCGGAGACGAGTCACTAGCCGGARGCTACGCACCTCCGCACGTCTGCTGCCGCTTCGCCGCCAGCACGTTGACGACCCGCCTGCCGTCGCCCCGTTCCGAGCCTCGCACCTGTCTGTCGTCTTCACCGCTTCCCGACAGCGCGACCTCTGCCCCGCGCCGGAGTTCCAGCCGCTCCGCTCCCCGACAGTGCGACCTACCGCTGTCGTCGCGCCATTGCAGCACTGCAGCTGTCGTCAAGCCACGCGCCGTGTGCAGCCGCCGGACCGCCGCTGTTGTGACCGCACTGCAACCACTGCGACCAGCCGCTGTCCGGAGTTTACGCCTAGCGCCGTCCCCGTCGTTGCCATAGCTGACAATCGCCTGCCGCCGTTCCGTCCCGAACCCACGCAGGTTCGCCGTCAGCACGCCCGCAGTCGTCCCCGCACCGCTGCCGCCAAGCCGGTGCTGCCGCTTCGTCGTCGGAGCTCCAGCCGTGTCGCTCCCCCTCCGCCGTGAGGTAACGAATGCTGTGTATGGTTTAATATATATATATGTTACATATGTGTGCTGTGTATGTGATATGTATGTATGAAATATATATGCATGCTGTGTGATATGAAATATATATATAATATGTGTGCTGTGTATATATATATACATAACATGAGATGCATGCATGTAGTGTATTATATATATATATATATATATATATATATATATATATATATACTATACTATACTGTTGATATGTGTTTATAATACATAATTATATATATGAAGTGTATTATATAAATATTATATATATGTTTATGATATGTGTATATAATATATAATTACATATATGTTTAATATATTAATATATATATATATATATATATATAATTATTATATATATGTGATTAATAGATACTCTTCATGCTCGTTTGATTTTGTGGAAATCAAATTGTTTCTTTTATAAAGTAATTAAAACATTGTTTGAATTAATTGAAATTAATAATGGGCCATCGTCTATTGAATCCGATTCAAATTCCTTTTATTTAAAAATTTTTGTTTTTCCGCTGCGCGACGGCACCATCAAATCCTTTCAGTGGTATCAGAGCCAGGTTTTTAAATCAATTAATTGCTTATGTGTTTTTTGTTTTCGAGAGCATGTTGAATTTGTTGAGTTGTTGATTTGGATATTATCTTGTGTTGGGAATTTCTTATAGCTGAATATTTGGTCGGCCTTAGAATTTCACGGGAAATCACGTGTCAGACTGTTTGACAGTCTTATCCTAAAACTTAAATATTCTCGAGTCTCTAAAAGAAAAATTAGTTGATCCTTAATTTAATAAAATTAAAATCAACTAGAGCCTAATAAGATAATCGTTTTTCAAATCAATTTGAATTCGATAAATAGGTGCTGGATTAATTTATTAATTTAAATTGTTAAATTAATTTGAAATTAATAGAACATAAACTGAATCGTTTTAGTTTAATGTTCATATGATGAATGGATGAAACTAAGTTCGATGATGATCCTAAATTGTAAAGAATCAACAATTGATCATAACTAAATTTCGGATGAGATATAAAATTAAAAAAATCCCTCATTCTTAAGGGTTAAGAATTAGAATCAGGCTATAAAGAAAAACCGAATTGTCGTTCCTTTTCTTTCCTTCTACCAACGGTTAGATTATGTGATAGCCTCTTATGGCAGTGCAGTATGCCGTGTAAGTGGGGAGTGCTGTCATAAGAAAAGTTGTAATCTAATTGACATTAGATGGAGGTTTGTATGTGAGATTCTATTAGTTTGACGTGATTGGTCAGATTAACTGGGGATTGCGTTGACCTGATAGAGTTGAGCTTATARGRCTCARWTTGGTAGGTCAGACCTGACACACAAAGATTTTGATATTCGCTGGATTAACCTAGGTCATTATCAAGTGTGATGAAATCTATCTTTAGGGTCACATTTTGATGTGATTGAAATTCAATGATTAGAGTTTTATTCGAATAATCAATACAATTAACAGTTTGGACTTTTACATATTAATTGTTCTCCCACTAATTTATTCGAAAACACAACCCCCAGTTAATCTGACCAGCCATGTTTGTTCAAAGGTAGAAAC
>BMAC01000859.1:461961-544387 GCA_014905375.1 Phtheirospermum japonicum
CGGCCACCTGCGCCCAGCAGCGCCCAGGCTCGGCCATGACCGAGCCACCTCGAGCCATGGTTGAGCCAAGTCAAGCCAAAAAGTGCCAAAAGACTAGCCAAGTGTGATATACAGGCTGTCAACAATCTGCTTACGGCTAATACCCGTCAGCAATACATACATATATATATATATATATATATATATATATATATATATATATATATATATATATATATAATTATTTAAAGGGATATAAAATAAATAACTTATAAAATAAAATATATAATTATATCAGTTATTTATAAATATAATATAATTATTATATATTAATATATTTATATTAGTTATATATCATTATTTATATATAATATATATTTATAATAATTTTATATATTTATAATATATATATATATATATATATATTTAAAAATAATATATTTACAAATAAAGATATATTTATATTTATTTATATATATTTATAATATCATTATTCATTAATATAATCTACATTTATAAATATAATATAAAATCATTATATACTTATAATAATTATATATCATTATTTATATATATATATATGAATAATATACATTTATAATTAATCATATATATTTCGAAATAATATATACTTATAATTATTGATAAATAGTATTTTATATTATCATTATTCATAAATATAATCTATATTTATAAATAAAATTATATTAATTATAAATATAATTTATAACTTAATTTACATATCTAATATATATTAAAAATATGTAAACTCTCACATGTAAAATTGACTTCGCGAGACGGTAACACTCCTCATTTATTTATAAGAGGTCAAGCCCTTCAAACTTGGTCAAACCCGGGAATTTTAAGCCTTTTTAGCTAATTTGGCCCATTTAAACCCAATTAAACCTATTATAAATAGAACCTCACTCTCATTTTTAAAAAATGACAACTCCCCTCCCAAACCTAACTTGGGTTTGGGATTAAACTTACTCTCAAGCTCTTGAATGATTTTCTCTTCCTTATTTTTTAGATTTAATTTCAAGCTTTGATGTAATTTCCTTTTCTAGATTAGATTTAATTTCAAGCACCTGTTTTGCATGTAATTGTGGTTTTTTTCTCGTATTTTTAATTAGAGTTTTATGTTGATTTTAGTAGTTTTTTAATCGAGTTTCGTTAGGTTGTTCGTTTGTTTTCTCGTTTTATTGATTTTCGTGTTTCTTGTTAATTTTATATTTAATTTGGTAAAATGGTCCGATTATCTTGAGGTTTGTGGTAAATCATGGTTTTTTATGGTTTAAATTCCCATTTTATAGGTTAAGGCATTGAGGAAAATCGAACCGAGCAGGCCCGAATCGAGCGCTTCCGCGCGCAGCTACAGAGACCTGCCGACAGCTGCCGAGCAGTCCCGACGAGAGTGGCCGAGAGCTGCCGAACCACCACTGGCGAAGAGCTGCCGAGCGCTGCCGAGCAGTCCCGCCGAGAGTGGCCGAGAGCTGCCAAACCACACTGGCGAGAGCTGCCGAGCGCTGCTGGCCACGCCCGCCCAGTCCCGCATCGACTGTCGAGAGCAGTCGATCGACTGCCGAGAGCTGAATCGACTGCCTCAACAGAGAGTTGCCGCCCACGCCCGTCCTGCCGAGAGCAGTCAATCGACTGCCGAGCCAGTCGATCGACTGCGCGCCATGCCTGCCGAGTCCCACGCGCAGCTGCCGAGCACTGCGCGCAACTCCTGCCGAGAACGCTCGGCCATGCCCGCACGTGCCCGCCGAGGGCTGCCGACAGCGACCGAGCCAGCTCGCCCAGCTCCGAGCTATTTCGCCCAACACCCGAGCCCAACCGAGCCAATTCAACCCAAATGGTCTTATATGACCATTTTGGGTCAAATTTGGTCAAATATAGGAAGTCTAAGCTTATAAGTGATAATTGACCAATTTAACCCTAATTAACTTGTATAAATAGAACCTCACTCTCATTTTGTAAAGACACCTCCTCCCAACCCAAGCTTGGGTTTGGGATAATTTTCTCTCTCTAGATTTAATTTTCAAGCTTTGCCTTGGGTTTGTAAGTGCAAGAAGGATTGAAGTACTCCCTTGGGTTTTTAATTCCTTGCAATCTCAATCAAGCTTTTGGATTCTCTCTTTAATTCTAGTAAGCTTTCTTTTAATTTCATGCTTTGTTCTTCATTTGTTTTATGCTTTTTGCCTTAGGTAGTAGAATTTGTGCTTGATCTTGTGAATCATCCATGAAATCTAGTTGAGTGACACAATTAGATCATAGATTGAGGCCTAGATCATTCAAATTCACGTAATTTCATATGTTTCATGCATTTTCTTCATTTTTATGCTTTTTGTCTTAAGACCTTGAATTCATGTTAGATCTTAAGAATTGGTTATGAAATCCAGATGAGTGACACGTCTAGATCATAGATCGGGTCTTGGATCGTCTTGATTTTGAGTTTTTCACATGCTTTATTTGTAATTTAATTTTCATGCTTTGTTTCATGCTTAATCCTAGATCTAGACTTCGTTGCTTGTTATTTTCCTTAAAGTTTTGAACTTTCCCGTCTATTTTCATTGATTTATACATCCATGCTTTCAATTTTTACTAATTTGCATTATTTAGGATTTTATGCATAGTTGTACCTTGTGCATGCATGCTTGTACTTGGTGAAACATTGCTTGTTTTTGCTAAATTTTCGATTTTTCTTGCATTTCCATTGATGGCACACGATCGAGGCATTCTACCAACTTGCAATTTCAATTCCTAACTTAGTTTAGTTACTTTAATTGCTTTATTTTAATTTTCCTTTTATTTTTCAAGCTCGAAACACATTGAATCCTTCAATCGAATCGATTTCCGATAATACCAAGCCAAGAACCCGTTGATTTATTTCAACACCACGAAAACTCTTATAACAACACCTCCTTGGGTTTGTAAGCCTAAGAAGAATCCAAATACTCCTTTGGATTGTTACTTTTGATGCAATTGCATTCAAGCTTTGTTTCATTTCTTATTCAAGTAAGTTTCCTTTCAATTTCATGTTTTATGCTTTATTTCCATGCTTTATTCTTCATTTCCGTGCTTGTTCTTCATTTTATGCCTTTTGTCTTGGCACCTTGAAGTCATGTTAGATCTTAAGAATTGGATATGGAATCTAGATGAGTGACACGTCTAGATCATAGATCGGGTCTTGGATCATCTTGATATTGAGTTTTTCCTATGCTTTATTTTGATTTTTATTTTCATGCATATTTTTAGGTTGAATCTTAGATCTACTCTTCGTTTCTTGTTAATTCTCGTAAAGTTTAAACTTTCATGTCAACTTTTATTGCTCTTTACATTGATGCTTTCTTTTTTTGCTAATTTGCATTATTTGAGTTTTTGTGCATAGTTGTACTTTGTGTTTGCATGCTTGTACTTGGTGAAACATTGCATTTTCTTGCTTATTTTCATTATTGCCTGCATTTCCATATTAGGGCATCCGACCCACTTGCAATTTCAATTCCTAGAATAGTTTAGTTAGTTTATTTGCTTTATTTTCATTTTCCTTTACTTTTCCAATCTTGAAACACATTGAAACCTTCAATTGAATTGATTTCCGATAATACCAAGCCATGAACCCGTTGATATATTTCAACACCACGAAAACTCTTCTAACACCCGGCGGAAAGGCAACATCTAGTACCAGACTAATGATTTGGACGATGCTTGGAAGCAACCTGCTATCTATCAATAGGCGAGAACTCCCCATCCCTTACACGTTCTTTTGAAAGCCATCATCCTGCATTTTCTATGTTGGGGAAAGTCCCTTACCTTTATACATGAATTTGGATTCCTCCTCCTCGGGTCTCTATAAAACAGAATGAAAAGCCCAGATGGAAGCACAAAAGGAGGGGGATGTGGGGTATATGAAAGCAAAGAAATATCTGGATCCCATGTCTTGGCTCAGATTTCAGTAATGTTTCAATTAGATCTCGAAATGAATAAAAAGAACCTTAGAACTCTCTTCATTTTAGGTCTCAATTCAAATTCTTCGATGGAAAAATGTACCAATCCTTTTCTACCCTTATCTAAATCCAATTTTAAATTGAAACTCGTTTATTCAGTATCGGACCATCCATAACAGTCATATCCATTTTACTCAGTTATTCAGTTATTCCTTTTAGCTATCGGTTTATTCTAGCCGATCTTAGTATTGGTATTTTTTTTATGGATTTAAAGACTCAAAAATCATCATAACATGCTCCTATCATTACAAAAACTCATAATCATTCAAGAACTAAGCATGTGTATCAAGTGTTCGACAAAATTATCCGATGAAAACTCAAACTTAAGATCAAATTTGAAGTATCCCATACACCCAATCAAACAAATTCATCATCATAAATAATAATAAGCATCAACTTACAAGTATACATGTATAATTTGAACCAGTTCTCAAAAATTCCAAAATTCAAAAGTGAAGAACCCTTGTTCAGAATTAGAAGAATCCATACCTTGTTATTGGAGTTGTGTTGATGAATTTAAGTTTTCTTGATGTGTGTTGTGTTTAAAACACAAATTTGTTAAGAATTGAAAGAAAAATGAAAAAAAAATTTCAAAGGGGAAGGGTATTGTCCGTGTTTTAAAGAAGAAAAAGAAGTGTATTTTTTTTCAATCTTTCAAGGTTTATACCCATTCCGTGACTTGTCAGTGACCTGGCTATCGGTCACTAATCGCGTCGCTAATAGTTTCCTTGCAAAAGAGCTACAGTAGCAACCTCATTAGCGACTGATACTCGGGTCTCTAGTGTTTGCCTTTAAAACCACTCACGGTAGTGGTCCCACTAGCAATTGATACTCGGGTCGCTAGTGGGTTAAAACCCTAGTTTTTTTTAAGTTTTTTTAAATAAATGTACATATGTACCTTAAAATGTTGGGTTGCCTCCCAACTAGCGCTTTCTTTTTCGTCTTTTATCTAGACGTTCTCTTTCGTCAAGAGATCAGTTTATAGAATGATGATGCCATCACTATCTCATTCTTTTCTTTCCAATTTTCACCTTACTTCCTTCATTCAATCATCAATTCTCAAAACATTAGAACAAGAACCATGGGATTTGTGCGAAAATTGATTTGTTGGTGTAATCAAAACATTTCTACATTAATGTCAAATTTTTCTATCCTTTTACACTCTTCAATTTGATACACGTTATCACATATTTTCATTGAGTTATAGATTGTTAAACTTTATGTTCATCATTGATACGCAATGTGCATTCTCCCTTCTTAACGTCAATAAGAGCTCGACTTGTTTCTAAAAATGGTTGCCCCAAAACCAATGCCAGTCCTCTTCTATATCTAACACTACAAAATATATGGGGAATTAGAAATCAATGGCTTTCACTAACACATCCTCAACTATACCCTTTGGGTCCCACTTGGAGCGTGATATTCGTAGACTTGATGCTTCCGACCATTAATTTCTTGAAGATTGATAATGGTAAAAGGCTTATGCTCGCACCTATCAGCCCCTTTTTCAATTTCTACTTCAACCACATCCTACTTGGCATCTTTTCCCACCTCTTTCATAAGTTTACATTTAATGTCCGACATCTTTGTTCCTTCATAATGCATCCCACTCCTCAAATGAATTGCATTCACTTGTTATTTGGGGTTTACATTTGTGTTGCTCGAAAATTACCCCTTCTTATGTTGGTTCCCAATAATGGTGGTTGTCTGTGAGATCTGGGTTAGGAATTCCTTCATGTGGGTCCCAAATAACCCGTTCATTTGAGATATGTTCGTCGTCATCTGATCCATCCTTGCTTTGTCCTTTTCAAACTGAGACTTCATTCACCCATAAATGCGGTGAACATGTATTTGATGCTTTGCTTCTTGTTCTCGTTTATCATTTTTTTTGTCACCAAAAAAAAAACCCAGTGGTGGTGGAGTGAATTGTTCGTATTGGCGTAAGAGAAATTTGGATGATTTCTCATTCTCGGATGATATTGATTTCTGCCTTGGTTGCCTTTATAATTGTTGTTGAAGTTTATTTGTTGAAAAAATTAACACCTTCTACCCCTTCATGCATACCAACTCCACTTGATTGTCTCATTGAAAGTCTCGATCTTTGTGATATAAACATGTTAAACTTGCTATTCATAACCGCTAATTGTTGTGTCATATCAGTCTTCACATCATTCTCGCGTACAATGACGAATTTCTTCATCCATGATCCTTCTATCGGTCATTGATAACTATTGCCCGCCATCTATTCAAGAATGTTCATCATCTAATCGGTGCTTTTCTCTAGCAAAAAACCTCTAGATGATGCATCTACCATTACCTTCATGTGCCCGTTCAACCCATTGTAAAAGTAGCAAATTTATTGGTCTTTGGGAAAATCATGTTGAGGGAACTTTCTCAATAACTCTCTAAATCATTCCCAAGCCTCGTGTAATGGCTAACTATCTAATTGGAAAAATTAGGTAATCTCGCTTTTGAACTGCAATGTTTTGCTCGATGGGAAGAATTCTAGTAAAATATTTAACACATCTCGTTCCATGTGTCAATGACTCAAAAGCCGAGTGTGCTGTACCAAAACTTTTATTTATCTCTTAATGAAAAAGGAAATAACCATAGTATTGTTGCATTTTTCGGCACCCCATTCATCTTGATGGTCCGGCATATCTCCAAGGACTGTGACAAATACACGTTCAGGTCGTCCCTGGCACTTCTCTGAATTGATTTTGTTGAACCATTGTTATCAATCTCATTTTTAACTCAAAGTTATTGGTTTGAATGGCTGTCTTATTCCTACGTGTGCTTGGTTAGCAATGGTTTAGAACATGGTACAGATGGCTGGTTGCATTCTGTTGAGGTTATGCTTGTTGTTTCATTTATGCATGCAACACTTGTAATTAGTATTGGAGTTGATTGATTTGAACATTGATATTGTCCAGATTTCCAACCATCTAGTCTATCACTCTTTTGGATTTGGTTCGTCTACAAGTTGCCTTAATTTACGGGTCGATGGGTTCCAAAGGTAACCCTTTAGAACGTGTGTGCATGCACCACCTGCAATTCAACCAACCTATACTCCAATCAAAATATAACAAGTGTTTAGACTAAAACTAATTTAATAATTATATTATTACCAAATTAAATCTAATGATCCTCGACAATGGTGTCAAGAACTTGATCGCTCCCTATTTTACTAAGAATTGGTTTGAATAATAAAAACTTGTTCATTTATATAATTCATCTAACTGCAAGTATACAATGTAGATATAGTACGAAAGGATCAAGGTCAAACCCACAAGGAACATATAACAGTTTAATATTGATAAGTAAAATAATATGAAAATAAAGTAGTTTTATCGAAACGATAAGAAATTATTTGGGTTGTGTCGTTATAAACGACGAACATAAACTAATACAAATTATCAACTCAAATATTATCCCAAAGTAAAGCATAATTTGTAAAGATTGAGAAAATTCAAGTGTTAATAAATATTCCGGGGTTTCGAATCGTGATGATTTCCAAATATTTATCCTTTTTAATCTATCAAGATTATAGTGACTCAATTCGCTTATAAGCCAATCACAATTGTAGCATAATTCTTCTCTCAAAGTGATTAAAACAGTTGATTCTAAATATGAAACGTGTCCATTTGAACTTATACTTAGAACTGCAAAAGATTTTAAAGAACTTTACGATTTCGATACTAATCGCAAACCTCTCGGTCTTGTTGATTAAAATGTTTCGTATTCGAAAGTCTATTGATAAAACTCATCTTTCAAATTATGTTTTATCAAACTATTAGTTTTGAAAGGTTGTCAATTAATCGCAACTTTTAGGAATACAAATGTTGCCAAGCACTTATGAACCGATAAAATCAAAATACAAACATAACAAAAGGATTATACTTGAATCAAAATAATTATAAAAATATCATTACTCATTATTCATATCAAACCCCAAAATAAAGGAAAATTAGCCAAACGTTTTCATAATTTCATAGAGATAATTCATCGAACATCTAGCATTAAAACTGAAATGTAAAAATAAGCCTAAACCCTTGAAGCGTGCAAATCTTTCAATCTCTGTGCTCCACGTGTTTCTCCCCCAAACTCACTCTCAAATTCACTCAAACTCCCAATTCTAAACAAAACTATGGTTGATGATGTAAATAATTTCAATGGGTCCAAACTTTATGTTTCTAGACGGCTTCTGAGTGCTTTTTAGAGTTCAAAATCAAGTCTTTTTCATTAACTATAATTATGGGCCGTTTTGTAACGCCTTTGACCCATCAACGACTCCACTATCGACCACTAATGGGTCGCTAAGGTCATCTCGGAAACATGACACAGTAGCGGTCTTAATACCGACTGCTACTCGGGTGGCTAACAGTCGTCATGGAATTGATGCACAGTATTGACCCCACTATCGATCACTAACGGGTCAAGATTCTTCGGGCTCCATTGGTCTAGTGGGCTTGCTCCAGGCTTGGTTAAATGGTCTATTTTCTTCCCCATCTCCGCCCCAAATTCTAAATTGTTATCCTTATGCCCAAATAAGCTCCAATTTCCTACAAAAACAACAAAAACATATCGAACACATAATAACGTCGAAAAAATATAAAATGAAGTTAAAATATGTTAATTGAAACCTAACTAAATAAGTACCGAAATGTACTTAAAATCCGTGTTTATAAAACAAAATAACAATATTATACCAGCAAAAACATCAGCAACAACAATACTTCACTTCGTCAAAATTAATACCTTATAAAAGAAAAACTCATATTTTACATCAGAATTAGTTGTACCTAACACTAAAAATTCCAATATCCACTAACACTAAAAATTCCAATATTTTGCATTAGATAAAGTAATACCTTGCATTAGAAAATATATTATTACATAGCACAAAAACTATTACTTGACAGTAGTACCAATCATAATAATGTAAAATAGCTGTCATTAATTGCTTCTCTCCTCCTTGTCAACATCACTTCTACTACCTTCAATGCTTAAATCAAGAATTGCCACGAACCCCTTAATGTAATCAAAACATCAAAAAACAAACAAACATAATATTTCACAATAGCAAAACTATTACCTTATAGCAGAGAAACTAGCATTTCACTATTTTAATGATTTCTTTATTAAAGAATAACTGTGTTTACAACAGTACCATTAATACTTACTCTAAAGTTCCTAATACTTTACAACAACAATACTAATATCTTACAATGAAAAAATCAGTACTTTAATGCTTTAAAATTCCAATAATGTATTGTAAGAATCTCAATGTTTCACAACAATAAAAAAAATAATAAATAGAAATAAGACGTGATTAATGTAATCACTAAGTTGAAAAGGATTACATCATAGATACACACATGGTCAAAACTTTACCTCTAGACTAGAGAGCACAAAGCACAACTGACACCTCCGAATAGTACTTTAACTTCTTCTCTTGCAGAACAACTCCTTATACTTTAAGCAGAGCTCCTCTTTTTACTCATTTTGCTCAGTAATAAACTTAAAATAATACGTACAATGATAACCAAGTGTGATGTCTCAAACTGACCCAGGAAACTACCTTACAGTGGAAAAACTATTACTTCTTTACTCGAAAACTAATCCCTTTTGAACACTAATTCATTGTTTACAACAAAACCATAAACACTTTACTGTAAAAATCTTAATGTTTCATAGCTATAAAACAAATACAATTCGGTAGAAATCTAGTACATTAAAATAGTAAAACTAATATTTTAATACCTTCATTTGGATTTGAAGTTTGTCCATGTGTTGCTCCAAATCAATAATTTGACCTTCATTCTTTATTGGTAGTTGCTGAAAATAACAAAGAATCTATGAATAAAAAACAAAATGTTCAAAGTTATGTTAATTGGTTCCAAATCATACTAATTCTAAAAAATAAAAATAAAAATAAAAAATTCAGTTACCATACTGAGCAACACATATAGAAGACACAACATTGATGTCAAGCTTAAGAAGCAATTCCACATAATGACAAGTAGGGATGCTGATCCCAACCCCATAAATGGCTTGAAATCAGAAATTGAAATGTTTATTCGAATAATCCAACAAGAATAGCAAACCTCTCTAAATTTCATAAAGCCCTAGCAAACCAACGGCCAATGCCGCTTCATGAAAACTGATCTCCTTTAATTACAACCATTAACCCTTGATTGAAAAACTCCTGATATCCTCCATCGCCCAACACCACATGAAAAGATATTCACTAAAACTTTAAATCTAATCGAGTTCCTAAAAACTATGCTCAGATATTCTTGAAAAATTAACAGAGCTTACAACTTTCTATCTCTAATTGCGCGATAGAGATGATTGTAGTGGCTTCTCTGGTGGTGCGATGCGATGTCGACAAAGAGAGAATTGGATATTACCTGGTGGTGTCATCTCTACAACATTGGCGATTGCGCGGCGTAGATGGTGATGATGGCGGTGGGTGGCGGTTGCACGACGGAGATGGAGATGGCATCTTTGCTAAAGTGCAAGATAGAAGTCTGGCAACGGGATGGTTTCGAGAGAGAGGATAGGTTGACCACAAGTGTTGGCTTTTTAATTTAGTCATGGGTTTGGATCCGAGTTGAACCCGTCTAACCAGTTCAGACTCGTTAATAATCTAACTCCCAAAAGTGTGGCCCATTCTTAAGAATTTGTATGAAATATTGAAAGTCTAACTGACCCATTCTTAAGAATTTGTATAAAATATTGAAGACAAATCTTAAAATATAATTAATTATTAGTTTTATCTTAAGCAAAAATTTAAAGCCATTGAATTATTATTATTATCAAAATAAAACACGATTTTTCAGAAATATAATTAATTTTCAATTATTATTTTAGGCAATATAAAATATTGTTAAAATTGTTAGTATAAAATAGGTAGTATTATGCTAACTAGGATAGACCGGGAATAAAGGGAAATGATCAAATTAGGTAAAATTATAGATATTAGGCTCTAGTGATTTGTTCTGTTTTCTTTATCAAGTTATGGGTTTAGATTCTCTTGATTGGTTTGGTGGTGGTCGGATTTTGGTGGTTTGGAAATTTCAAGAGTTGATGTTGATGTCATGAAAGAAATCATGAAACGAAGAAAAGTATTAAGCGGTCTTGAAATAATTTTAAAACAAATAAGAAAACAGTTTAATAGGATTTGCTTAATAATAATATTTTGTACTAATATAGTTCCTCCCTTTTATATATATATATATATATATATATATATATATATATATATATATATATATATATACCTAATAAAAGGTATACCTTGCATTGAACTACCCTGCATCCTCCTAGTTGAAGGATATTATCATTAGATCACTCAACTGTGCAAATAACTTGATCTATATTTTCAACTTTCAATATTGAATATTCGACGATGGAGCTTCAAGACGAATATAATCATACATGATCCCTCTCCAAGGGCTCGATCCTCTCGACTGAGTCAAATAGATAGTATTTGTGGAGCCGATGACAAGCAGAGAAGCTGGTATATCAACACTATACAGCCAGTAAAGTCCATGAATCCCATGCCTAGCAATAGCATTGTCCTTTCCTATCAACCCTGTGCTAAAATGAGGTGTTTCCGTTGCTTCCCCATTGATCCGAACCTAATAAAAATATCAAACCAAAAGTTGAACCAAGCTGCATGAATAAGCTTGTTAGATAAAATTACCGAAAACACCACCGAAGACTACCCTATTTGTTATCTTTCAAAATAACAATTCTATATTGTCCATAAAACTATACAATTATATCATTAACGCATTAGAAACACTTCATGTTTGTATCTGTTTCACAAATGAAATACCCTCATTGTAACATAAAAACAAATGTAAGGTGTTGATAATGTTGAAAGATGGCTGATATTTTTTTAATCTAGACATAATACACTGAATCTTGAAATAAAATTTGTTGCAAGTGTACCTGCAATTCAGCATCAGTGGCAGACGCCAATGCAAGTTGGAGGGTGTAGTTCGCTGATTCATCGACGTCTGTGAGGTTGAACATAATCTTCCACGTTGTCGGGACGTATATCTTGTTGCCTATCTTCCTACATGAATATGCAATTGTAAAAACCAGTGCTACAAAAGTTTCAACATTAAACAATATTAATTAGTACCTGTTAACATGAGCAAAGTACCAATCTGTCTGATAAATGCTTGATCCTATTGTATAAACTAAATCTTGATCCGGGTACAGTTCTGTGTACCTATCCCACAATCCATACTGCCGAAACCTGTTTCCAGTTCGAGACGAAGATCAGCAAAAACAGTGCCTTTGTAGAATGTATGGATGAAGAATTATTTCACCATAAAAAATAGATATGTACTTGTCGGCCTGGGAAATGTATAACTGATTCATAAGTCGGGGGTTTGGATCAGGCATGAAAAACTCGGCAGCCGTACGATCAGGGGTCCCGATTTCCCACAATGTAGGCCCGTTCCTCGGAGGATCGTATATAAGATTCCCAAGCCTAATTTTGCTTCCTTGCACAAAATTAACAACAATTCAAATGTCAGATATATGTAGGACTTGATAACCTTGGAAATTTGAAGATTAGAGCTTAATATGATATATTGAGTTATTCTTATCCATGAACCTGGTAAGACGTCAATTTCGAATTCATATTTATAGTCGCCAATAAATCCAGGGACCCAAGCATAGAGATTATAAGTCCCTGGTCGAATGCCAGTAATTACAAAATATCCCGTAACATCAGACTCAGCCCAAAACTGATAGCCCTGGAATTTATAGGTTTTGTTATGTTGGTGAAACCTTGAGAAACTTATTGGGTACAAAAAATCTGAAGAATCAATGGATTGACCTTGTTTTCTCTTTGCCATGATCCAGATTCATGCGGCTGAGCCAATCCAACATAAGCAGAGTTTGCAGTTATAAGCCTTTCACTGATACAACTGGAACCAAGTACATAAGCATAGTTTATCTCAACTGAATGCACTTTACAATCTTAACACCTCTTTCCTTGAATTTTGAAAATAAGAGTTAAAAATACCTATCACGGACAAGTAACCGGCCACTCACTATACCACGCTTCTCAGCATAGGGGAAGTCATCCGAGACAGGGAAATCATATGGCCAACTTTCTGTTTCGATGAGCATCTATAACAAACGTCCCGATATTTAGAAATAATCGCAACAAGTTCAATATTCTAGATAGTAATGTAACAAGAATTATTGGTAATACCTGTTCTTTGGCATCAGCCCACAGTGTAACAGGATCTTCATCATCCAAAGCTGAGTTTAGATATATTAACACAGGTCCAAAGACCTTTTTCCATGGTTCACCGTTCCGAAAATCTATCATTAAAGGCTTTCCAGCATAATGAGTGCTAAAGAACATCTGCGCAAGCACAACCATTACCAATAAAATGAAATAAAATAACACCCTTTTATGCTAATGCTCCATCTAAAGTGTCTTTTTCATCCTATATTCAAGGGACGATAAATGAACAATTTATTACATTTACCTGGGTTGGGTTGGGTGTATCTTATTATAAAAATCTATTATCATCCAGTTATATGTGATGATACATGGTAGATGATATATGTCGGTTTTATATGATGATGAAATCTAGTTTAGCAATCTTTCACAAATCAGGACATGATTTAATAGGGTATTACATACAGATAATGAAATCGGACCGGCATGCGAAGTGAGATCTTGCTTGAGAGGCCCTCCAGTCTTAAATTCATCACTTGGAGTGATTACCCAAAATCCGGTAGGAGGTGTAGAGCATATCCATCCGTGGACACGATTATCCTTGTTGTCGCTCGAATATTGATACTTGTCATCAACCTTCGTAACAACATTATAATTATAGTTATATCCAACTATGCTAAACATTGTTCTTCCACTAATTGAGTTGAGTTAAAGCTGTCATCAAATTGATTACCTCTCCTGTGAGAAAAGAATTGGCTGGATTTGTTAGAAGAACAGCTTCCGGGTAGTCTAGAACCTCACCTTTCTCGCGATCTTGAGTCGTTGGCATTATCCTTTGTCTGTCATCAGAAACTGCCATGTATTGGAACCTAACACAATAAAATAATAAAAAAAATATTTAATCAGTGAAAACTATTTGTTCATTACAAACTAAGCTTAAAAACAAATAAAAAATCAAAGGTACTCTTACAGATTATGCTGAAGCTTAAATGCGATTCGACCTTGAGAAAGGTTAAGATCGGGCCAACCTCCCAGGCGCTCGAAAATTGCATACGAGTAAAATCCAGAGCAACCGCGCAGCATTATAAACCTTTAAAATAATGGGGCAATCAGGTTGTAGCAAAATTGTGATGAATATTGTTTGAATTAATATCAGTGTACAATACAGTGCACCTTTTGTCAATATTCAGGGGAAGCCCTGCCTCGGACAAATTCCATGTCGTCAAGAATGATATCTCCACTTGGTCATCATCTTCCATTACAACATTAAAACTTGTTCCATCCAGCCTAGAATCAACGACATGCACATTATTTATATATATTCAATATAAACCATATCAACTAACTCAAGGGTCAATTTATTACGCAGACACTGCGTGGGCAACTTGCTAGGTGCATCCTATCAAAATTTATTATCAACCAATTATATGTAATGATATATGTCAGTCGTATGTGATGATATATGATAGGAATATAGGGTCTAGGGTTTATATTTTAGTTTTTTATTTTAGAGTTTATTTTTCCATTTTAGGTTTAGATTTCAAATTTTGGATTGCAGTTATTTGTGATAATATATATCAGTTATATGTGATGATATGTACCAATTATATGTAATGATATGTAATAATTATATGAGATGATAAATTAAATTATTTAGTGCAAGGTGCATCCAGAATCATTGTATATTAATTCAAATCAGAGAGTGTTAGCAAAAACTTTTGTATTTTAACGAAGAGATTTACTTTAGTAAAAGTAGGTGAAAATCAAAAGTTGGCAAATCTAATTGCAAAAAAATTTAATGACAATAATGTTAATAACAAACTTACTCTTATTTATAAAAAAATTAATATAGAAAGAGCGCATTGGATTTTCCAAAATCAATAGTAAGCCGCCAATAATAGCTTCCATATTTTTGATTAACTGAAGCGGAAGCGAAAAGGAATTCAAAAATTGACATTTTCACACTCTAAAAATTAATAATTATATTTTGTTGAGATTCTTTTCTTGTAATGTTTGAAACACTCCTCAATTTGCTCGACGCTCAAAAGAGGAGGAGATGACACACAATAACGAGATCACATGCATGTCGGAAAACACTTATGAACACCTTGCTTTTATGAAAAGGCAATATTAAATCAAACTTACTTATCAACAAAGTCGTGAGGATGGTCTGGTTTGCTCCAAACAAGATCCCAATACCTACATTAGTTTGCTTTACATTGGTAAGTAATCAATGTGGACGATGCTTAATGCTGATCTCTAGTAATTTTAAAATTATTATAGGCACGAGGCAATAAAATTTACCCTCTGTTATTTTCTTTGTACTCGTATTCTAGTAAATTATCAATTCCATTATACTCTATTCCAGTGATCATGCCACCTGGATTTGACAATGTAACACTGAGGATGCCGTTGTCCAGCACCACCTGAAATACATAAACCACGTGAAATTGTATTATTGAGCCAAATGATCAACTTAATTAAGACATTATTGTAAAATAAGAGTTAGACTATATTGATATGTGTAAGGTATATTTTGATTGGTAAAATTACGAGCACCTAAGACTATCATACAGTTTGTGACGTGGACGGTTTAGATCCTTATCCGTTTGTAGTTTTGTGTGGTGCATGGTGTAGTCATATACATGTATGCCATTAATACGTGATGAATTTCAATTTTATTTTTAAACTAAAAGTACTTTAAATTTGTGCATTTTCTTTATATATTTAACGCAAGATACAACACTAAGTGTGTTGAGAATTTTATTCTTAGCATTTTTTCTTTTTTTAACTGTTTGCTTTTTATGGATTTAAATTAAATTAGAATTCTACATTTGTTTTCTAAGTGGACTTTAGGATTTTATTTAGTTTCCTTAGATTTTTCTAACTTTTTTATCAAGACTAGGAGTCTTAATTATTTAAGGAGAAGACACACGGCTTTTGAAAGAGGCAAGACATTTTTCAAGAAGCAGAACACGAGCAAGAGATCAAATTGGAGCTACAATTCAACATAAGGAGATTTTCAAAGTTGCGTGACCAACAGAGAAAATCATCTCAAGCGTAGTGACAAGTATTTTTGTATCAAGAGTTGATTCAATTATTTTTCATATATTACTTTGCTATTTTGTAATTGATCTTGAACAACAAATAATTAATATAGTTTTCGGGTTGTACACCCAAGTTCGTAAGTACGTTTGCTTACAGACTAAAGTTAAATTGAGTTCATTTAATCTTTTTATTCCGCTGTTTTATACTTACTCTGTATGATGTTATTATTGGAATTAAAACATCAATCATAACATCTATTGTGTCTTGCAGTTCATAATTTCCAAACTGATTGATGTTAGTTCTGGTGATAGTTATCACGAAACTTAACATCATTTTTCAAAATCATAGATCTACAAAACAACAATTGTTACCAGAGCAGGGTACTTGACATTAAGTATTTCTATCCTTGTATTTGTAGATTCATTGACATTATGGATGCTCAGGGGAATCCGCAACCTCCTATCCTCAACGGAGAGAATTACTCTCTCTTGAAGCATATGATGCGGTGGCATATCAAGAATATTGACGAACAAGCGTGGAGAACCATTCTGGTTGGATGGGAGAAACCACGAGTTACCGATGTTGATGGAGACACTATCATCAAGAAAGAAATAGGCTGGACCACTGATGAGATAGAAAATTCAAACTGGAACTCCAAGTGCATCAACACCCTCTGTGGATATGTTGACTCAAACTACTACAAAGTGATCAAAAAGTGCGAGTCAGCAAAGGATGCATGGGATGCACTTAGAGGGTGTGTGAAGGAACCCAAAGTGTAAAGAGGTCAAGATTAAGGATGCTGACTGCTACTTTCGAGTCGATGAGGATGGATGAAAAAGAGTCCATCATGGACTATTTCATGAGACTTTTGGAGATCGCAAATGAGTACGGAGAACTTGGTGAGGCCATGTCCGATTCGCGTCTTGTTGGAAAATTACTCAGATCTATTTCAAAGAAGTTTAGCGTGAAGGTGGTTGCCATTAAAGAATCAAAGGATACTGACAATCTAGACTTTGATGACTTGGTTGGGTCGCTCAAAACGTTCGATATGGAACATCTTGGTCCAACTTGAAAGAGAAGAATGTTGCCCTTACTTCCGATGTTAACTTGGATGATGACAGTGAAGGTGTTGATTGGAGAGAATTGTTAGATAAGATCGAAAATACCACCCTTGGAGAGGAAGAAGTGTCTCTGGTAACTCAGAAGTTCAACAAACATTTGAGAAGGAAAAACAACATTGGAGGGACATTTCTAAAGTTCAAAATGGAGACACCACCTCTAAAATCTTCTGGATGAAAGCTTTCTAATTTTCAACCCTCACCTTCCGAGTCCAAGACATCAAATTCCCCTAAACCTCTCAGTTAAATTCAATGTCACGAGTGTAAAAGTTGGGGGCATTACAAAAACGAATGTGCTAACACGTTGAGAAAAAAGAACTTGATTGCAAAGGAGTATGATGAAGATGAAAGTGATTCTGACTCATCTAAGTCAGTTCCTGCGCTGTTTGCTAATGTTGTATGGGATGACGACATTCCTGTTGATAACATCAATACCAACACCTGGTGTCTAATTGCGGAGGTTGTAGAGACAATTGAAAAGTACGAGAAACTGTGCATGGAGTATGACGAACTGTTTATCAATTGGGGAAATTAAGTTCTAACGGTGAAAGCTCTCATGATTAAGGTTGAGAAGCTATCTCATGAGAAGGACGATCAATTGAATATAATTATTCGTCTGGAATCAGCTCTCACAAGGAAAGACTCAGAATTAAAACGAGTGAAGACCAATTTAGAGAAGGCTCAAGATACTCTCTCAAATCTCAACAAGGGAACGATAAAGCTATATGAAATTCTGGGAATGACATTCCCAAAGTCCTCAAAGCACGGGATTGTATACAAGCCTGAATAGCAACTGCAACAAACTAACCAAAATCTGACGACCAAGCGTCACAAAAAGAGAAGAAGGCAGTATGTTTGTCATCACTATGGTGATCCTGGTTATATATGTCATTTCTGCTGGAAGAAACCGGACAAGAAAAATTTGTTTCAGAGGATAATGCAGTCTGCTGAGTCTTGTGACAGCTTCCGTGTTACTAACACCAAAGCCAACACCAAGGTCAAACAGGTATGGGTGAAGAAGGAGGAGATCAAATACAACATGATCTATACCCTCTGAAATCTCACATTCCAGGAGCATGGTATTTTGATAGTGGATGCTCCAAACACATGACCGGATCTGAAGACCTCCACTCGAATATTGTTAAATTCCAAGGAGGAAAAGTGAAATATGGTGGAGGTGCAAACAGTCAGATCATTGTCCAAGGAACTCTGCATGTTCCAGGAATTGTAAAGCTCGAAAATGTGTTACTTGTTGAAGGACTGACGACTAACTTGATCAGTATTAGTCAGTTGTGTGATGGTAGTTTCAGTGTTAAGTTCACACGAGAAAAGTGTGAAGTCTACAATGAAGGAAATTCTTGTATTCTCACTGGCCAAAGAGCCTCCGACAATAGCTATCAAATTAATGAGGATGTATTCTGTAAGTTGTCTCAATTAAGCAATGCCGAGGTATGGCATCAAAAGCTCGGACATGTCAACTATAAGATGTTGGAAAGGCTGGTGAAGAAAGAAGCTGTAAATGGTTTACCGAAGCTCAACACGAAGATCATTCCAGTTTGTGAAGCATGTCAAAAAGGGAAACAAGTCATGGTGCCACACCCATATGTACAAAGCCTCACCACATCAAATTGTTTTGAACTCATGCACATGGACCTCATGGGACCACTTGAAGTGGAGAGCCTTGGAGGTAAAAGGTATGTTCTGATCATTGTTGATGATTTTTCTAAATTTACTTGGGTTGGATTTTTAAAAGAAAAATCTGAGGCTTTTGAAGCTTTCAAAAAACTTGCTAAAGAGTTGTGCGTGTGTTTTGGTGTGAGCATAGGTAGAATCAGGTCTGATCATGGAAATGAATTTAAAAATGTGGCTTTTTCAAACTATTGCTCAAAGGTAGGAATAACTCATGAATTTTCATCTCCCATTACCCCCCAACAGAATGGTATAGTTGAACGGAAAAATAGATCTATTGCGAGATGACTAGAACAATGCTTATCTCAAACGAAATTGCAAAACACTTTTGGGCAGAAGCAATGAACACTGCTTGCCACACAATCAATAGGGTGTATTTCAGACCTGGGTCACATATTACTCCCTACGAACTGCTGTTGGGTAAAAAACCTAGCTTGAGTTATTTTCATGTCTTTGGGTGTGTTTGCTATGTACTAAATGATAGGATGCATCTCTCAAAACTGGACTCGAAAAGTGACAAATGTGTTTTCATGGGATATTCTCAGAATAGTCATGCTTAGAGATTGTTTAACCTTAGAACACGTTGCATGATCGAGTCAGTCAATGTGAAATTTGACGATTTGATTAGTAGAATTAAACCTGCTGAGGACAATGATCTGGTGTATGATCAAAGTCCTCAATATGTTTCGGATGATATAGGCGATAGTGCAGGTACAAAGACTGAAGCTGCAGGTGGTGACAGTTCTGGTGACATGTTTCCAAACCCAACACCACCACATGACAGAATTGGCGACCTAACACCTGTTTTAACACCAACCCTAGAAGCTCATGAATTAGATTCAGACTCAGGTGAAGATAGTTCGGACAATCAAATTGACCTATATCAAAGGGATATTCCATCAAGAGTTCAGAGGAATCATCCGACAGGTCAAATCATTGGAGATCTTGATGAGAGAAGTACAAGGAAGAGACATGTAAACTTCAAAGAAATTGTAAGATATGTCTGTGTATCGACTAACTACTCTAAAATTCGAGAGACATTGTTCTTCTAATACAGAGCCAAAGCGTGTGGAAGATGCTCTGAAGAATGAGTTCTGGATCAAAGCCATGCAGGAGGAGTTGGATCAATTTGACAAGAATGATGTTTGGGACTTGGTTCCCCCTCCTGAAAATACACATGTCACTGGTACTAAGTGGGTTTTCAAGAACAAAACCGATGAAGCAGGAAACATTGCTAGAAATAAGACAAGGTTGGTTGCACAAGGATATACTCAGATTGAGGAAATCGATTTCGATGAGACATTTTCACCGATTGCACGTATAGAATCGGTAAGAGTCCTTATTGTTGTTGCTTGTCATTTGAAAATATCTCTACATCAAATGGACATTAAGAGTGCATTCATGAATGGTGTTTTGAGTGAAGAGTTGTATGTTGAGCAACCTAAAGGGTTTGTTGATCCTCACAAACCTAATTTTGTTTTAAAATTAAAAAAGGCTTTGTATGGTTTAAAACAAGCTCCAATAGCTTGGTATGAGAGGTTGACTCAATATTTACTGTTTTTAAACTTTAGACGAGGTGAAGTTGATAAAACCTTATTTCTCCTCAAATCCAACAAGCACATTCTTATAGTTCAAATTTATGTAGATGATATTATTTTGGACCCACTGGTGAATAGTTGGTGAAGGATTTTGTAGCTCGGATGTCAGATACATTCGAAATGAGCATAGAAGGTAATCTTTCTTATTTTCTTGGTTTACAAATTAAACAACTTGAAGATGGTATTTTCCTTTCTCAAACCAAACATGCTAAATATCTCATTAAGAAATTTGGGTTAGAGAATGATAAGCATAAGAAAACACCATTGGGTAAAACTAAGAAACTGTCGAGAGATGATGTTGGGATCAGTGTTGATAACACCGTTTATAGGAGTATGATAGGAAGTCTCCTGTATTTAACTGCTATCAGGCCTGATATAATGTACAGTGTATGTCTTTGTGCCAAGTATCAATCTAATCCCAAGGAGTCATATTTAAAAGCTGTAAAAAGAATAATTAAATATGTGGCTGGTACAAGTGATCTAGGGATATGGTATACCAAAGATACTTGCACTGAACTCGTTGGTTACACTAATTCATATTAGGCAGGTGATGTCATAGATAGGAAGAGTACCACTGGTGGATGTTTCTTCTTGTGTAGTAACCTGGTTTCGTGGTACAGTATGAAACAAAATTGTATATCCCTCTCTACAGTTGAAGATGAATATATCACAACTGGAAGTGCGTGTACGCAGCTTTTGTGGATGAACCAGATGATTGAAGACTACGGTCTCATAGTAGTATTCTGACCGTACTCTGTGATAATACGAGTTACATAGATATCTCAAAAAATCCCGTTCAACACTCTCGAATAAAACACATTGACACCAGGTATCACTTTATCCGAGACTTGGTTGAGAGGAAGATAGTGAGTCTTGAGCATGTAGAGACAGACAATCAGCTTGCTGATATCTTCACAAAGGCATTAGATTTAGAGACATTCTCTCTCTTGAGAAAATATCTTGGTATGTGCATTGTCTAGTCAGTTAGTTTTGATTTTATGACAACCAAAACTGTCATCAGTCATAACGTTTGTATATTTATACATGCAGTTTTATCTTCTCTTACATACATAATATGAATACATTGAGTCTGGTGAAAAGTGCAAAAAGATCATGTGTTGTAATAAAAGTGGTGGCAAAAGGACTAACCTCTTCAACTAGGTGATTGTGGAACTTTCCCACAGAAACTGGTTTTCTCCCAGGTCCAAAAACAAGAGGTGTCTGTAGAAATTGCTAAAGATAAGATATTTCTCTTCAAATATCTAAAAGGATGAAGAAAATTTGGATTAAAAAGATTCAATCTTTAAAATTTCACCTCATTGAGCGATTTTGACGTAGTCATAAACATGGGTTAAGGGGTCTGTTTTCATTGACTTCACCTGAAGTAATGTTGGTTGTAATGTCATCAGTCATGAAAAGCAACATTGATCAAGTCATTGAAACCATAAAGTTTTTTTTTTTTTAACTTTTTAGGTCATGATTTATTAGGCATCACTTAGGACATTCATACTTTGTGAAGTTGCCTAATTGTTGTGTGTTATGTTACTTGTTCTTGTATCTTTCTTTGAAATCTCTTAATCTTGTTGTGGGTTTAGTGAATCATTTGTTTCAGTGGTGTTATAATAGGTGGGTTGAACTGGTAATACGAGATTGACATGGCTAGTGAATTTTCACTTTGTACGTATTTTTATGGCTATGGTGATGGTTTAAAAGTTCGGCTTTATTTCGATTTTATGAAGTAGTTGAGACGTGAGTTTTTTTTTTTTGGGATAGTGGTTGATTGGTTAGAGATCTTGTGTCCTAATTTAAGGGGGAGTGGATTTTTTTTGGAAGGAAAGAAAATCTTTTGGGGTTTTAAATAGAATAATAGGTAATTAAGGGATTTACTTTACCTTTCCCTCTCCTAGGCAATGGTCTTTTTTTTTTAATTTAAGTAGTCTGATTTCTTACCGTTTGTCCCACTGTTCCACAAATCCTTCTACGAATTAAACTTTTTCACTCTCAATTCACCGTCTCCTTCTCGAATTGTTCTTTGTTTTTTTGTTCTCTTTGGAATTTATTGCAGGATGGCCTCTCCGAGAAGAATTCCAGAGCTTGATGCTAGCGTGCAGAGCTCAACTGATGAACAGGTACTAATGAATCTCCCTAGATTCGGTGGCCTTGACATCCGCAAGAAAATCGGTGGTACTTCCTCACAAAACCCGTCACCGATTCCAACACCGCCTGTCAGTTCGCCGCCGCCCAACTCTCAGGACGTCGTTCCTATTCTGGTGCTTATTGCCGTTGATCCATAGGTCCAGGTTTTTCTAGGACAGACCGGGAATGAAATTGATGTTGACAATCCTCCTAACTTGCCATTAATTATCGAAATTTTTGGGAGAGTTGGTAATCCGACCTTGAAGAGGTCACGTCGGCTGAGAAATATTCCTCTGGGCGTGGTGGCGTTGGCTGTTCCGAAAAGTCAAGCAGCCCCGAGGCGCAATGTGCCAATTGAGCACATAAACTTGGCTGAGGACGTCACCATCATGACAAACTCGGATGATGAAGAATATGTGTCTGCTGCTCCTGTTGCTGCACCGGCGACCTCCGCTGATCCCAGCTTGGCAAAGACGGTGACTCCTCGCCGAAAGTAGACTGTCAAGCTCACTGATAAGAAGAAACCTCCGGCGTCAATTGAAGTGTCTCCAAGGTCAACTGCAACTTAGTATTCAGATCCTCCTTATGAGATTCCTGATTTTTTTACTAGAGAGGTGTCGAGTCCCTCGAGGCCCGTTGCTGATCCTCCTCTCACCCCTGCTCATGCGGATCAGTCTGAACCTGAACCAAATCTTGTTTTCGAGTACTCTCCTGATACCTCTGATGAGATACCTATTCGTGATTTTTGAACTCCGTGAAGGCTGCAAAGAAGAAGCCCAAGGCCTCTGTGACTGTTGTTACTCAACAAGATGATGTTGGTTCTGATGACATGTCACCAAAGCCAACATCACCCATTGCTGCTCCCACCTCTTCCTCAAGCTCAGATTCTACTACTGATTCTGTCACTCCTTCCTGGGGCACGTATCCTCCTTCTAATTTTGAAGGTGATATTGGTAATCTCCTTGCCTCTGACGATGTAGAGATTGAAGACATGGTTCCAATATCTGTGAAGTTTTTAATATCCAAAGCCGAGAATTTGTTTTCTGACTATCGTCTCCGTGGGATGATTGATGAAAGAAGAGTCCCCGTAGAAATTTTCAAACGACATAATTTGATTGAGTTTTTCGAACATCGAGGTATGTATTCATGGTGTCTACTACAACGCCTTTTGTTAGGGATGTTTTTATGGAGTTTTATGCAAATCTCCTTCCCTCTGCTACTGATCCCGGCTCTTTGAATTACGGGAAAGTGTTTGTCCGTGGGAAAGTTTTATGTTTTACTCCAGATTTGATTAATGAGACATTTGGAACTGAGGCATACCAAGGCAACTTGACTGTTGATGATATGGATGAGGTCATCCAGCTTTTGTCTGAGGGGTTATTGAATAAGTGGCGTTAACAGTTGCCCAGCACTCGATTGTCCTCCCTCTACTAAATATTACATAAGGTGGCAATTTTCAACTGGGTTCCCACAAAGAATGCAACGGTTTTAACCCGACCTCAAGCTCAGTTTTTGTACAAGCTTGGTCGGGGAATCAAGTTCAATTTTGGTCAACAGGTGTTTGATGCCATAACCAGGTTTGCCATAACCAAAACCGCTTCCTCTCTTTGTTTTCCTTCTCTTATTTATAGCATTCTGGAGAATCAAGGCCCTACGCTTTCTGGAGATGATGTTCTGACCGGAAAAGCTGGGTGGTTCACCTTATGTGGCCAGCACTTGGCCGGGGCACATATCGTCGATCTCCCTTGGCAAGCAACTTCGGGCTGGTATTGCTTCTGGTGAAATTTATGACGTTCCCGACACCGGTCCCAACATGGTTCGTCTTCCTACTCAGGTTGTACATGCTCTAATTATTCTGCTGGATACCCAGATTGCACAGCTACAGGCCCTGCGTGGTTCTTTGTTGGAGGCCCTTTTGGCTTCTGAACAAAAAGGGGGACAAAATGAGGCTGACGACACTGATGATGTTGTTGATGGTGCTGATGGTGAAGCTGACGAGGTGTTTGCAAGCTTAGCCAAGTAAAAGAGGAGGAAAAGGATCATTCAAGGAACAAGAAGCTAAAGAAAATGAGGAGGCTGCTAAGGAAAAGGAAAGCTGAGGGTGAAGGAACTTCGACATCTCCTCGTCGTTCAAAGAGGACTTGTGGCTTTTTTTGTGTGTTGCGTCGTTTGTGTTTTATCCAGAAAGGCAAAAGGAGGAGATTGTTGAGAATTTTATTCTTAGCACTTTTTTCTTTTTTAGTTGTTTGCCTTTCATGGACTTAAATTAAATTATGACTCTAGATTTATTTCCTAAGTGGAGTTTAGAACTTTATTTAGTTTCCTTAGTTTTTGTCTAACTTGTTTATCAAGACTAGGAGTCTTGATTATTTAAGGAGAGGATAACGACGCAAATTACACACGGCTTTTAAAAGAGGCAAGATGTTTTCAAGAAGCAGAACACGAACAAGAGATCGACTTGGAGCTACGATTCAGCATAAGGAGATCTTCAAGGTTGCGTGACCAACGGAGAAGATCATCTCAAGCGTAGTGACAAGTATTTTTGTATCAAGAGTTGATGCAATTGTTTTTCATATATTACTTTGCTATTTTGTAATTGATCTTGAACAACAAATAAGTACTATAGTTTTTGGGTTTGTACACCCAAGTTCGTAAGCACGTTTGCTTACGGACTAAAGTTAAATTGAGTCCATTTAATCTTTTTATTTAGCTATTGTTTTATACGTACTCTCTTTGATGTTATAATTAGTGTTAAAACATTAATCATAACATCTATTGTGTCTTGCAGTTCATAATTTCCAAACTGATTGATGTTAGTTCTTGTGATAGTTATCACGAAACTTAACATTATTTTTAAAAATCATTGATCTACAAAACAACAGAGATAAGACTGCAATGGCATTTCTAGATAAATATGATCGTCCGCGAAAATTAGTTTAATCATTTACTGTAGGTGTTTTATTATTTATTTTCGCAAAGTATCTTTGTTTATTTTATTTCTTTTAAGAATAAGTTTATATTTGTTAGGAGTCCATCGAACGTTAGTATTTAAGTTCATTTCTATGTTATTATTAAGGTTCAATAATCTTGATTGAAACTATAACGATAAAGTTTTCTCCTTCTTATGCTTTCACTACCTTAGTTGGTACCAGCAGTTTAACTATGATTAATCCATCATATCTCCACAATGTGCACCTGACCAAATGGACCCTCAGCACGACAAAGCTATAGTGGATTTGGGACATTAGGGTGAGGGACTAGTCGCGACTATCGTGGAGATTTGTTTGGTGGTGACTGGACCGTGTCGGCAAGCACGATAATTGCGTGCCTGCTACAAGGCGTGATGGTGCTAGGAGACGTGACACCCACAAGTCTCCATGTTAATCGTCTCCTCCAGGTTGTTATAACAATTATGAAACATTTTCCATGGCAAACCCTTTCCTCGTTTTAGCGCCGCCAGTAAATTTTCACGGCAAAGACGATCATCATTAGGAGATGATTTTCAAACTAGGTTTTCCGGAAGTCAATGGCGGGCTCTACGCCTATGAATTTCTTTATTGATTTAATTATATAATGGAGTTTTTGGATTATAAAGTAGTGTCGGACCATCATCATTTTCCAGCAGTAACCCAAGCCTACTAGGCACCGACAGGGAAATCACGCATTAGAACATGGGCAAATTTTAGTAAACATTTGGAACTCAGAATCCTGCACTTTAATTATTTACATACACTGTACTGGCGCTTACAGAATCTATAACAAGGGTCTCACATTATCTACTCTTACGATTCATAGATCTCTCAGTTCGAGTAGAGAAGTTTTATTAGTGTCACTAGTGTGGATCTCTAAGAAACATAAGACGGGACAATCTGCCCCTTTGAAATGGTTTGTGCCTATGCCGGTTGTTGACACCCGCCCCGATTGGTCAACCGCTCATGATTAGTGTTATTTGGGATGAACAGTTGACTAGGCTTCCACGTTGCTTCACGTGCAATGAACTCGGCCATCACCAAGCTACATGTCATAAGGCTGGGTTTCACGCGCTCTTCTGCCGATGAATTTTCATCTGAGGGTTAAGATGGCCCACTTGTCTTTGATATTGAGGTCAAGACCAAGAACATCAAGGAACATCTTACTTAGGATGTAGGTTGATAGAATAGAGCGACCTAAAGAGTTTAGGTCGCATGAGAGGTCGCATGATCAGCGACCTAAAGAGCTCAGGTCGCCCGAGTGGTAACATGATCAGCGACCTAGCATCGATAGGTCGCATGAGTACTGACCTACCCAACGACCTGATAAACCTCAGTACCGAGCTCTAAAAGGTCGTCATAAGAGCCCGCGGTGATTGCTTGGTGTCCGCAATACAAGATGATGTCAGCCCTAGGATAGTACATCCAGCTAGCCCCTACAGCTGTCAGAATGTACTGTAGCAATCTTTACAATTCATTATAAAGAGCCGTTGTCAAGGTGTACTGAAGTAATCGTAGCCACACATTCTAGGGTTACCATAGTAAGGTGTATTGCTATAAATAATCCTACACTGTTCATTTGAATGTAACAAGAAAGAGTTTAATATATTCATCATCTTGAACAAAGAACTACTATGCTTACACTTACCATTATTAGCTCGCTATCTTTCTATCATGGTATCAGAGCAGGTTTAGCCTGTCTCTGACGACCTCACCTACCTTTATCTCAAAAAAAAAAAAAATGGCTACAACAGAGGATACTGTTACAAGCCAAACAAATACCCCGGCTAATCCAAATGGCATCTTACCTACTACCAACTTTATACAACCTCAAAGCCAGCTCATTTCCATCAAACTCAATGATACTAATTTTTTTCTTTGGAGGCAACAGACCCTAACTGCAATTAAAGTCTATGGCCTTGAATCTTTTATTTTCAATAACCATTCACCTCCGGCACCTACCATTAATGTGCCCAATACCTCTCAAATTACAGTTAATCCAGAATATATCAACTGGATGAGGCAAGATCAACTGCTTGCCTCCTGGTTACTTTCTTCCTTATCTGAAAATCTACTGGTCATGATGGTCGGCAAGAACACAGCCAGAGAGATCTGGCAGGCCTTAAATTCAAATTTTTCTTGTCAATCAAGAGCCAGACTCATGCAGTAAAAATTGCAGCTTCAAACTCTGAAAAAGGCGCCCTTTCCATGAGAGAATTTCTGGGCAAAGTTAAAGCCTGTTGTGATGCCCTTGGCACTGCTGGAGAACCTGTTTATGAACAAAATCATATCTTGCATATCCTGGGAGGTTTAGGACCTGATTATAACCCTGTTGTGGTCGCTGTCACCTCCAGAGTGGAGCCTTACAACCTGAACGATATCTATGCCATGATGTTGAGTCTTGAGTCCAGATTTGATACCTTTTCTGCATCTCCTGTCATAAATACTGATGGATCTGCACCAGTGGCTAATGTAGCCACACAAAACAACCACAACCAAAGAAGTTACAATAGCTCATTGAACAGCTCGCTAAACAGGCCGCCGACCTACAACACCTATCGAGAAAGAGGCAGGAGCAACAGCTACAGAGGTTGAGGGGGGCAGAGGCTACAGAAACAACAATAATCGAGCAGCTTGCCAAGTCCGCGGGCTGTCTAATCATACCGCAGACAAATGCTATCAGATATTTGACTCTGCATATCCTGGGCCTACTAATATGCAACCTCAAACTCAGATGCAAGCACAAACAGCTCAAACAAGAAGTGGCCTCCCTACTCAGACAAACTCTGCATCCTTGTCAGCAATGTCAGCCTTTCCAGATTTTCTCAGCGACCCCTTTTGGTATGCAGACTCTGGTGCATCCAACCATGTCACCAATGAACTCTCAAACCTCAACATAGCCTCAGAATTTCAAGGTCACAACAAGCTTCAAGTTTGTAATGGAACAGGTTTGCACATTTCACATATTGGCAATTCTTTACTCACAAAACCTCATTCGAAATCTTTTATCTTAAAAAATCTTTTGCATGTTCCTGAAATTACCAAAAATCTTCTTAGTGTGTCGCAATTGGCCAGAGATAATTCTGTGTTTTTTGAATTTCACCCCAATCTTTGCTTTGTTAAGGATCAAGCTACACACCAAGTGCTTCTCTAAGGTTCTCTTAAAAATGGCCTCTACAGCTTCGATGTTTAATGGGTCAAGTCCCCTGCACCTACACAAGTGATACCCTCTAGAGTTTCTACTTTCTCAGCTCGCTTAGTTCAGGATAATAAGTCCAACAATCTAGATCTGTGGCATTCTAGATTAGGACATGCTGCTCATAATATTGTAATAAAAGTAATGAAAGACTGTAATATTACCTTTGTTATTAATTCTAAAAAGTATCCTTGTGATTCTTGTATGCAAGCCAAAAGTCATGCCTTACCTTACAATGATTCTGAATCTACTTATACTTCACCCTTAGAACTTATCCATACAGATGTTTGGGGACCATCTTCTGTTATCTCCTCCACTGGATCGCGCTATTATGTTTACTTCATAGATCACTTCCAGGTTCACATGGATATATTTTTTAAAAGCCAAACCCGAAGTTAGGTCTGCTTTCATTCATTTAAAAAACCTTGCTGAAAACTAGCTTTCCTATAAAATCAAAACCGTACAAAGTGATTGGGGTGGGGAATTCAGAAACCTCACTCAGCTTTTTCATGACTCTGGCATTGTCCATAAAGTTTCCTGTCCTTATACACCAGCTCATAATGGTCTTGCTGAACTAAGACACAGAACCATAATAGAAATGGGACTAGCAATGATGACTCATGCTCACATTCCACTTACATTCTGGGATGATGCTTTTAGCACTGCTGTTTACATCCTCAATAGATTGCCTGTCAAACCCATCAAATATGTGTCTCCACTACAAAAGCTTCATGGCCATAAACCTAACTACAGCTCGCTCAGAGCCTTCGGCTGCTTATGCTATCCCAATCTCCAACCTTACAACAAGCACAAGCTGGAACACAAATCTTTACCAGGCACATTTCTTGGTTTCACATCCAAACATAAAGGTTTCAAAGTTCTCTCACCAAATGGTAAGGTCATAATCTCTGGAGATGTCATCTTTGATGAAAGCAAATTTCCCTTTGCCATCCACTCCCAACATCACCAAATCCCTACTCCAGATCAAACCTCCTCCTTCCATCAACCGGGACCCCCAGTCTCAGAACCAAATGCAATTCCTCAAGACCCTGCAATTATACCTTACACCAACGATGTTGTTGGTTGTCACTCTCCTCTCCACAGTCAATCTCCCAATCATTCTCAAACACCTCTAAATTCTTCTCCATCCTCTCATCAACCTGTATCTATCTCCTCTGACTCCACTCACACCACAATTCCCCTGTGTGTAAATTTGCCAATTGTGAATTGTTCACCACCTATTTCTGTTACTAACAATGCAGCTGCAGCCCAGAAGCAACATCACATGGTCACCAGGTCGCAAACAGGCAATCTCAAGCCCAGGGTCTTCACTGCTCATGTTTTGGACTCGCAAGAACCCTCCTCCTTTCAGGAGGCACTCTCACATCCCCTTTGGAAACAGACCATGGATACTGAATATAAGTCCTTGATTCAGAATGCGACCTGGACCCTTGTTCCTGCTCCACCTAACAAATCTATTATTGGTTACAGATGGATTTTCAAGCTTAAACGACATGCTGATGGGAGTAGTGCTCGATATAAACCTCGACTAGTGGCAAAAGGCTATACTCAAACTACTGGCATTGAGTTCTCAGAAACCTTCATCCCGGTGGTTAAACCAACCACAATCAGAATTACTTTGTCCCTCGCTACTTACTATAATTGTTCTGTTCACCATCTTGATATTAACAATGCTTTCCTTCATGGTCATACTGATGAAGAACTTTACATGGCTCAACCTCCTGATTTTGAATCTCCTTCTTGTCCATCACATGTCTGTAAGCTCGCGAAGTCTCTATATGGTTTCAAAAAGGCTCCTCGAGCCTTGTTCTTCATGCTCAAACAAGTTCTGTGCACTCTTGGATTCTCCAACTCCAGAGCTGATCACTCTCTGTATTACAAAATCTCTGGAACTTCCTTCATTTGGCTCCTGGTTTACATTGATGATATTCTGATAACTGGAAATAATAACTCTGCGATCTCCCAGGTCATCACACAGCTTCATACATTTTTATCTCTGAAAGACCTGGGAGAAATCCATCACTTCTTAGGCGTTGAGGTAAACCGAACAGAAACTGGCATGCATCTCTCACAGACTAAGTATATCAAAGAATTACTGAATAAAGCTAAGATGATTGAAGCCAAACCAACCCCCACCCCAATGGTCACATCTCCTAGTCTGTCCAGACATAATGGTACCCCCTTTGTTTATGTCTCTATTTACAGGAGTATTATCGGCTCACTCCAATATGCAACAATCACCAGGCCAGATATTGCCTTCAGTGTTAACAAAGTGTGCCAGTATATGAAAAATACTCTTGATACCCATTGGCGAGCAGTCAAATGGATCTTGCATTATCTAGCAGGAACAACGACCTATGGCATTAAATTTACAAAGCACTCTGTCTTACACTTGACAGGTTTTTCAGATTCTGATTGGGCCTGCGACCTCGATGACAGAAAGCCAATCACTTGTTTATGTATATTTTTAGGACGCAATATCATCTCCTGGTGCTCCAAGAAGCAATCATCAATATCCAGGCCCAGCACTGAAGCCGAATACAGAAGTTTAGCTCACATAACAACAAAATTACTTTGAATTCAGGCTCTTCTTTCTGAGCTACAGGTTAAACTTCCTCAGGTACCAACTGTTTGGGTTGACAACTTCGCACTATATATCTTGCGAGCAATATTGTTCTACATGCACGGACCAAACACATTAAAATTGATTTCCATTTTATTCGGGATCAGGTTACTGCGCGAAAGCTGAAAGTACATCATGTCTCGTCTCTTTATCAGATAGCATATTCCCTGACCAAACTGCTGAGCAACCGATTCTTCACTCGGTTACGAAGTCAGCTTCAAGTCCTTCCTTTGACCTCGTTCGAATTGAGGGGGCATGAAAGAATAGAGCGACCTAAAGAGTTCAGGTCGCACGAGAGGTCGCATGATCAGCGACCTAAAGAGTTTAGGTCGCCCGAGTGGTCGCATGATCAGCGACCTAGCATCGATAGGTCGCATAAGTACCGACTTACCCAGCGACCTGATAAACCTCAGTACCGAGCTATAGAAGGTCGTCATAAGAGCCCACAGTGATTGCTTGGTGTCCGCACTACAAGATCATGTCGGTCCTAGGATAGTACATCGAGCTAGCCCCTACAACTGTCAGAATGTACTGTAGCAATCTTTACCATTCATTATAAAGAGCCGTTGTCAAGGTGTACTGAAGTAATCGTAGTCACACATTCTAGGGTTACCATAGTCAGGTGTATTGTTATAAATAACCCTACACTGTTCATTTGAATGTAACAAGAAAGAGTTTAATTTATTCATCATCTTGAACAAAGAACTACTGTGCTTACACTTACCATTATTAGCTCGCTATTTTTCTACTAAGGTCAATATTTCGTCCTTCATTAGACATATTATACCCCACAAGCTTTGTCTAATGATTGGGTTCATCGCATCCACAATTTTGAATCTTCTTACATGGTGAACAGTAAGGTTTGCAAATTTATTATTGATCAGGATTATGTGAGAATGTCCTAGCTTCTTAGGTGGTATGAAAATTATGTTGGTCAGTTGAAGCCCACCAGCACCCTAATCAACTGACATGGATTCAACGAGGGAATTCTATTACTATGGATCATCATGTCATTGTTCTCTTGTTCATTGGTTCTGCGTATAAAGATTATATTATGTGTAACGTGGTTTTGATGGTGCATGTAACTTATTTTTTGGATGTCCCTGGCTATTTAACTAAGCAATTAGTCATGATGGACACCTCAATAGGTATAGATTTTTTTTAGGAGGGTTAAGACTGTGTTGAAACCATCCACTCATCGGCTATCAACATCACCACCCCCACTTTTGATCCTTTTATTGTTGCGCAAAACATTTTCTCATGAATTGTGTAATTCCTCAGTTGTGTTTCTTTTTCTCAGAATTGAGTCATCTGATTCTAATTCATTACCATAGGCCGTAGCACCAATCCTCAACGAGTTTGACGACGTGTTTCCCTCAAATCCTCATGCCGGCCGCCCTCCTCTTCACGACACACAACACCAGATCGATCTTATTCCAAGCGCGTCTCTTCCGAACAGACCTCATTATTATATGAATCCCTCTGAGCATGCAGATTTACTAGTTCAAAAATGGCCGGCCCCTCGATCCTTCAAAAATCTCGTAGCTTTCATGGCCTTTCATCTTTTTATCATCACTTCCTATCATTTTATTTTACGCCCCCTGCCATTGGCTGTTTAAGTGGTAAGTCATTTGTCTGGACTCCGGAGGCCGAGCCTTCCTTCCAACTTATCGAGTTAAAACTCACATCCGCAGTGGTTCTTCTTTTACCTAACTTTTCTCTTCCTTTTAAGCTTTATTACGACGATTCAAAGGTTATATTAGGCACTGTTTTGAGTCAGCATGCACGTCTGATGGCATTCATCGTGAAAAGTTTTCAGGTCTACACACCCATTACAACACTTATGATGTTGAATTCTACGTCATTTTATGAGCGGTACATTATTGACATCCGCAAATTTGTTCTTTATATGGACCACAATGCCCTTTTTCACCTTGATATATAAATAATATACCCACCTACCATGCATCATGGGCGGCATGTTTGAAATAATTTACATTTATGTTTAAATATCATTCCGTCTCCTACAATCGTGTGGTCGACACATTGAGTCTTTGTATTATGGTCTTGATTGATATATGGGCCATCGTTATGGGAATTCATTTAACTTATGATATACATGCTTTAGACCTTTATTTTGGTTCCATATGTTCTCATGTTCAGACGAGTCCTCATTAGGATTTAATATTATCGGATGTGTTCCTTTTTAAGGGCTTGCATTATTGTGTCCAAGGTTCGCTGGTGAAGTTGGTGGAAGCTGTGCATAGAGAAGTACATATGGGTTGGGACTGCTCTATTGACCTTGTGCAACCTTCTTATTACTTCTCATCTCTTTGTCTCGACGTCACTAGTTTTGTCGCGCGTTGCCGCATTTTTCAGGTGGGTAAGGGCACAACGCTGAATGCCCTTTTGTAAATGTTGCCTGTTACTTCCAGCCATCGATCGACCGTTACTATGGACACTATTTTGGGTTTGTTGCACACCCAATGTGGCAATGTTTCTATTTTTGTTGTGGTTGACCGTTTCTCCATATTAGTCAATTTTGTGTCGTGGAAGCGTACAACTGATGTTGTTAATGTCACCCAATTATTCTTTCGCAAAACTTACCACTTGCATGGAATGTTGTCATATATTGTGTTCGATTGTGACATGTATTTCTTAAGTTTTCGATGCGCTTGTGGCTTCTGATGAATATACAATTGAATTTTAATAGTGCATACCACCCACAAACCGACGACCAAAAGAAGGTTGTGAATATTTCATTGGTTAATATTACGTTGTTTGGTTGGGGAACAACTCAAGTTGTTGAACAATAAGCTTATCCAAGCCAAGTGCCCACAATCCAACTTCTAATAGTAATATAGGCCTGAGTCCCTTTCAAGTGGTGTACAGGTGTATCCTGCGGGGTCAATCTGACCTCATCATGTTGGCTTCTCCAGCACGCGGTGATTGTCTAGTTGTTAAGATGATCGAGGAGATGCGGTAGGTTCATGCGTCTACCTATGCCAAGCTTGCTGAGTTGAACCACTGGTATAAGGTCACGACAGATGTGCACCCTTCGTTCAGTTAAAATTGAGGTGGGTGACTTTGTATAGGGAGTTTTAATGAAGATCGATATCCAGACCACGAATACACAACTTTCAACTAGCAAGATCGGACCTGTTGGGATCATTGCGAATATTAATCCTAATGCCTATAACCTCAAACTTCCCTTAAATATTCAGCTTCTGATGTCTATAATGTCAAACATTTGATTCCTTTTGTTAGTGACAATCTCCCTAGAGATGAGACTCTATCTGTTTCGAAGGTGAATCATCTTTACGAGGGGAAAATTGATGGAGATGAGACTTCAATGGAATTTCTTAATAAATATGATCATCCACAGAAATTAGTTTAATTATTTATTGTAAGCGTTTTATTATTTATTTTCCTAAGTTATATTTATTATTATTATTTTCTTTTTGAAGAAGTTTATATTTATTATGAGTCCATCAAACACGAGTATTTAAGCTCGTTTCTACGTTATTGGTAGAGTTGAATAACTCTTATTGAAATTATATATCGAAAGATTTCTCTCCTTTGTGATTATTAAGCTTTCGCTGCATCATTATGTCTTCTTACAAAATCTTTATGTTTTCTTCTTCCGTCTATTTCCATTATTTCTGCTTGAGGTCCAAGACTATATTCTACTATATAATCGGACTTTCTTATGAAATATCCATCGTTTAGGATCCTAATTGATGCAAACCAAAATGTCCATACGTAATATTATTTTATATATGATGTTTTTTGTAGTAAGCGACCTCATTTCCTGGAGAGGGTGTTCCTCTGGGAGGTGAGCGAGCTGAGTGATTTCAGTGGAAGAGTAAGCGAGCTGGTTTGTGGAGTAGCGACCTGGAGTATGAGGATGAATTCTCATATAGGGTCGTGACCTCTTGTGGTTTGAGCTGTGTACTTGAGCTCGGTTATGGGCCTTGTGAATATCAAGCCTGCGGGCTTAGTGTGAGTGGTTTATGAGGTTTTGGTGGACTGTATGGAAAGAATAATGGGCCCAGGCCTATTCTATTAATTTAATGAGAGGTTTATTGTTTATGGGAACTTAGCATATTGATATTGGAGGAATCCTAATTCTAAGACATTTGTGGTATTTATGGAATTGTGGTAGGAGAAGGTAACCCTTGCTTGGGAATGACTTCTCTTGTATCTATAAAAGGGGTGCATACCTCTTATTATTTATCAAGTCAATATCATTATATTGCATTATTGTTGAGAAAAGAAGTGTTGAGTGTTTTTCGCTTATTAACTTAAGTGTCGGAGGGCCTTAACGGGCTCGAAATCCGACCCGTTCGAGGCGTTGTTTTGCAGGATCAAGCGAGGTCGCCAGGATATTCACGGAGGGCTCGAGAGGTCGCTGTGACGTATTTAGAAGCATTTTCAGGTCGCTAATCTCTTTTGAGGTTAGTACCCCCTTTATTTGGTAGCCCAACTTTTGGACTCATCAAATTGGCGCCGTCTGTGGGAAAGAGGGACATCGAGTCCTTGAGCGAAAGACGTGAGGTACACAATTTTCGTAAGTCTAAAATCTGACTGCGCTATAAATTTAAAAATTATTTTCTATCGTTTCAACCGTTGGATCGTGTTAAAATTTTTAAAACCTCAAGGACTTTTGAATTACGTTTTGAACGGTGGAAATCGGATTTTGAGGTACAAGGAAATATATATAGATTTTCGAGTGAAGCAGATTTTATTTTCGGAAAATTCTGCGCAGCGTTTTTCAAAATACGATTGTACATAATATAAACCGTTGGATCAAGACAAAAATTGGATATGTTATTATAAACATATTGAAGTTCAGTTTGAACGATGAAGATTTGAATATGAGTTCAGAAAAATTTTATAACGAATTTTGTACAGAGCTGATCCTGTTTCACAAAAACTGTTTGTCTAGTTTCTTTTAAAACTTAAATTATGCGCAGTCTAACCGATTGGATGAAGTTGAATTTTGGATATAATATGCACGATATATAGTGGTTAAATATGAATAGTGGTGGAGATCAGGTTTTGAAGATTTGTAAACACGAATAAAGGTTGTGATGCTTGCGTTTTATTTATTGATCATATACTAACGGACTGAGTAAGGTCTATTTGTTGAGTTTGTATTAATGTTGATTTTTGAGGGTTACTTTATGTGTTGCTTGGACCTTAACCCGGGAATGGTCAACGTAAAACAAACGCGATGAGGTCTCGTGTTCAAACATTCAAGGTCGATTTATTTTGGTGCTCGGAGTCTAAGACGATGAGGTCGCCCTTCACAAGTCATGATAAGTTTTCTCTCTTATATTTATCGAACTAGTTATTGCGCTCAAATTTTTTGCATAAACCGAGTCGGATGGTGGGTTTTATTTGTTACTTATTGGTTCATCCGCGTTTGATTGGGGAACACTTGATTTTTTATGGGTCTCGATTAAATAGGATGGTGGATATTGGACGGAATAATTTGGGTAATGTTGGCTAATTTAATTAAAATAACGGAACCTCTTAATTCAAAGAGATGTCAAAATTGTCTTATCTCAATGAAATTGGTATTGGTTCTATTTATTTCTGCACCTAGAATATAAAAGATCATCGTGTGTCTGGTGACTAGCGTCATGTGTTCAGTGCCTTAAGCCTATGGCCTAAGCTAGAATATGGTCTTCCTTTAATTATCATGGCTGGAAGTATGGATATATGGTTATTTACATGTTTAATTTGAGAATATTTTATGAGATATATGTGCATAGTGGACAAAACGTCATGAATTATGAGACGTATTTCTTTTGAAGTCTTATTTGATAAAATTGTTTTGTTACTCTTGATTGGAAAGATATTGGGCATTGTGATAGAGTTGTATATACCATAATAACAAAAATKTACTATCTTAYTTTGATTAATTATGGTGGTCGTCCTACAAGTCTTTTGAGTAGACCTACATCGTGAGAGATGATTTTTATGATTCCAATAGGATTACGTGGATGGTAATTATGGTTGGCAATTTTTGTTTGAGGATCAAGTCTAGTCATGAACATGGGAAATTGATATTTAACTTGAGGATGTTATTTATTTTAAATCGACATGTATGCTAGGTYGCATTTTTAATTGTCGATTGGAGAATGGATTATAAAGGGCTTGTTATTTAGTTTTGATAGTATTATATGGAGGACGTATGATTAGATGATTTTGAAACATCTTTGTCTTATTCCGAAAAAGATGCATGTACTAAAATAAACCAGGGATCATGTTTATGTGATATGCGTATGGCTTATTTAACGTGTTTTGTTCGGTTTAATTGATTTGTATGGAGATTATTGTCATGGTATATGGTTTGTGTTAATTTTAGTTTTCGAGGGCTGCCCTATGTGTTGCCTTGAGTTTAACTCGGGATCGGGCAATTCAAACAAACGCGATGAGGTCGCGTGTCCAGATATTCAGGGATGATCCATTTTGTTGCTCGAAATCTAAGGTGATGAGGTAGTGTATCAGCAATACACAACAAAATCATCAAAAATCGAGACAAGTATTTATTCTGTTTTAGATGTGTTTAAATGAGAATGGTATGGTTAGGTTGATTGATGTGGTTGTCATATGAAATACTTGTTTATTGACTTAATTTACATGAGAATAGACTTATGGTTTATTTGATTTAATAGAGATAAACGTATGGTTTATGTGATTATATAAAATATTAATTATCCATGGGGTTGGATAGATTTGGTAGAATTAATGATGGGATATTAATCATGCGTGGAGAGTGCTAATTGGATTTATGTGATTTTATTTTGTGGGGATATGCATGTGGTTTAACATTTGGTTGAGGAGGACTTATTTTGATTCTATATGGTTATGAACACACTAAGAGTTGCTCATCTTTTCAAATTCCCGTACGAAAATACTGCACTTCCACACTTCAGTAAAATGGTCATAACTCACTGTTGGATTATCCGTTTTAAGATCCGATTTTTACATTGGAAACTAGACTCGTGGAGCAGTGGTATGTGGTTTGGTTTTTATTGAATTACCAATTAAATCAGTTTAATCTTCAAAGTTGGAATACATGTTGAGAACTTCGTGTCAATTTTGTTTGATCCTATATGGTTTGATGGTGATATGATATTTATGATTGTGGGAAATGGGAATATTTGATTTCAAAAATGTTTGATTAAAATTCTATTGGCGCGAGTAAGGTTGTGATATTTGAATGATATTTTCTATGATTATGCTAACGAATCTGGGTGCAGGGCCTGTTTAGGTCGTATTAACCTAGGGTTAATTTGTGGGTTGACCGACATGTAATTCGGAGATGGGTAACCTAATGCAAAGAGGTCGCCAATGTTTAAGGCCATGTACCAGGTCGCGCGTCCAAACATTGACAAAAAGGAGATCGGGGAATTATGCTACCTAAAAACAAAAAGATCGCGTAGTTGGATATTCGAGGAGAGGTGAATTTTCCTATAGCACCAATATGAATACGTATTGGGTACGCTTTTTGAAATCTCATGAAAGGGACGGTTTCCCATTTTATGCCCTGTTTATTTTTATGTGGTTGAGCATGGGGAGAATAATTGATTTATACGACTTAAATGYTTATGGTGTGTGATTCTATTTAAATGGTTTTATGATCTGATTTACGGAAAATACGTATAATTAACATGTTAAGGTCTTCGCGACCTCGTTATGGTCTCTATGATCTCATTACACGATCTTGACAATCTTGTGCGATCTAGACTTTATGATCCAATATGGATTTTATGTTTAAATTTCGACGCTCTCATTAGGTCGATGATGATTAAATTCCGACGCTCTCATTAGTTCGATGATGATTAAATTCCGACACTCTCATTAGGTCGATGATGATTAAATTCCGACGCTCTCATTAGGTCGATGGTGGTTAATTCCGACGCTCTCATTAGGTCGATGATGGCTAATTTTGCCGCTCTCATTAGGTCGATGATGGTTAAATCCTGGCGCTCCCATTAGGTCGGCGATGGTTTTTATGGTTATGGGCTGACGCTTCTATTAGGTCGGCGATGGAATTTATGGTTTGAAAGTTGTGTTTTTGTGGCGGAAGAAGGTAACTCTGGACCGGAGGGCACTTCTCCCGCAGAAAGTTCGTATTGAAGAGCTGTGGTGAAAGTTTGTGTTTGTAGCAAGTATAGTGTTTTATGGCGGGAGAAGGTAACTCTGGATCGGAGGGCACTTCTCCCGGCCAGGCGATCTTGTGGGAAGTTTGTGAAGTTGTGACGGGAGAAGGTAACTCTGGACCGGAGGGCACTTCTCCCGTACGAGGTTAATGTTGAGAGGTTGTGGTTTGTGAAGTAGTGTAAAGAGTTAGTGTTTTTAAAATTGTGTTTTTTATGGCGGGAGAAGGTAACTATGGACCGGAGGGCACTTCTCCAGCATGAAGTTTGTGTTTTGGGGAAGTTGGGAAATCTTCGTGATATATATAATAAATGAAGTTGCGCGAGCTGTTTTGATTCTTAAGTGGTTGTGATGTTTTACTTGTGATTGGAAGTGATATGCTTGACTTACGTGTTTTCCTCATGCTCTTTTATTATTTAGTGGATGGTTGTTCTTATGCGAGCTAATACATTTTGTACGCTGTTTGATGGGATTGTTAATAAGTCATGGTTGATTGTTTTTAGGATACCGCGATCTCGTAAGACGAAGAGTGATTGGTTGATGCGACCTATAGTAGCTTATGGGTTTTATTTCGTACATGGTTTGTGGTTTCACTACCCTTTGGGGCGAGCTGTGTGCATTTTTACCCTTCGAGGTGGATCGTGTGTTTTACCCTTTGAGGCGGGTTGTGTGTTTTTACCCTGTAGGGCGGTTGTTTTGTTACCCATTGGGGCGGGCTGTGTGCGTTATACCCTTCGGGGCGGATGACTTTTTTCAATAACACTTGGCGAGTTATTTTCAAGTTTTTTATGGTTAGAAGTTGTGGTTGTGTTATTTTATGCGTTTGGAAGAGGTATGACTTATATATCTTTTTCAAGATATTGTGTTCTGGTATTATGGATGGTTATGTCTGTGCGAGCTATAATATGTTTTATATGCGAGCTGATTTTAGCTCCATCGGATTATTTGTGATTCGTGGTGTGATTATTTTTCTCATGGTCTTAGGAGGATGGGAAATATGATTGTGATTGATTATGAATTCGTGCGACCTATGTGAAAATTAGGTTTATTTGGCATTTACTTTTTGTGGATAACCTGGTTGGACTACTTGGTTGCATTAACTTGGGGGACTATATGGGCGACCTTTATTGAGTTGATGTGGCCTGGTTATTTTGTTTTGCTTGCATTAATTAAACATGGGGGACTGAGTAGTTTTCAGTCCCATGTTATTGTTACAAGTGGATTGTGTGCGGTCTAACTGTTTTATTCGAACTTGGGGAGCTAAATGGTTTTTCTGGGTCATGCGTGATTTGATGTGGTTTTTGCTTGATTCGACATATATTTTATGAGTGTGTTATAGGTTGATAATGGTTTGTGGTATGGAATAATTTTTTGATCGACCTGTTTTAGGTCAAGTAAGTGGCTTATGATGTTTTGAATTTTCAAAAGCGTATGATTCTATTTTCTTGTATTATTGTGCCCGGTTATAACTTCAGGCTGTAGAGGGAAGGCTGTATGGTTTTAGGTCGCCAGGTATGGGTCTGGGGACTCGACTTGGGGACTCGTAGGTATGTCTTCTTGGGTGATGAGCGAGCTCAGCGAGCTGATCTTTTTGAGGTTGCAATTTTATGTGGTAAAATTCTTATGGGATGATTGATGTATAGCTCGGTATATCAGGTTGGATGATTGATGTAGAGTGGTGAGGTGATTTGTGCGTGTTGTGTGTTTTATTTGTTTTTGATTGCGTTTTTGAAATTATTGAGTCCGAATGTGATTTTAAGTCGGTGGATAAAAGTTGTGTGGTTTAGTCCATCATATATACAGTTGTGAACTTGGTCTGGGGACTCGTAGGTCGTCTCTCACGAGGTGATCCTGCTATCTTAAAAAGAAGCAAGCTCGGTAAGCTGAACTTTTGCAGGTCGCAAGTATACTTGACAATTTACAGTGGGATAATTGGTATATGTTTGTTGAGTTATGTGACCCTGAAATACTGTCTGGTAAGGTGGAGTAGTGGTTTACTTATGTGCTTGTATTTTATTGTTGATTGTAATAGTTGTTTTCTTTTAATTCTGTTTTTACATGTCCTACCTGATTTCATACCTCAATCAGCTAGAACATGGGGGACTAGCTGATGCGAACCAAAATGTCCATACGTAATATTATTTGATATATGATGTTTTGTGTGGTAAGCGACCTCATTTCCTGGAGAGGGTGTTCCTCTGGGAGGTGAGCGAGCTGAGTGGTTTCAGTGGAAGAGTAAGCGAGCTGGTTTGTGGTGTAGCGACCTGGAGTATAAGGATGAGTTCTCATATAGGGTTGTGACCTCTTGTGGTTTGAGCTGTGTACTTTAACTCGGTTATGGGCCTTGTGAATATCAAGCATGCGGGCTTAGTGTGAGTGGTTTATGAGGTTTCGGTGGACTTTATGGAAAGAATAATGGGCCCAGACCTATTCTATTAATTTAATGAGAGATTTATTGTTTATGGGAACTTAGCATATTGGAGGAATCCTAATTCAAAGACAGTTGTGGTATTTATGGAATTGTGGTAGGAGAAGGTAACCTTTGCTTGGGAATGACTTCTCTTGTATCTATAAAAGGGGTGCATACCTCTCATTATTTATCAAGTCAATATCATTATATTGCATTATTGTTGAGAAGAGAAGTGTTGAGTATTTTTCGCTTATTAACTTAAGTGTCGGAGGGCCTTAATGGGCTCGAAATCCGACCCGTTCGAGGCGTTGTTTTACAGGATCAAGTGAGGTCGCCAGGATATTCACGGAGGGCTCAAGAGGTCGCTGTGACGTATTTAGAAGCATTTTCAGGTCGCTAATCTCTTTTGAGGTTAGTACCCCCTATATTTGGTAGCCCAACTTTTTGGACTCATCACTAATAGACAGTCTGGAAGATCATATTTCTTTATCAATTGTGTTTTGATATATATTTTTTTTTTACATTTGTTGTAAATATCTTAAGAAGAAATCATGTAACGATGGCGATTTCATCATCTTTGGTCTCTACCTGGGACCGATGGGAAACATGGGATCACTTTTGATGGACTCGTTGAGAATGGTTCAGATCTAGTTCATGGACTATTAAAATTAGAAGGGTTATAGTATGGGAAACCCTTGTATATACAGGCCTCATCATAAATTTGAACAATCTTTCCACCATTATTAATGGAACAGTTTTCCCTGTAATATATTAAATCTCTACATGGTATCAAGAGCTCGTGTCATTGAAAAAGTTATACAATTCGATAAAAATGAGAAACGCATTGGGAACCAGACAATAGTAATCTACTTTTCTCTTAAATGAGAATCTCTATTCATTAGGGATTTTTTTACGTTCAACGAGTTTGATGATTACGCTCTGGGATACATATGTTCTCACTCTAATCAAACTGCAGTCAAAGTTTGAGGGGTTCTTTGCATGACCAGAGGCGGATCTACTTGGGGGCCTGGGTAGCACAGCCCCCCAATTTTTTTTATCTTTTACTCATATATATATATATATATATATATATATATTTATAGTTATTATTTATAAAAAATAATACTGTTCCTTATAGTTTAAATTAAAAAAAATGTATTAATTTCTACATTAGCTAATTTTGTTGTTCATTTTTTAAGCCATAATATTTAATTTTTAAGAAAAAGTGATGTATAATGGTTTTGTCTGGTGATATTTAACGGAGATTTGAGTTTAGATGTTGTTGATCTTATTTATCATTAAATTTTATAAATTTTAGATTTATTATACCAATGGTATAAAATTATATAATAGCATGGGAGATCAAATATATTGCATAATCATTTTACTTACATATCTAGAGAAAAAGTTTTTTCTGATTATTAGCATTATGTAATTGTAAGTCGATTTTAAAATATGATAACTCGGCGAGAATAATAGTATTATGTTTTTCTTAAACCTTTATTAGATTTTATAATTGTTATTTAATATGATAATTTTTTAAATATAATTTTAATAAATAAAAATATTATTATGTCGGTGCCCCACCAAAAAAGATTTTATGTATCCGCCTCTGTGCATGACGAACACTCACAACTTTAAAACAAAGAATTTAGATTTTGTTAGAGAAGATGAATTAGCGTGCTAGAAAATTTTATGATTCTAATTAGTTATCTATCATGTCTTATTTATAGACCCAAAATTGAATTGTTCTCCAGGTTTTCGGTTGGACAAACCAACTAATAAATTAAAAGTCAATTTCAAGAAACTTTGAATAACGGATAATGAAATCTAATCAAATTTAGAAGTGCTAAATAAAAATATTTTGCACTCTCCGGACAGCACCTCACAAATTCTCTACCTCTAGACCTCATAACATGGGGTGGGGTGCTTCCCCAGACCCCGGAAGGGGCTCCGCCCTGACCAAATTTCCCGAGCCAAACATATAAGAAAATATGTTATCAAATAAAATATTGAAAATAAACTTTTATCCAACACGTGTAAGCGCCTCATATAAAACTGGATTTTCTCTGTCGGGGTCTTCTTCTGTTATCATCAGTGTCATTCATCGTCTGTTCAATCTTCTCGTCTCTGTAGTCGTCCCTGATCGCAGTCTCCAAACAACCTCTACATGTCGTCCCCTACCTTCTCGTGTTTTTTTCTTTCATTGTTTTGTGTTCACCGTGATATAACATCCAATATTCAAGTCGACATGCACGTGAATTTTAGGTTTATAAGGTGATCTCTCCTATAGAAGGAGCAAGCCCTGCTATAGGTGGGGCGAGTTGTAGATAAGAGTGGAGAGCTATTTTATGGAGTGGTGAGCTCTTATATGGAGTGGCAAACTTTTATATAGAGTGGCGAGCTCTTATGGATAAAATGGTATTAGAACATCTCGGTACTGAATTGGGCTATATGGTTAACAGGATTTTGGGCCCTGATGGGCTGATATATATGGTATGGTATGGGGCTCCGGCGAACTAAGAGAATGATATAGTTATAGGCCCATGATTATTATGGTAACTTAGCAAAATACGAGAGTTCTAATATTTATGGTAACTTAGCATATAGGAGAAATCCTAATTCTAAGTCGGTGGTTAAATATGGTATTGTGGTACAAATATAAAATGGAAAACCTAGATTGGGAACATGTCTTGTGTCTATATAAAGAGGACACGTGCCTCACTCTTATTCTAAGTTGGTTTTATCCTACTTTGAGCTCTCGTTTATTCATTACTAAAAAGGAAACTAACTTAAGCATCGGATGGCCTACGCCGGGGTTGTCCGACTTGGTTTTTATTTTGTAGGTTGATCAGGTCGCCGAGAAGTCAATCAGGTCGGAAGGTGCGGTTCGAAGTCAACAACTCTATTCTTGGTTGGGAAAACAAGGTACATCGAGTTCTTGAGCAAAAGACGTGAGAATTTTATAAATCAGACATGAAAGGAAGAGATATCATATCTCAAACTTTGGATTTCAGCTCTCATGCGAGCAAGACTAAAGATATGGGCAAGGAGAAGAAGGTCGCAGAGGAACAAACACCACAGGGAAAGGTAGCAGAGCAAACGATCATGAAAACACCACCACCACCACAAAAGGAAAAGGCGTAAAGTTCGAGAAAGGGGAATAAGAATAACTCTACGGAGATAGTTAGGCAAAGGACGATCAATATTGGGACCCAAGGAGTGGGATGAGTTACCAAAGGGAAGAAATTGTCACGTTGATAAGGGACTCCTTGAAATATTGATGGAATAAGTGCCTCCAAGCAAGTTGAAGAAAATCTTGGTGGGTGAAGATGAGAGTGATGAGAAGAAATATTGATATCTTCTAATTTTTCTTAAGTATGTAACTAAAAATTATTAACGAATATATTTTGGATATTTAAAATATATTATTTTATTATTATTTATAATAGTGATTAGGCATCAGTAGGCAAAGATTAGAATATGAAATCTTTTGAACTATTCAAGTATGTAATCAATTTTTAACATTTAATATAAATATTAAATTTAAAATTATTTAATAATAATAATTAATAAATAATGATTTGACACCGGTACAAGTCACGGGTTAGAAATATGTTTTTTTTTATTTTATTTTCTAAGGATTACTCGTGAAGTTTAGATTTAAAACTTTATATAACTAAAAAAATTATTTTTATATTTTAAATATATCTTTTAATAAATCTCGCATAATACATTAATATTAAACTATTATAATATATTTAAGTTTATAAAAAACATATTGTATCCAAGAGGGAAAAATAACAAAAACAAAACAAGAGAAGACAACAATAGTTAAGAAAGAGATCTTACGTGTTCGTCCAATAGGTGCAAGTGAACTGGTGGGTAATACACGTCACTGTTAATGTTCTTGTTAACCCTTCTGCAGTTAAAATGAACATAATGATATGAGAGAAAAGTAAAAGGTAAGGTGACGATTGAATATCCTTTCGGTTTTTTTGTTTTGTTTTTTGTTTCGTATTTCACTAGAGAATAGTGAAAAAAAGAAACTTGAGAAGATGAGAGTTTTTTTTGTGAGATAGTGATAGAATATAATTTGTGTGTATTTTGGTAAGTGGTTGAATATAGAATTATTTGATAAAAAAAAACTAAAATGAGCCCACATATGTTTTTGTGTGGTAGGAAGTTGATGGTAGTGGAAAGATGTGTGTGTGTGTGTGTGTGAGAGAGAGAGAGAGAGGAAGTGGGCTCACAAAAAAATTTGTATGGTGAGAAGTTAATGGAAGTGGAGAGATGAGAGAGGGGAAATAAAAGAGAGATTAATAAGAGAAATATTTTTGGGAGAAAAACTTAAGTTCTATTTTCTTGGAATGAAAAAAAATTATGTGTCATAAACAATTATTTTTTGTTTGTTTTTCCTGTAGTAAGCGAAAAAAAACTTCCCATGATAACCAATCACCACCTAAGATAATGGGGCGCACTACTATCGGCCCACGATTTTCAGATTAATTATTTAAAGTTATCCACCTTTACAAGTTTCTTCCAAAATTTATAGTGCAACACTCTTGTCTGGCTGGACTAACGGATCATCCGTTAGCCCAAAATTTTATATCAATACATAATAGTACAAAAGTTAATACATTATATTGAAAAACTAATACATCATAGTACCAATACATCATAGTATAAAAACCAATACATCATATCATGGGTCACAGATTTATGAAAAAACAATACTTTCGAGTGAAAAATCAATATATCATAGTACAAAAATCAATATATTACAGTATCGGGTCAGATGGCCTAACGGATCATGACCCGTCAATTTTACCTAACACGAGTGTTTGCAAAATTTATATTATCAATTAGCTTATTAAGTCGTCGTCTGATCCTCAGTTTCATACAAGATCATTCTTTTAAAGTAAATTTCCATACGTTTAAAGGAGACAATTAAACTTTTCAAAAATAATAAATAAATATTTTTGAACATATAATTTTTCACCTTAAAATAGACTACTGACTTGAATTATGTTGTTAACGACCACACAAAAATATTTTCAATATATTATTGCTATATTTATGTATATTATCTTACACATTTTGTCATTATTCATCGAATTATTCTAAATTATACACTAAAGCAATATATATCTAAAACATGTCTGATAGGGGATGTTTAAATGAGGATTTGTTAAGATTTTGAATACTGACAATTCAAAATCTTGAATTTTAGGGTTTTTCAAGTAAAAATACTTATTTGTTGTTGGATTTAGAATCTTTCACTTTAAATATAGATGTCAAATCATGTTGAAAAATTCTGATATATTATTATATTATATTTAGTCTTATTAATTAAATATAAATAAAGATAGAAAAATGATAAGAATTCTTTTATAATAAATATCAAATTATATTATAGCGATTGAGAATTTGATTCTAAATGATATCATTATTCATAATACGAATCTAAAACTTTGAGTTCTATAGCAAACATACCTTAGGTCTTAATCAAACTTTTAAACAAATATATGTTAAGTTTTACACAAATTTCAAGAAATTTTTGAATATTATCTCCATGGATGAAAACATACCCTAACTCACTTGAAGGGTTTGCTTCGTTCGGCTGATTTAAGGAGCTAGTTAATTGGAAATTATTGTTTTATATATTAGCTTAATGAAAATTAATGTATCAATGTAGATATGAGATATGATTAAGAGATGTAAATATAATATACATGAATAAGAAGAAAAATATAAAATAATAATGAATTAATTTATAATTATAAATAAAAAGTTTCCAAAAAATATATAAAAAGAAATTAAAAAAGAATAAACAATGATGCCAAAACAGTTATATTAATAAATAAATTGTTTCCTTATGTCCAAAACTAACGTTTTTTCAATCTGTACAATATATATTTGAATATGAAAAAATTAATATAACAAAGGGAAATGATAAATATAATTTTTCTTCAATCATTTATAAGCTTATTAGAACAAAACTACGATATTTAATTTTATTCTCAACATGAACTCTTTAGCCTGATGTTATCAAGAGTTCAGAAATCTTTAACAAGCAATATAAATTATTTGACTGTGGTGAATAGACTATCAAATCATATAGTATGCTTAATCAAACGACTCTTAAATTTGTAAAACACAAAATGTGATTGTAGAATCTACGTTTCGAAAGTGCCTTACGTTGAAATTTTGAAATCCAAAACTTTAATATTCAAATTTTTAATTCATCTATTAAACCTATTCAATTTATATATATATATATATATATTTTTTTAAATTACAATATTTTTTAGTTGGTTTTTTAATGTGTAATGTTGGGAATTTCATTCACGACAATTCCCTTATTTTTTATTTTATTGTTATTTATCTTTCTTGAACTCAAAATATATTAGGAAACTAGATTTGGTTTTATTTTGTTTCCTTGATAGAGTTTTAGGTTGTTTAACTTGTTTACCAAGTTTAGGACTCTTATCTATTTAAAACAAGAAGTAGGCGTGTATAAGGTAAACAAGAAACGCAGCAAGGATACATAAGAAAAGGAAGAACGACGCACGAGCAAAAGAACACAGTAGATAAATTTCGTTCGTAAGCAACGTGCTTACAAACTGGGTATACAATTGGCATCTAGATCAGATCACTTGACGTACTAAGTATACTGATTCTTATTTTTGTAGGACGCTATGGATGCTCAAGGAAATCCGCGACCTCCGATCTTTAATGACGAGAACTATTCTCTCTGGAAATAAAGAATGAGGTAGCACACATCAAGACTATTGATGAATGAGCTTGGAGAACCATACTGGTTGGATAGGAAAAATCACACATTATTGATGTTGATGGTGATTCCATCATTCAGAAAGAAGAAGAGTGGACGGCTGATGAACTAGCTGTGTCCAATTGGAACTCTAAGACTATCAACACTCCCTATGGCTATGTTGATGCAGCTACTATAAAGTGATTAAAAAGTGTGAGACGGCAAAAGATGCATGGGGTGCGTTGTAGAGGGTTTGTGAAGGAACTCATAGTATCAAAAAATCAAGACTAGGGATGTTGACTGCTACTTTTGAGTCTATGAGGATGGACGAGAAAGAGTTCATCATGGACTATGCTATGAGACTCTCAGACATTGCCAATGAGTGCGAAGAGCTTGGTGAATGTGTGACTAACTCACGTCTTGTGGGAAAGTTGTTGAGATCGATTTCAAAGAAATTTAGCATCAAAGTGGTAGCTATTGAAGAAGCAAAGGACACAGTCGATTTAGACTTCGATGCATTGGTAGGCTCTCTTAGAACGTTTGAGATGGAGCATCTTGGTTCCAACTCAAAAGAGAAGAATGTTGCTCTAACTTTCGATGTTAACTCTGATGATGATGAATATATTGATTGGAGAGAGCTACTAGAGAAGATTGAATCTACCACACTTGGGGAAGAAGAAGTGTCTCTTATTTCTCAACGGTTGAATAAGCACTTGAAGAGGAAAAACAACATTGGAGGATCTTATACAAAATTCAAGCCAGAGACGCCAACACCAAAATTATCAGGGCGTACACTTACCAAATTTCAGTCCTCATCTTTGGAATCCAAGACCTGTAGTTCCCCAAAGACTCTTGATGAAGTTCAATGTCATGAATATAAAGGTTCGGGACATTATAAAAACGAATGTGTAAATACTCTGAGGAAGAAGAACTTGATTGCCAAAGAGTTCAATGAAGAGGACAGCAATTCTGATGCATCTCATGTTGTCCCAGCATTGTTTGTCAACGTTGTGTAGGATGACGATATTCGTGTTAGTAACACCAAAACCAACACCTGGTGCTTGAATGCAAAAATTGAAGAAACACCTGACAAGTACGAGAAGCTGAAAATTGAGTATGATGAATTATTTGCCAAATGGGGTAATCAACTGCTCAGAGTTAAAACTCTTACGATCAAGATGGACAAACTGACTCACAAAAAGGATGATCAACTAAATACAATTGTTCGTCTGGAGGCGTCACTCACTAAAAATGATGCTGAGCTAGAACGGGTGAAGGCTGATTTGAAGAAGATCCAAGAAAGCCTCTCAAACCTCAACAAGGGTAAGACTAAGCTTGACAAAATTCTTGATTGGAGTGTCCCAGATTCATCGAAACACGGAATTGGATACAAGTCTGATCAATTAATGCCAGAATCAAGTCAAAAGTTGGACAGGACCAAACTCCACAAGAAGAGAAGAAGACAATACGTGTTTCATCATTGTGGTGAACGAGGTCGCATCGACCATTCTACTGGAAGATTTTTGGCGAACAAAATCAGTTTAAAAGGTTTGTTCCAATGCAAGAGATCTTGTAGCACTTACCAATGAGGCCCTATCGATTAGTATTACACAGAAGAAGCTGACTGCTGAGTCCCGTGACGGTTTCCGTGTTCCTAACACCAAAACCAAAACAAGAGTCAAACAGGTCTGGGTCAGAAAGAATGAGATCAAATGCAATATGATCTATTCATCTCTTAAATCCCACATTCCTGGAGCCTGGTACTTCGACAGCGGATGCTCTAAACACATGACTGGCTCGTAAGATCTACTTTCAAACATTGTCAAGTTTCAAGGAGGAAAGGTGAAGTATGGGGGAGGTGCAAATGGACAAATAATTGGTCAAGGAACCCTTCATATTCCTATTATTGCAAAGCTTGAAAATGTATTACTTGTTGAAGGCGTAACTGCAAACTTGATAAGTATTAGCCAACTATGCGATGGTGGGTTCAGTGTCAAGTTCACTCATGAAAAGTGTGAAGTTTATGACGAGGGCAATGCATGTATTCTTACTGGTCAGAGGACTTCTGGCAATTGTTACCAAATCAACGGTGATGTGTTCTACAAGCTATCTCAACTAAGTGATGCCGAGGTGTGGCATCAAAATTCCGGGCATGTCAATTACAAGATGTTGGAAATATTGGTCAAGAATGGAGTTGTGAATGGACTACCTAATCTCAACACTAAAATCATTCCAGTTTGCGAGGCATGTCAGAAAGGGAAGCAAGTCAGGGTGTCACATCCAAATGTGCAGAGTCTCACTACATCAAGCTGTTTCGAACTTCTTCATATGTATCTTATGGTTCCACTTGAAGTAGAAATCCTTGGTGGTAAGAGGTATGTACTTGTGATTATAGATGACTTTTCTCGTTTTACGTGGGTAGGATTTTTAAAAGAAAAAATATGAGGCTTTCGAAGCGTTTAAAAAACTGGCGAAAAAGTTATATGTTTGTTTTGGTGTGAGTATAGGAAGAATTAGGTCAGACCATTGGGAAAATTTGAGAATGTGTCTTTTTCAAATTATTATTCCAAAGTTGGTTTAACTCATGAATTTTCTTCACCCATCACCCCCCAACAAAATGGGATAGTCGAATGTAAATATAGATCTCTTGTAGAAATGACTAGGACGCTTATTTCAAATTGGATTGCAAAACTCTTTTGGGCAGAAGCGATAAATACTGCATGCCACATGATTAAAAGGACATATTTTAGACCTGAGTTATGTGTTACTCCCTATAAATTGTTGTTGGGCAAAAAGCCAAACTTGAGCTATTTTCATATTTTTTGGTGCATTTGTTATGTGCTAAATGATAAGAATCATCTTGAAAAACTTGACTTCAAGAGTGATAAATGTATTTTTATGGGATATTCTCAGAATATTCATGCATATAGAGTGTATAATCTTAGAACGCGTTGCATGATTGAGTCAGTTAATGTCAAATTTATTTATATGATTAGTGGTGTTAAACCTGTTGAGGATAATGATCTGGTTTATGATCAGAATCCTTAATAAAATGTTACGGTTGGTGTAGATGAAACTACAGGTGTAGAAACTGAAGATGCAGGTGGTGACGATACTGGTGACTTGACACGAAACGTGACACCAACTCAGGCTGCTTCAGAACCCGATTCAGACTCAGATGAGAAAGATTCAGCTGATCAGATTGACTTACATCAGAGGGTATACCCTCGAGAATTCAGAGGAACCATCCTACAAAATCATTGGAGATCTTGATGAAAGAAGTAAAAGAAAGAGACAAATAAACTTCAGAGAGATACTAATGTTTGTTTGCTTATCTACTAACTGTTCTCAAATTCGAGGATCTATGTATCTTTCCAAAACAGAACCAAAGCATGTAGAGGATGCTCTTAAAGATGAGTTTTGGATAAAGGTCATGCAAGAAGAGTTAGATCAATTCGCCAAGAATGATGTTTGTGACTTAGTTCCTAGTCTAGAAAACTCACATGTTACATGTACGAAGTGGATCTTCAAGAATAAAAGGTACGAAAGGTTGACTCAGCACTTACTTTTCTTAAATTTTAGACGTGGGGAAGTAAAAAAAACCTTATTTCTTCTTAAATCGAATAAGTACTTTTTAATTGTCCAAATTTATGTGGATGATATTATCTTTGGATCCACTAACGAGCAGATGGTGAATGATTTTATAACAAGAATGTCTGACACATTCGAGATAAGTATGGAAGGTAACCTCTCTTACTTTCTTGGTTTGCAAAATAAATAACTGGATGACGATATTATTCTCTCTCAGTCCAAATATGCTAATAATCTCATTAAGAAATTTGGGTTAGAGAATGTCACGCATAAGAAAACACCATTAGACAATACCATGAAATTTCCTAGAGACGATGTTGGTATTAGTATTGATAACACCTTGTATACGAGCATGATAGGAAGTCTCTTATACTTGACAGCTAGCAGGCCTGATATTATGTATAGCTTCTGACTATGTGCTAGGTACCAGTCAAAACTGTAAAGAATCACATTTAAAAGATGTTAAATGAATCATTAGGTATGTAGCTGGTACAAGTGATTTTGGTGTTTGGTATACTAAGGATACGAGTACTGCACTTGTGGGATATATGGACTCGGATCGGTCTGGGGATGTTGTGGATATGAAGAGTACTACAGGGGACTATTTTTTTCTTGGGTAATAACCTTATCTCATGGTATAGTAAAAAGCAAAATTGCATTTCTCTATATACAGCCGAAGCCGAGTATATTGCTGCTGGAAGTGCTTGCACACAGTTACTTTGGATAAACCAAATGATAGAGGACTACGGTCTACATCGATTTTTGATAGAATTCCTGGTCTTATTTTGCTCTGTGATAATTTCAGTGCCACTGATATCTCGAAAAATTTGGTCCAGCACTCACGAATAAAACACATTGACATAAGGTATCACTTTATTCGTGACTTGGTTGAGAGAAAGATAGTTAGTCTTGAGCACATATGAACTGATAATCAGCTTGCTGACATCTTCACAAAGGCATTAGATAAAGAGACCTTCTCTCATTTGAGAAGAGATCTCGAAATGTGCATTGTTTAAGTCGGTGTTAGTTTTGATGTCATGACACCTAAACTGTCATCAGTCGTGACATCTGCAGATTTTTGCATGCATTTTTAACTTCTTTTTCATACATTTCCTGAATGTATTGGGTCTGATTGAAGTGCAGAAAGATCATGTGTTGTAATAAAAAAGTGGTGGAAAAAAGACTAACCTCTTTGTTCTGGTGATTGTGGAACATTCCTGCCGAAACTGGTTTTCTCCCAGGTCCATAAACAAGGGGTGTTAATTTTACTAGCAGTTGCTAAAGATAAGTAAGTTTCTTTCTAAAGTTACTGAAAAGATAATGAATATCTGGATAAAGTTCAATGTTTAATTTTCACCTCCTTAAGTTATTTTGACGCAGTTATTAACTTGGGTTAAGGGGTCTATTTTCATTGAGTTCACCTGGAGCAATATTAGTCATAATGTCATCACATGAAAAGCAACACTGATCATGTCACCTAAATCATTTGTTGTATTTTTATTCTTTTTTGTCATGATTCTTAGGCATCAATTAGGACACTCATACTTTGTGAGGATGCCATTATTCTTTGTGTTATGTTGCTTGTGCTTACGCCTTTCCCTTAATTCTCTTGATCATGTTATGAATTTTGCTAACCAAGTGTTTCAGTGGCGTTAAAATCGGCGAATTGGACTAGTAATAAGGGGTTAATTTGGGTAGTGAAAAATTGCTTTGTAAAGGATTTACTCAACTATGGTGATGGTTTTTGAAAGTCTATCTCTATCTCGGTTTTATATGTAATTGAGATTTTTTATTTTAATCTCAAAATGGAGATAATGGTTTAGTTAAGCTTGAGATCGTGGGGCATTATTTTTGGTTATTAAGATCGTGTGCCTTATTTGAGAAGGAGTGGGGTTGTTTTTTAAGAAAAGAAAAATATAGAGTGTTAAAAGAAGTAGCGGGAAGTTGTTGTTTTTTTACCTTTTCATCTTCTTCCTCTTTTCAACTGCTTTCGAATTACCAAATTGAAAAGCTAGGTTTTTTACTTTTTTCCCTTCTCTCGAATTTACTGCCTACGACACTCCATTTTGCTTTTGTTGTTTTCTCAAAATCTCTTGCAGAGTGTCGAACTCCCCTTCCCCAAGCAAAATTTCCGAGCTCCCTACCAACGTGCGCCGCTCAACTAACGAATAGGTTCTGTTGAATCTGCCGACCTACACTACCATGGACATCCGTGCAGAGAAGGGTGGTGTTGTGTCACCAAACCCATCACCAATTGCTGCTCCTACTGCAGGTCCATCATCAGCCATTGCACAAAACTTTGTTCTAGTTGCCATTGCCGCCGACGCTACTCCGGCTGCTCATCTTTCCCTAGGCAGATGGGCAATGAAATCAACGTAGAAAATCCTCCAAATTTTTCATTTATTGCCAACATCTTTGGTCTGGTCGGCAATCCATCTCTGAGGAAGTCACGACGACTTCGAATATTTCTCCTGGAATAATTCCGATGGCCATACCCAAGAGTCGGGCTGGTGAACGCCATCATGTGCCCATTGGGCACGTGAATTTGGTGGAGGAAGTCACAACTATGTCGGACACCGACGATGATGAATATGTGCCGTCGGAAAATGTTGCTGCGCCATCGATTTCCTCCCATCAACGGTTGACCAAGTCTCCTACTCCACGCCGGAATCAGACGGTGGGTCTGGCTGACAAAAAAAAATCCTCCTGTTTGTGATGACTCCAATTCTTCTGATCCCCCATTCACAATTTTTAATTTTTTTCATTGGTGAAGTTGAAAGCTCGTCCCGTCCAATGGTGGGTGACCCTCCTTTGATTCCTTTCAACATGACTCAACCGGAAAATGAGGCTGAGTATAAACTCTCCTCCACTCTGATGACGACATCACCCTAACTGCCATGTTGTATGCTCTAATGTCTGGTAAGGCTCAATCCACAAGCTCCCAAGCTGCCCAGACAATGGGTGTTGGTTCTGGTGTTGTGTCACCAAATCTAACATCGCCTGCAGCTGATTCAGTTTCATCTTCCAGCTCCGGTTCTGACAATGCTGCCTCTGAAAGTGCGCTGATCCATTCCACTTCGTCAGAACAGTCCTCTGAGGACTCTGATGAGGCTCTGTTGCAGGATGTTGATATTGAATGTGTCCAACAAGTTTTTGATGAAGGAAGTTGAGGAAGTGTTCCCTGGTTACCATCAGCGTGGATTGATTGATGAGAGAAGAGCGCCGGTTGATGTTTTCAAAAGACAAAATCTAATTTCTTTTCTTGAGAATAAAGGTATGTACTCTATTGTTTCAACTGTCATGCCGTTTGTCCGTAACGTAGTGTTAGATTTCTATGCCAACATGCTCCCCTCCATTGTTGACCATAAGTCCATTAATTTTGGGAAAGTCTTTGTGCGTGGGTTTTTTTTTGTTTTTACTCCTGATCTGATAAATGCTCTGTTTGGAACTGAGAATTACCATGGCTATTCTACTGTTGATGACATTGATGAGGTCATTGATTTTCTGTCGGGAGGTATGCATGCGAAATGGCAAGAGCAGTTGTCTAGCATGAAATTGTCCTTCCTGTATTTTGTTCTGCACAAGGTCGCCATCTTTAATTGGGTTCCAACGAAAAATGCCACCGTCGTGACATGTCCTCAGGCCCAGTTTCTGTTGAAACTCGGTCGGGGTATTAAGTTCAATTTTGGCCAGCACGTGTTTGATTTTGTTACCTGGTTTGCTACGACAAAAGCCACTTCCTCCTTTTATTTTCCGTCCCTCATTTTCAGTCTTCTTGAGAATCAAGGCTTTCGGCCTACTGAGGATGATGTTCTTATTGGGGATCCAGAATGGTTTGCATTGTGTGGATAGCATATGGCAGGAGCTTGCGTTGTAGATCTTCCTGGCAGGCGTCACCTAGATCTGCAGGTGGTGTTGGTTCTGGTGATGCTAACACCAATTCTAACACCGTTCAGTTTTCTGCTCCGGTGGTACGGGCTCAAGTGACTTTACCCAATCATCAGATTGACTAATTACAGGCTCAAGTTGTGCAGCTCCAGGCGATTCATAACTCGTTCGTTGAGGCCTTTTTGCTTTCCGAACAAAAGAGGGGAGATGATAGAGAAGATGTGGACGAGGATGGAAATGAGGACAATGAGGATGATGATGGTGATGAGGATCTGGCTGCATCTGCAGATGAAGATGAGTCAATAAATGCAGATGACGATGTGGCTCGCTTTGTCAAAAGGAAGAGGAAGGCTAAGGATGAAGGGCATTCTTCTCATCGTTCCGTGAGGACTCGTAGTCGTTAATTTCTTGTGTGTCGAGAATAATTTTATTTGATTTGATTGTGTTTTGTGTTTTTAAGTAATGGGTATGTATTGGGGGGGGGGGGGGGGGGAGTTTAAATTTACGGGGAGTTTTTTTTTAACAATTTGGTGCGTCTTGGTTATTTTGTATAGAAAGGCAAAAAAGAGAGATTGTTGGGAATTTTATTCACGGCAATTCTCTTATTTTTCCTTTTGTTGTTATTTGTCTTTCTTGGGCTCAAAATATATTAGGAAACTAAATTTGGTTTTATTTTGTTTCCTAGATAGAGTTTTAAGTTGTCTCACTTGTTTACCAAGTTTAGGACTCTTGTCTATTTAAGACAAGAAGTAGGCATGTATAAGGTAGACAAGGATACGTAAGAAAAGGAAGAATGACACGCGAGAAGAAGAACACAAGCACGAGGAAGACTTGAAGCCACCATCCGATATTCATATATCTTTGGAGTTGCGTACCCAACAAAGAAGATTACCATACCGTGGCCGAAAGTATTTAGTATCAAGTGTTGATGCTAGTGTTTCCATATATTACTTTATAATTTTTATTTGATCTTGAACGATTTAAAGTAATATAATTTTTGGGTTTGTATACCCAGTTAGTAAGCACGTTGCTTACGAACGAAATTTATCTGTTCTGTTCTTTTAGTTTTTAGTTATTTCACTGCTTTTTATTTGAATTCTGTTTAGTGTCAGTTCTGGTGTTATTAACACCAGACTGAACATCGATTTATGGATACTTATTTTAACATCCACAGACCTACGAAATCAACATGTAATTATGTAATTTAAAGTTTAGATATGCAATTTGTGTATCAAAATGAAGATCTCGATTAAAGGATTAATTTAATAGATGTCTCATATGATACACTTGCACTATCATCCATTCCCAAATAATCATCCAACTTTTTCTTTAATCCCATTTTAAGGAAAATACATCTCATTTAATCAAAATTACAATTTCCATTGTCTAAAATACTCTTGTAAGTGAGAAATAACCTAATTATATGTATGTGTATGTATGTGTGTGTGTGTGTGTGTGTGTGTGTGTGTGTGTGTGTGTGTGTGTGTGTGTGTGTGTGTGTATAGTGTTCTAATAAGCGTCTCCTAGGCATGAGGCGTGGGAAAAATGTCTCGCCTAGTGTATAGGCGTGTAAAAAGCGGTCAACTTGTTTTGTTTACCGTTTAGGCGAGCATATCTGTAAAAAGGGGCATGCCTTTTAGATGAGTCACCTGATTTTTTTTAAAGTTTAGTAATGTTATAAATTCTATAATGAAACCCAAAAAAGATAAAATAATTAATATTTTACAAAATCTATTGTAAGAGCATCTTATAAAGATGGTTTCATAAGATGATCATACTTTTACAGTGAAACATCATATTTATTGTGAAATCCATACTTTTCAAAAATATGTGAATAGTTGTTTTGAAAAATATGATTTGATACATTAAAGTATAACTTCTAATTTGAAAAGTATGATCATTTTACATGAGACGGTGAATAGTATGTTGATTTTGTATAAACGGTTGTATTTTGCTAACTATATTGAAAAATATGTAGACTAGTTTGTTAAATACTTTTTTACTCATTGTAACAATATAATAAATAAAATAATAAAATATTTGAAAACATCTTTTCACGCCTAGTCTTTCAAGGCTTGAGGATTGGCATTACCGTCGCCACGCCACACGCCTCACCAACCATATCTCCCTCAATATATCCCCCACATCTTGTTGTCAGAATTATAAGCCGTCACCACCTTTCTCGACATCCATTTCCGACAGTAACGTCCACCAACCACCTTTATCACTAAGACAAAAGTTTGTAACCAAACTCTAATTAATCATATATCCAATCGAAACCCTCGACCCCAAACCATAATTAGACTAGTCATCCGAACTGCCATCGGAACTCATGATCTGAAATTCTCCATTGGAATACAGAGGCTCGACACAGTTGGAATCAGGTCATCAAGTCAAATACCTATTGATTTGGATAGTTTGGGTTGTAAATGAGGTGCCTCGGTGGTGTAATGGGATTGGATCGGTGACACGGCGGTGGATATGGCCTAAGAGCATCTCTATTGGGATGTCAATTGGAGTAGATTTTTTGCCACATAAGCTTAAAATTTTTATGTGGCAAGAAAAAATTTAGGCAATGTCTGACACACCGTCTACATCTAGATGGTGTGCTAGACATTATCTATTTAATAATCTACCTTATTTATTCACCCATTAATATTAATTAACTTATTTCTCTCTGCTCTCCACCAATAGTAGTTAAATATTTTACATAATTCACATTTACCATTGGAGAAGATTTCTAAATATTTATAATATATTTGTCATATCATTAGAATTCATAGTGTTCCATTGGAGATGCTCTAAAGTCCCCGCTTTTTTTATCTTTCTCTCATTTTATATTTTATTTTCTTTGCTATCGATGGTTGTTGTGACTTGGCCTCGTGTCTAGGCTTGGGTTGGGCTTTGGTTTATTGGACTCGACGACTTGATATTTTTAATTGTTATTTCAGTATTGAAGAGTGATTCAAGACGCCTAAGTTTATCTTCGGATTTTGTGCTCTTTGTTTGTTTAGACTTTTGATTTTCAAGTTGAGGTTTACTTTTAGGAGAAAACGAAGAAAAAACATCACTTATGATTATAAGTGCTAAAAGTCAAAACTTTTGCTGCCACCGAGTTCTATGTTTTGTTTTGTTGAACTAATAAGACTGATTAGACTTTTTTTTTCTTTTGTGTGTGTGTGTGTATTTCTGAGTCTGTAGGCGTAATATTGGTCTTAATAAACTTTAGAAAAAAAATATAAACTCTAGTTCTAATTTGAAGTGTTAGTATGAGATTTATTAAGGCTAATATGAAATTAAGGCGGTTAATATGAGATTTAATATGGTTAGTACGGAATTTAATAAAATTTATATGAAACTTAATATGGATAGTATGAAATTAAATATTTTGGTATGAATTTTAATAAGCGTAGTATAAATTCAATGATATAGTTTGAAATTTGAAAGTATAGTATGGAGTTTTAAGACTTAGTATTGAATTCAATGACATAGTATTAAACTCGACCGACGATAACTATTGGAGACGTTGACAGTGACCATGGCAGTATGAAATTATCATGAAGTAATATAAAGTTTTGTTGAGTTAAATTTCAGATAGAGAAAAAAAAAATAGGGCTAGTAAGGATGGGTTAATATTTTTAAGTAGTAGTTTTAATTAGGGGCATTGACCATATACCCCATAAGGAAAGTAAATTATCCCAAATAGTACAGTATATTCTCATCTTACTAGTTACTCCATTTTAACTACGTGACAGACTATAATACCCCTACATTTCAATCTCTCCCTTTTCGTTCACGCGTCCCAAAATCTCTTCCCATATCAAGCATTTTATTTTTTGATTCAGCTCTCAAAAATCTCGAAAGATCAATTCCATACTAAACATGATAGCAAATATCTATTCAAGAAATTACAACCAAGAACAGTTCGACCCCGGTTTATCAAGGATTCTCACCAATTTCTGATTGTGAGTACCCTTTAGTTTGATTTTGTTCACTATTTAAAGGTTTGTTCACTATTTAAGGGTTTAAGGATTCAATTATACATTCACTACTAAATTTACTCTTGCAATTTCATTACCTTCTGGTAGAAGCGGGCAGGCGTGCAAAATCTAGGGCGATTTCTCTTGAATTAATGGCGTAGATGAAGAACCACCACAAAATCGGTAAGTATGAAATTATTTCATTTTTTTATTATAGAATTGAATTGTTGCAATTCATACTGCGGCTGTAAATCTTTTGGGCTGGATTTTAAGGCGGGAGTCAGCATCGGCTGGAGAATCGCCTCAAGCAAAGAAGTCTCGGAAAACTCAACCGGTAAGTATGAAATAAATTATTTCTTTATTGTAGTATTGAGTTGTTAGATTTCCTACTGCTTTTGTAAATTTTTTGGTGCTGAATTTTATGCCAGGGTCGGGGGGAGAGTTGCCGCACGCAGGCGAAGAAGTCTAGAAAAACTCAACCACGAAATCAGTAAGTATGAAATTATTTATTTTTTGTACCGTAGTATTGAATTGTTGGAGTCCATAATGCGGATGTAAATATTTCTTGTGCCGTCTTTAGGCGAGCGTCGGGTGGAGAATTGACGACGGCCAACAATTCCAGAAAAACTCAGTGTGCAGATTGCTTCTCGCTCTATAATTGGATATGTTGATTAGGTAGTTTGTAATTGGTAGTAATTTACATATTATTTGAGTGCAAAGTATGAAATTTTCTAAAAAATGCATTTGAGTAAATCTAGTATTTAATATGTAAGTAATTCCATATTTTGGATTTCATACTGCATTTAGCAAATTCCAAACTATGTTATTTATTGCTTTGCATTCCATACTTCACAAGTGTATTGAATATTTTTAAAAATATTTTTTAAAAAGAAGTATACAACTCCATGTTTATGAATAGTCATAGTATGGAATTCCATATTTTGGATTTCATACTACGTTTAGCAAATTCCATTTAAGTATCGAATACTATGTTATTCCATACTGCATCTCGAACTGATTCCATATTTTGGATTTCGTACTGCATCTCGAATTAATTCCATCTTTTGGATTTAGGGCAGTCTGGTCACTTTAATCCAACTTTTATGATTATATGGTAAATATTTAACCTAAATGAGAAGAACAAAATTTGATGTATTATATGGCAATTATTTGTGATTAAAGTGCAGTAAATGGTAATTTCACCTTTTAATTAAACAAGAAGTTGAATTTTCAATGAATTACTGGAATAGAGTATTTCTCTAATTGAACAAATGAGAATCGCCTCTTAATTAATTAATATATTATTATTTATTTAAATTAGATAAGAATCTTCTTCTCAAATTCAAACCAAACAAATATTTTTCCCTCCAAAAAACTTTTTCAGATTCTAGTTCAAAACTTTATAAACCCCAAAACCCATCCTCCAACTCCCAAAAGAAGGCTAATAATTTTCATTTCCACGTAACCGAGTTAAGTGTGCTATGTCTATGTTCATTTCTTCGTTCAATATATTCTTTTTATAGAGTAAATAAATAATTACTTCTCTGTTCCAATTGTATGAGACATTCCAAATGTAAATATTCATTTGAAAATATCTGAATTCATATACTTAGCGTGGGAAAATTATTTATTCCACCAATGTATTTGTTTTTTTATATTAATCCTAAAGTAATTTTTGTTTTATTTTACTACCTAATATACAAAAATTTTCGACGTTGACCTTAAATTTTATTTCTGGCTAAATATTCCATCCAAATTATGCCGGTGAAGAATTTAGGAGCAAAGTGGGAAAACCTTAAAATTTGGGGGCAATGTGCAAAAACTTTATCTGGGGACAAATGACAAATCAAAAAAAATATAAATATTAGATTTTTTGTAAAAGTATTATGTTTATAAAAAATAGAATTTTCATCTCATATATATATATATATGTGTGTGTGTGTGTGTGTGTGTGTTATCGTTATATGATATCATGAAATTTTTACTAATAATAATATAGTAATTAGTAACATCGCAAAAAAAGATTTCATTAGAAAAAACTATATTATATATATTCTTATCTACAATTTTATATTAATATAGTAAATAGTCACATTTTTCATCAAAAAAAAAGAATGAAATGAAAATTTGCAATCTCTTTGATTATTCCTCAAAATACTAACCAATAATGAAATGAATGATTTTTTTTTTGGATAAAGAAAAAAATTCTAGTTAATATTTATAATTCCTCAATAATAAATATTATCAATACATCTCTTACATTGTTTAATACCAAATGCATGACAAAGTATTATGTAAATTATTAGACTAAAACATATAATATTAAGTATTATATCTAAACAAAATAAAATTAAATTGTATTTCGTATATAATTTATTGTGATACGGAAATAATATTATCATCTGATATTTTTTTGTACAAAAAACGTGACTAGCTACTATATTAATTACCGGTACATTGTTATATAAGATTATATTCATAGGGAACATGTGCAAAAATGACCTTAATATCTAGGGAAAGGTGCAAATATATAATAAGATATAATTTTTAAAGCCTTTTTTGACTATATTACTAATTACTACAAATATTATCAGTAAAAAAATTATTATATCATGTCACGACACACACACACACACACACACACACACACACACACACACACATATATATATATATATGGGTTCACTTCTTATAGTGAGTTCGTAGAGCCAAATCACATATTCAATACATTAGATCTAATAGATATAAATTACTTTGAGGGATAAATACATTTTCGTCATTCTAAATGTGCACCAATTAGATTTCTAAATATGCATCAATTAACATTTAAATGGACATTAATATTCTTAACTGATGTAAATTACATCATTTATATCTTCCTATCTCCTCAATTAATAAATCTCCTCTATTAAACTCTCTTTATAATTCCCAAAAAATATATTTATTATCAAAAGAAATTATATTATTATTCTTTACGACCTAAAATAACAATATTCAAACCATTTTCAAACAAATTTGTACATTTAAAGTTTGGATTGAGATTATTTAGAAATACATTGATGCATAATTAGAATGATAACGATGATTGCATTACTTGTCATGCTACTCCAAATATATTTCGAACAGTTTTATCCCACATTTAATAGTTTGTTTATGCTCATTTATATGTCTGATGATACACAATTAATAGGACAAGTATACAATAATACATTCTATATAATTATTAGTTAACAATCCTTCAACCAATTTACATCCATCGTATCTAAACTATTGAATGACTAAGATTTAGTTCTATGAACTCACTTTAAGAATTAGACCCATTTGATCTCATTCCTATATATAATATGTAAATATGAAAAATAAGACTTTTATACAAAAATTTATTATTTATATTATTTAATTTGCCGTCCAAATTATAGATTTTGGCGCTTTAGCTCTCAAATTAAATATAAGATTTTCCACTTTGACCCCAATGTCCAACGACAATTTAGACAACAGTATGTTAATGTGTATATATATATATATATACTGGAGAAATAAATAATTTTCTATTTTAGCTAATATTGTTAAAATAGTAAAAAAAAAAAAAATTCGCTCCTGTAATTTTCTGTACTACTTGTATGGAATAAAATAAGATTCATAAAGTAAACGACGAGTGACAAGTTCCAACAAAAATCATTAGGTTGTTTTCGTGTTAGCATTATTTATTTTCCACTATTTATGAGTTATCACAGAGTACCTAATAAAGAAAATCAAACGTTATCGCTACTAGTCTTACTAAACAAAAAACTTGCATTGTATTAGATTAAAAAAAAAAAGAGAGAGAGAGAGAAAAAGAGAGAAAGAACATGAATGCACATGACATGACTTACAAAAGGAAAACATAAATAAAGAGGGGAGATGAACATGAGTGCCAGATATCGAGTACAAATTTTACACTCTCTGTTTACTTTTAAATAAATGTGCGTTAGTAGGACTTTGCCAAATGCACCAACCATGATCTACAATCAAGATTCAACAACATATGCACATATAGTAAAGGATTTTATAAACCGGCTATTTATTCCTTAAAAATGAAGATTTTTTTTCTTTTTACAATTATTTCAAAAGAAAATACAAATTGATCAGTGAGATATGGGTGAAAATGCTACGTGCTCACATGTGATAAAGTGGTTTGAGTGGACAAAACACGGGAATGAACATATTTCTAACTTTTGCTGGGAGTTGGGAGGTAGTGATCACGGGAGTGCTACCGTGTACCATCTGATACGACATCAAAAATCGATTCAATTATATATAGTAATAAAATAATGAAATTGGTAGAAGGTTTTAGGTCCCAACATATATGGTAATAAGGTTTTATATTTATTATGTAATTATGAAAAGTAAGAATCCTAAAATAAGAATATTTTTTTATTATGAAAATTGAGTACAATCAAGAGATTTAATTCCATCTTATTAAAAAATCTAATAATCTCATAAATAGAGGATTGAAGCTCTTATTTCATACTTTCAATTATCTTATTTCATAAATTTAATTATCTTCAATTCTCATGGACCATAATACTAAAAAAAAAATTGTGAAATAATTCTTTCACCTTCAATTATCATGGATCATGTAACTCTTCTTTATGGATTTTACGGGAAAATAGAGAGGTGAGATTTTATACAGGAGACGAGAACCCGATATTGAAAACACGTTTCTTGTCTCTCGTCTATACAAAAAAGACACAGGCCTCACTTATATTCTAAGTTGATTTTTTATTCTACGTTTTAAACTCTCGCATATCTCTCTCGAATAATATTTGACTTAAGTATCGAAAGTCCTACGCCGTGACTGTCCGTCTTGGGTTCTGTTTTGCAAGTTGATCAGGTCGTCAGGAGTTTTCTGAAGGGCTATCAGGTCGCCTAGCACATATTTAAGATTGACCATGTCGTCAGGAGATTTTTGGAGGGCTATCAGGTCGTCTAGCATATATTTTAGGTCAGCACTTTCTTTCTTGATTAACCAATATTTCTGGTCGTTTCAAGTGGCGCCGTCTGTGAGAAAGAGGGACATCGAGTCCTTGAGCAAAAGACGTGAGAATACACAAGTGAACTCTCGAATTGCAGATTTGCTAATATCACAGATAAGTTCTAATTCTCTATGACTTTTAAAAATTGATGATGTATTCTACTTATCATAATTGAGAACTCTTATGTGGCAATTTATAATGGTCGATAGGTTATTAATCATGCATGTAGTTAGATAGATTGGTCTTGTGATTCTTTCACGTGTTTGATAGACGATGGGGTATTAATCACGCATGGAGAATTCTAATTGACTTTATTTGACATGGTTTAATTTTATGGGGATATGCGTGTGGTTTATTTGTATGTGGTTTAATTCTTGATTGAAGGGACTTATTTTAATAAGTTGTCTGGAAGATATGGATATATTAATGTGGTTTAATTGGATTAATATAGTTATATGGTATATTTAACATGGTTCATTTGGTCAATTTGGTATAACATTATCTAGTTTGTTTGGCTTATATGGGTTAGTCGGTTTCCCATATATTATTTTTGTTTTAATGAATTTATATGGAGATTATTGTTATGGTATATGGTTTTGTATTGATGTTGGTTTTGAAGGTTTAATTTATTTTGCTGTCTGAAATCTAAATTGGGAATGGTCAACTCAATGCGACGAATTTGCCAATATTTAAGACTATATATCACGTCGCGAGGCCAAATATTCAAGGAGATGTGATTGTAAAAATTTGTTACCTGAAAATAAAGATGTCGCACGTTTGGACATTAAAGGGGATGTAAGATTTTCCCTCTGGCATGAATATGAATACGTATCAAGTAAGCTCGTTCAAATCTCGCAAAAGAGAGAGTTTTCTATTTTCTACCTTACTTATTTTTTATTTCAATAAGCTAGAAAATGGGGAAATAGCTGTTTATGCGATTTAATATGGTTTACTTGATTTGAAAAAATCTATTTGGTTCGGTTTAAATGGTTATAGTGTGCGATTTGATTTAAATGGTTAAGGTCTGGTCACAAGTTTGGTTTACGTATTAAACAATGGTTTATGGATTGATGGTTTTATAATCTAAGTTGTGAGGAATATGTTTGACTGCGACCTCAGCTTAATTCTCGCGACCTTAGCTACGATCTCATGCTACCTCATACATAGAACAATATATGATTTATTTGACTTAGGCATGAGGGACTAAGTAGTTTGTTGGTCACCTATGGTCTAATTATATTGGTGATGCGACCTAGTTGATTCTTTGCTCACATTGGGGATTGAGTAGTTTTCTCGGTGACTTGTGATCTAATATGGACTATGGTATGAGGTCTTTGCAGACTAAAGAAATGGTATGCGTTCTTAGCTCATGGTCAACAGGTTTATGGTTATCAGGCGATACTTAAGTAATATTTCAGGGTTATGGTTTATGTTATGGAATGACTTTTTGGCCGACCTATTTTATTTCGAATAAATAGTTTATGGTTATTCGGCCGAGTATTTTAGGTAGAATAAATGAAATCTTTATTTTTATATATTATACCTGATTTCGTACCTCAATCAACTAGAATATGAGGGACTAGCTGATACGACATCAAAAATGGACTCAACTATACATAGTAATAAAGTAACGAAATGGGTAGAAGGTTTTAAATCCCGACATATATGGTAATAAGGTTTTATGATTATTATGCATTTATGAAAAGTAATAATGCTAGTATGAGAATATTTCCTTATTATGCAGATTGAGTACAATTAAAAGATTAATTTAATCTTATAAAGGAATCCTATAATCTTATAAATAAGAGATTCAAACTCTTATTTCATACCTTCAATTATCTTATTTCATAATTTTAATTATCTTCAATTCTCATGGACCATAATACTCACAATCTTATGTGTAATAATTATTCCACCTTCAATTATCATGGATCATGAAGCTCTTCTTTATGGACTTTATGGGGAAATAGAGAGGCGGACTCTCCTTTAGGAGAGACGATCTCTTTTTTAGGAGAGACGAGCTCTTATACAGGAGACGAGAACCCTATATTGGGAACATGTCTCTTCTTTCTCGTGTATATACGAAAAGGAAACACGACTCACTTCTATTTTAAGTTGATTATCCTACGTTTTAAGCTTCCGCATATTATTCTCGAACAATATTTGAATTAAGTATCGGAGGACCTACGTCGAGTATGTCCGGCTTGAGTTCTGTTTTGCAGGTTGATCATGTTGGCAGGAGTTTCATGAAGGGCTATCAAGTCGCCTAGCATATATTTAAGGTTGATCAATTTCTCAAGGGCTATGAGGTTGTTTAACATATATTTCAAGTTAACACTTTTTTCTTGGTGAATCAATTTTTTGATCGCATGAAAAAAGGAAGAATTATTTTTTTTTTACAATATTAAAAAAAATAAAAATAAAAAGCAAATTGATCAGTAAGGTGTGGGTGGAAATGTGAAGTGCTCACATGTGAGAAAGTGGTTTGAGTGGACAAAACACAGGAGTGAACATATTTCTAACTTTTGTTGGAAGTTGGGAGGTAGTGATCACGGGAGTGTTATTGTGGGCCATCAATCTTACTTTCACTGCGGTGTATAATCATAATCACTACTGCATTCACATCATCCAAACACACACACACCATACGTGACATCTAGAGAGAGAGAGAGAGAGAGAGAGAGGGAAACATTTTATTTTATGGGAAAGTGAAAACAAACAAAAAAAAAAAATAGTATAATTATTTTTAAAAGGAATGAATAAAATGATATTGAGTTGAATTTTTTTTTCATGTTTATTAAATTTACTTAGAATCGAATTAAAAGGTCTTGTATATATTTAACTGCGTTTTATAGAATTTTTATGTTTTATATTATTTTATTATAATAACTATTTGTTTTACATTTTTCAGACTTATTATTTAGAAAATTGAATTATAAGTTTTATAATTATTTAACTGATCCTATAAGAAAAATTAGATTTATTTTAATATTTTTGAGTTTTTTTTTCTTTTCCAATAATTATACTATTTCTGTTGTTTATTTTTCTTCTTCTCATTTTTCTGGTTTATTAAATAATAATTTAGATTTTAATTAGAAATTTTTATATTTACTTAACATAATTTATGAGTTTGTAGATTTTCTTGCATTATTTAATTAAACTTAATTTGTTTATTCTCATATTTGTTGTTTCTAAATTAATTACAAATTTCATTTTTATTTAATTGATAGTTATTTTTTTTTCATTTTCAGGTTTATTGTTTGGAAATTATTTCTAAATAAGAATTTTTTATTTATTATTTTATGATATCTCAGAGTTTATTTAGATTTATTTATTAATTATTAAGATGTAGAATAAATTATATTATTTATTTATCTTATTACAAATTATTTTATAATATTTTATGTGGATTTTTCAAATTTAGTTAATTATATAAAATTTATTAGTTTTTCTATACTTAAATAAAAACTCATTTGGAACTCCTAAATTTTACCTTAATTCCAGTCAAATTGGGATCTCCGGTGAATAATACTTAAATTAAAATCAAGAGAATGAAATTGATTAATTTGAGTGAGATTCATTTTGAAAACTCCTATTATTACGAGACCAATTTTGTAAGCTCCCCAAATGAAATTAGCATTTCGTAAAAAAAAAAACAAAAAAAACAAAAAAACAATTGAGATCGATTTGTATCGAGCTCAAACCAAACAATCGCATCTACAGTAGATGTCATGTGTAAGTGATTAGATTCATGCATGATCTATTGGACAGACAGAAAATGCATAATCTATATATACAAATGAAATAGCAAAAAGTTGAAGAAACAAACTTAACTGCATAATCTATATATACAAATGAAATAGCAAAAAGTTGAAGAAACAAACTTAACTGCCATGTTGATATTCCTTCACACTTAGCAGCAAACAAGAGAATTAACTGAAAGAAGGATGGCTAACCATCCCAAATGGGAACCCATTTTGGTTTCTCCATATCCGCCAAATAAACTAAACCTGTTATATATATCGTGAATATATATATATATATATATATATATATATATATATATATATATATATATATATATATATATGTTATGTATATTGATCAATTATTCCACAAAATAAAGAACATTAATTTATTGTTAGAATTTACCTCTAAAGAGACGAAAAGCTGGCAATTAATGGTTTTGGTTTCAGTTCTAGTACTAAATTTATAAACTGTTTCTGGTGATTGAGTTTTAGTAATGCAGAGATAAATTGAAGAGGAAAGTAGAGTTTTGAAGAGGAATATTATAGTAAATCTCTGGGTTTTATTAATTCCAGGGCACTTTATAATCCCTTCAGAATGGCCAAAATTTAGAGAGAGCATTATACATTCTTTAATAAGAATGCCTGGACATGTTATTAGCTTTAATTTGTTAAAACAGCCAACATAAATGATCTTATATCATACATACTTGTAATATTTTTTCCATAAATTATTTTATAACACATCTTTGTAACCCTTTTATAACGTGTATATACTGGTCAATGTTAATATCTTTTATCACTTTATTAATATATACTCCCTCTGTTTCAAAATATAAGTCGTTTTAGAGTTAAAATTCTTGTTTCAGCAATATACAGTAAGTCGTTTTGTTTTTTTCACACAAATTTAGGAGAAGAGAGAGAAGGAAAAAGGTGAAAAGTGAATTAAAAATTGAGATATTGGAGGAGAGAGAGAAAGAAAAAGGTAAAAAGTGAATTGAGAATTGGAGATATTTGAAGAGAGAGAGTAAGATAAAATGAATGTGGGTAGTTTACGATAACAAAAAATTAATTATTTACTCATTTATCTAGCACTACTACAGAAACAGCCTTTCTAAGGCTGTTCATTTAAGGCGGTTCTCTGAAAACCGCCTTAAAAATACTTTTAACGGCGGTTGTGGCTAAAACCGCCATGAAAAAGGTTAATTTACGGCGGTTTCCTGAAAAACCGCCGTTAAAAAGGTTATTTTACGGCGGTTTTATCAGAACCGCCGTAAAAACTCGCACATTCTACGGCGGTTATTGGAGAACCGCCGTGAATAAACAGGTTTTCACGTCGGTTTCTTATGAACCGACGTTAATTTTTTCACAGGTTAATTAGTTCTCCGGATTTAACGTCGGTTCCATTAAAACCGCCGTGAATGTGATGACATTTAACGGCGGTTCTGTTAGAACCGCCGTAGAAAGTAGTGTGGCCATGTCATCAATCCCCGTCTTATTCAAGCAAGTTGTTTTAACCGTTGATCCATCCAACGATCTACGTTAAATATTAAACCAAAAAAAATAAAATACTAAACCAAAAAAATAAAAATATTAAAACAAAAAAAAAAATCTGTCATGGGTTAGCCCTAATCTCTGAACCCCGTTTCTTATCTTTCTCATCTTCCCCAATTTCTCTCCTTCTCCTCGACGGCGGCTCCGGCAATCGGCGGTTAGTAATTGACGAACGGCGGTTATCTGGTGATCGGCGGTAGTAACGAAAGCGGCGGTAGGCGACAGACTTCCTCCCCACGACTACGAATGGACAGCAATGGCGGCCCCACGAATGGCAGCAGTATTCTTGGCTCTCCGGCAACGGCTGACAAGGAGGCGGCTCAATTTTGTCTTGGAGGTTACTGGGCGGCGAGGCCCATGGCTGATTCGACCACGTAAGGCTGATGGCGGCAGGGCTCTGAGCGTTGATGGCGTGGTAGGTGTGGTCCTGGACAGACCGTGAGTGGCACGACGGGGCAATACCATGGGTGTTCTATACGGCCAAAAACCAATGGAAGGCGGCATGGCCCAGTTGCTGTGCAGGGGGGGTCCTCATGGATTGGTTCTGTGCCGTTAGATTGGTTCCCTGCGCTCTCGAGCGCCATTGGCCGTCTGAGCTTGCTGCGCATCCTTCGCCGGCGCTAATCACTGCCGCTCCGCACGGTCCCCGGCCTTCGCTTCTTTAGGTACACCCGATTTACAATATAATAACTTTGTTAATATTTGTGCAATTTTCCAATCTTTCAATTAGTAGGGTAAAATGCAAATATGGTTTTTGAGATTATCTTTTGGTGATTCAAACATGTTTGGGGATTCTGGAAGGCTTATTAGGGCTTGCGGTGGAGTTTGATTGCACTGATTTTCGGGGGCTAAATGTTGAATCGTTTGATAATCTGGTTGGTGAATCGAGTGAGGGCTTATGGTTTTGGTGTTTTGGGGGGTTTGGGTTTTTGTCGTCTTCGGCAATGCTGATGATCATCGTTTGTCGTCTTTCCGATATTGATGATTCTGAGGTAGTTTCTGATGTAATGCATCCGTTGATTTTAGTTGATTTTTAAAATATTTGGTAAAAGGATCACTTCCTTTTGTACATTCTGAAATGGAATATTAGAAAGGAATGAGTAAAAATTGTTTTTCTTCCCATTTTATTGTTGTGGCGTATGTTCTTTTGTCTTCTATATGAATTTGTTTGAAATTGGAAAGAGTATCTGGAAACGAACATTAATCTATCTGGTTTAGCTGATCTTTTATATTGGAATTTATACATCGCCGGTCATACTTAAAAACGAGAAGCAAAGGTTTATGGTTCCATTGAATTGAAGCCAGGGTAAGCCCATCAAAGACTCCCGTTCGACCCCGTGCACCCCGCCAATTCATGCAGTGAAGCTGTTCGACGAAATTACCTATCTTCTGATGATCATCGCTCTTTCTCTCACTATATATATAAACAGAAACTGATACTTTGAGAATGCCATGGTATCTATGGAGAAATACAGGCATTGAAGTATTTTCAAGGTCGGCGCGCGAAGAAGACGATGAAGAGGCCTTGAAATGGGCAGCCCTCGAAAAGCTGCCAACTTTCGACCGTCTTCGAAAAGGGTTGTTGTTCGGATCGAGAGGCGCCAACGAAATCGACGTCCAAGATCTCGGGTTTCAGGATAAGAGGAGCTTGGTTGAGAGATTGGTCAATACAGTTAAAGATGATAATGAGAAGTTCCTGCGAAAGCTAAGGAATAGAATAGATAGGTATACATATATACAGAGAGTGTTTTATTTTGGTTTATTTAATTTTTTTTACATTTAAAGATATATTAATGGAGTGCACGTGCTGTTAAATTAACAGAGTTGGAATTGATATTCCAACAATCGAAGTGAGGTTTGAGCATCTGAATGTTGAAGCAGAAGCTCATAGTGCAAGTAGGGCTTTGCCTACTTTTGTCAACTTCAATATCAACATGGTTGAGGTAATATGGAACTTCTTGGGTTTTCTTGTAATTATCCAAACTGTAGGGGCAAAATAGTAATATAATTCTGTTATACTAATAATTTTGTAGGATATCTTGAACACACTCCATATACTCCCAAGTAGAAAGAAGCCTTTTAGCATCCTCAAGGACGTGAGCGGAATAATAAAACCAGGCAGGATGGTTTTGCTTTTAGGTCCTCCAAGTTCTGGAAAATCAACGCTTTTGCTCGCCCTGGCCGGAAAACTTTATCTGTCTCTCAAAGTAAATAAAATCATTTTATTTCTATATATCATGACGAATTTATTATGGAATAATTAACATAAAAAATACATATATTGTAGACATCTGGGAGAAATAATTAACATAAAAAATACATATATTTTAGTATCTGTCTCTTAGCTTTTTTTTTCATGCTTGGTTGCCAGCCTGTTGAGGAGCTTGTAGAGTAATCATTTTTGAGGTTTAAGCTTTGGCTTCAATTATGTTTTCAAGAGTTTAGCATGCACAAAACCTGAGACGAAATTAGTATTATTGTTGTTTCAACGCTTTTGACTTGAAAGCTCAAGCTAAAACTTGGTTCGCAAATCATCATCAGTTACAGTTTCTTCTCATTTCCCCATCTTTTATATCTCACTTGTATATATTGCGTTTAAGGTCACGCTGTTTAGGGATTATTACATAAATATCCCGTGGGTTAGTCTAATTACTAAGAAACCCATTTATCTTCTCAAATAAACTTAGTATTTTGATTTATTTCAATTTAATGATCTTGCAATCACACATCTTTAACTAAGAATAACATCTAAGCCCTTTTCATTTGTTTGAAACAGACAGAAAACGGACTTGTAGAAGCAGTTGCTCTTCTCATATCACAGATGCCGCGTCTACGGATTGATCTATCGGCAGAAAAATTAGGACAATGCTACAGCACCAAACCCGAGTTTATGAAGGTAACGTAGAGCTATGTGCATTTTTCAAACTATCGAAGACTCAGCTATGCTACTCTTGGTACATTTTATTTATCAGGCATGGGATAAATGGCGAGCCCAACTTACTAAATTGGACTGCAGTGAATTCTGGCTTCAATGCGATCATCAGCAGACTAGAGCTGGTCTGAAAAATATGCTTCAGATCATGTTGGCAAATGCAAGTGTTCTTTCCAGTGTAACATACCATTGGATAGAACTTTACATTTCCCACCTTTTGTACATCAGGCCTTTCACTGTGGTCAGTGACGACTTTCATGATCCAGTTCCTTTTTATAGTCTTGGTGCTGACGGTGTAGTAATATGCTCATTCAAAATTGTAAAGACTTAAAATGATAAGAATATTAAGTGTGTTCGCTTCTTGTATTGATTGTTTGCCTCTGGTGTAAAACCGCAAGGATTATTTTTTGTTATTTTTAAAGTTAAAGTTTATTTTTTTTTATCCTTTTATTTTTCCCCATATTTTGGTGCACCTGCTTTTATTTCTTTTTTTTTTTTTAAATTTTTTTACTACTTTCTAGAAGGTATTATTCAACACCCGTTCTAGAAAATAGACTTCTGAAAACAGACTTTCTATAAGGTATATTTTAAAAAACCGCCGTAGAATCCACCGCCGTTGTTTTCTAAGGCAGTTCGTAAACCACCGTAAAAAGCATCACTTTCTACGGCGGTTCAAGAAAAACCGCCTTAAAAAGCCTCACTTTTTAAGGCGGTTTTAGAACAACCGCCGTAAAAATTTACGGCTGTAGATACTAAGGCGGTTTTTAAAACCGCCTTAAAATCCAAAAAAAAAAAAAACGCCTTAAAAAACTGATTTCTGTAGTAGTGTAGGTTTCTTAATAAGTATGTTTTTTTTTTCTAAAACGACTTATATTGTAAAATAGAGGGAGTAATTGATATGATATCAAATATTTAAGTTGGCACACACGTCGAATTAAGTTGGTTAAATAAAGGGAACAACCTCTTTAAAGGAATTATCGAACTCCTATAGGCTGAAATGGTATTAATGTCTCTAAATTAGGTCGGCTAGGAGAGTTGGGCTTTATATGAGTTGGCATGGTTATGGTATGGGCCTTGATGGGCTGGTATGATATGGCACGGTATGGGCTCTGACGGGCTGAATGTATAAGATGATTATTAATCCATGGTTACTATGGTAATCTAACAAAATATGAGAGTTCTAACAATTATGGTAACTTGGCTTAAAGAAGAAATCATAATTTTAAGTCGGTGGAATATTTATGATCTTATGGTGTGAATAGAAGAAAGCCTAACTTGGGAGCACATCTCTTGTCTATATAAAGAGGACACAAATTCACTTATATTCTAAGTTGATTAATCCTACTTTGATTGATCTTTCGTTTATCAATATATAAGGCTGCCGACTTAAGTATCGGAGGGCCAATGTCAAGGCTATCCGCCTTAGGTTTTGTTTTGTAGGTCGCTCAAGTCGGAGAAACCAGTTCGAAGCTCAAGGATATATTTTCTTGGTGAGCCAATCTTTTTCGTTGCATCAAGTGTCGTCATCTATGGGAATACGAGGGACAACGAGTTCTTGAGCGAAAGACGTGAGAATCAAACAAAACAATCATGAAGGGAAGAAACATAACACCAAAAGTCCTAGATTTCAGCTCGACGGCAGACCAGAGTAAGAAACAAGAGAAGGAGACGTGACCTGAAGGTGTTAAGACACCACAGGGGAATACGGAAGCATAAGTGACCATGGAGACACCACCATCAAAAATAGGGGAAGAGGAAAGCAGGGAAATTAGGGAAAAGAGTAACCCCACAAGTAATAAGGCAGAAAAGATCAATCTGGGGACCAAAAAGTGGGAAGAATTACCGGAACAATGGGCCTGCCACATTATTAAGTGGTTGGTACATAGATTGTGCTCAACGTCGTACCTATCGATAAGCTAGAAAAGATCATAAGTGGAGTAGACAACATCGATGATGAAGTAGAACTTGGAACTTGAAGAGAAAAGGAGGAAGAATACATGCCGGAACAATTACTCAGGCCCAGAGGAAAAGCAAAGAAGGAACCATGGATGCCTGGCCCAGAATTGGTGCGAGCATCAAAGAGGAAGCGACCTCAAAAAAGGTACTCATCATCAGAAGTGGAAGTCAAAGACGACATTAAAATATTGGGCAGTAAATCACAAGGGAGGGGATACCAGCAGAATAATTTACGACAGGAGATAGAGGAAGATGAGGATGAGATGTTACCAACATCTCGAGCGATGAGAGACATGCAAGAGGCGGTGCGAGCACTTCAGAGGAAGGTTGCGAGAGTGGATCACCAGGAGTTGAGAGGCCACCCGTTCTCTAAAGAAATATTGAGGGCGACTTTTCCCCAGAGGTACAAAGGACTCAACTTTTATTACGTGGGGTTGTTGGATCACACCCGAAGTGTTCGAAGTTTTGAGAATGAGGCGACCTTGCAGCAGTACATGAACATTTTGGTGTGTAGGGCGTTCATGTCTACCTTACGGGGGCGGATAAAGGATTGATTTCATCAGCTCACCCCGGGGAGGATCACGAGCTTCCGGGTTTTAAGGGCTGCCTTTCTAACATACTTTCCTAGAGAGAAGACACACACAGAAACGTATATGTTGCTCTTATCAGGTGCAACGATGGGAAAACTTTGAAGTAGTACGTGGCCAGGTTCAGCAGAGCTACCTTGGAGGTACCATAGAATCGGACGATATTAAAGTTGGGGCACTAAACCAGGGGTTAATGATGGTGGGTTTAAGAACTTTGATGACTAAGCGACCCGCATGTACTTTTGAGCAGGTATTAGATCGATGTATTAAATACATCCACGTAGAAGAAGCAGAGGGGGAAGATCGGATGTATTTCGAAAGAGTGGTTGGTGTCCTAGAGAGACCACTAGTAAAGAGGCTTAAACCCAGAAGAGAAGTACATCGACTAGTGAGAGCGATCATGGAGCCAGGCATGGAAGGGAGAATAGAGGCAAGGAATGATAAACAAAACTAGAGGGAGGAGCCAGACTTCAAACCTCTGATGATGCCGCGAGTTAGGGTATTCACATTATGGAAAGGCGGGTGTCTAACACCATTAGGTTGCCCGACGATTATACAGAGATACCCACCAATTTGAGATTATAGTTCTTTTGAAGGTTCCATAATAATTATAGACATTCCAACGAACAGTGCCGACACGCGAAGGAGGGATAGAAAGATTGATTAAGGCTGGACATTACAGGTATAGAGCATCTCGAAACCAGAGACAGGTCTTGCCTGTACCTCCTCCAGGATGTCTCCTGTAGGCATAAGCGGAAGTAAAAAGGATACACGAAGAATAAAGGATACCGGAGCAAGGTGGAGGGGCTGAAAGCAATAGGAGGGGGATAAGCATGATTTCAGGTGGGCCAATAGATGGATACTCAAAGAATGCCATAAAATAACTTGTAAAGGCAGCTCACCCTAGAACTTTGGAGGTCACTACCATTAATATACGACCCCCACCCACAAGGCCGATCATTTATTTTGACCCAAAAGAGAGGCGAGGACTATAGGTTGAACATAACGATGCGCTGGTGATCTGGCCAGAGGTGGCCGGATATGACGTCAAAAGGCTTTTTATGAAAGATGGGAGCTCGGTCAACATCTCATATTAGTAATTCTTAGAACAAATGGATATCAGGTGGAGATAAGGCTGGTGCAAACACCAGTGTATACTTTTAATGGAGCGCAGGTTATCATATATGGGGAGGTAGTTTTGCCAGTTGTTTGGGCTTCGGCAAACTACGGGTGGAGAAGAAGATAAGGTTCATAATCATTAAATACATCTCATCTTATAACATCATCTTAGAACGACCTGCCCTCAACAAATTCTAGGCGGTTACGTCTACTTACCACATGAGCATAAAATACCTAACAGGAGACAAACGACGAATAATATCAGATCAGTAGGTCGTGCTGTTATCAAACGATGGTAAGAAAATGGATGGGTGAGGAAAGATGCGGAGAAATTCAGGATGAGATATAAGTGCTAAGAAACTGAGAGACGAAGATAAATCCGTTCGACCTCACGATGAACTTATGGAGATTAACAGAAGATAAAAAAGCGAGGATATATAATGAGGATAGGCAGCCAGTTACCAGATTACATAAAAAAGGATCTCGTGGCCTTATTGAGAGAATTTCGTAATGTGTTAAGGATCAAGTTACACACAAACTCTTCTCAGAAGCTCTCTTAGGAATGAAATTTACAAATTCGATATTCAGCTCTCCAACACCTCAACTGCTGACTCCAATAATCGACCTACTTCTCTTAGAAGTTAAGCCCTTGGTACTTTCATCATTGAGCTTGAGAATAAGAATAAGGAAGAAGATTTAGTGTTATGCCATCTTAGACTAGGGTATCTAGACGATAATATCATAAATAATATTATCAAAAGCTGTAATCTCTCCATTTCTAATAATAAAGTATTCTTTTGTGATTGTCTTCAAGTTAAAAGCCATAAGCTACCCTTTTCTCTCTCAAAAAACTAAATATGCTAAGACCTTTTATCTTCTACATACAGATGTTTAGGGATTTGCACCTATAAAATCTTCAAATGGATTCTCTTAATGTGTTTTTGTTATTCATCATTACACCAGATATACTTAGATTTATTTCCAAAAGCACAAGTCTAATGTGATAGATGCCTTTACTCACTTATAGAAACTCATTATTACTCGGTCTCAATCTAAAATTAGGTTGGTTCAAAGTGATGGAGAAGAGAATTTATAGCTCTCACAAACCTATTTCACTCTTCTGGAATACATCATAAAATCTCTTGTGTGAACATAATGGTCTTGCAAAAAGAAAACATAGACACATTGTTGAAAATGGACTCTCCCTCTCTCTCTCTCTCTCTTTTCACACTCTCATTTACCCATTAAACATTAGGATGATGCCTTTACCACTGCTATTTACCTCATCAACAGACTACCCTCAATAACTATTTAGTACAAAAGCTCTCATCGTCTCTTACTAAATAAAAACATTACTACACTCACCTTAAAACCTTTGGTGTCTCTATTACCCCCATCTTAAACCGCTAAATTAACACAAACTTCATTTTAGGTCTCAACCTAGCACCTTTCTAGGTTACAGTGAGCACTATAAGGGATTCAAGTCTTACTACCAAATAGAAAGGTCATAATCACCAAGAATATGATATTTGATGAACTCAAATTTCCCTTTTCCAAGGATTCTGGACCTCATTATTGTTCAGATAATCAACCATCTATACTTGGTCCTCCTTCTCTTTTAACAGCTCCCCAAGCTGCTAAACGCCTTTACAAATCACCACTCATTCTCAATCACCTACTCAATCACCTTCTCAGGTCATAAATTCACATTAACAAACATTGAAGACCTCACCACAATCACCAACGACCTCATCACAATCTCATACTTCACATAAGTTCTCCTCTATACATCAACCTGTCTCTCTACCCTCTAGTCAATCCAATCCCTATAATATTTCTCTCATTGTTGAATTACCACTTATGAGTCCTACACATGCTCCTCCTTTTCCTTTAGGTGCAGGTACTAAACACCATATTATGATAAGGGATAAACCAAGAACCTTCAAGCCCATGGTTCTAAGTACACATCATCTTGATTTTAGAGAGGCTTCTTCCTACATTGAAGTCTTAGATCATCCCAGATGGAAAGTAGCTATATGTGAAGATTAATAAGCTCTCATTAAGAATCAGACCTAATCTCTCTCTGGCTACCTCCAGAAAAGTATTTGATTGGTTCCAAGTGGATATTCAAGCTAAAAACTCATGTTGGTGGAACAATAGCTCGATATAAGGGAAGATTAGTGGCCAAAGGATATAATCAAGTGCCAGGTTTTAATTTTTCTGAGACCTTTAGCCCTGTTGTTAAAGCCACCACTATTAGAATCATTCTCTATATAGGTATCAACTATAACTGGTCCATAAAGCAATTGGATGTTAATAATTCTTTCTTGAATGAAGAGCTGGACAGGGAAATTCTCATGGCTCAGCCACCTGAATCTGAACAGAATAGTGATAAACTTCAAGTCTGCAGGTTATTTAAGTCTATATATGGGCTTAAACAAGCTCTAAGAGCCTGGTTTAGAAAATTAAAAAATTGTTCTTACTCAATTTCGTTTCTCTGCTTTAAAGGCTGATATCTCACTTTTCTTTAATAACATTTCCTCTGGATGCATCTAGCTTTTGGTGTATGTAGATTACATCTTAGTCATAGGAAGCAACAAAGATGGGATTGAAAAACTTATTACTCGTCTTGATTCATCTTTTTCATTAAAAAAATTATGTGATCTGCACCATTTTCTTAGTATTTAGGTTTCTCACACAGCTCAGGGCTTGCATTTAAATCAGGGGAAGTACATTAAAAATATCTTGGAGAGAGCTGGAATGGATGAAGCTAAAGCCACCCCCATACATATAGTTGTCTCTTCTATCCTGTTCAAAACACAAGGAGAACCAACTATTGTTCCCTCATCTTACAGAAGTTTTGTTGGAGCCCTTCAGTTTATTATAATCACAAGGCCTGACATCTCATACAGTGTCAAAAAGGTGTGTCAATATATGCACTACCCTCTCATCACATATTAAAGAGTTGTCAAAAGAATTCTAAGATACCTTGCTGGTTCAGTTCATTTTGGAATCAACTTCAAGAAAACCTAACACTTCACTCTCATAGGGTTTTCAGATTTAGACTAGCTTGGAGACCTTGATGACAAGAAATTCATTACAGGTTTTCTATCTTTTTGGGGAGGAATATTATCTCCAGGTGCTCTAAAAAGCAGACCTTTGTATCTTAATACAACACTAAAGTTGAATACCGAAGCATAGCTCATGCGCATGAATAATATGGGTTCGATCTTTGTTTCAGGAGCTTCATGTCAAACTTCCTGTTGTTCCCATAATTTGGGTTGACAATCAAAGTGATATTGCCATCGCCTCCTATCATGTTCTTCATGCTCATACCAAACACTTTGAGTTAGATCTCCATTTTGTTAGGGTTCTCATTGGGAGTATTCCAGGCTCAATTTGTTTGTAGATCAGACTACATATGTCTTCACCAAACCACTATCACATCAATTCTTCATTCGGCTTTGGCATAAACTTGCTGTCATTGAGGGAGGATATTAGAGACCATACTCAGATCAGAGATCAGCGACCTGATAACATCAGGTCGCATGAACATTACCAGAAACCTGATAACATCAGGTCTCGTGAACATAAACCATACAGGCCGTATGAGAAGTTGCTATGAGATTGCTAAAGAAGCTGGCATCATGTCTCATGAGAGGTCGTGGATGAGCCCGCTGGAATTTTTTGGAACTGATTTGGATGTATTTGTTATGAATTTATATATGTTTCGAGTTATGTTTGAGTTATTTTGTTATTTTATTAACACGAATTTGTCTTGATTTTTTTTAGTATTTAGTTAGTTTTTGCTATTGATTTCGGTATAAGTTGGATAAATTGAGCATATTTTCATATCTTCTTATCTCCAACTTATTTTATCATATTTTAATCATAATTAATTAATTTTATGTTTATTTTAGGTATTTTGAATTATTTTCACTACAAAAAATCTGACGTTTAGTGACGATTTTTTTTTCCACGCATAAAAATTCGTCATAGTATGTTAATTAATAGTGACATTTTTTTATTTCGTCATAGAATAACACCCTTCTATGATAACATTTATTGTTGTCACAATTGTTTACCGATTTCGTCACGAATACTTTTATTTGATGACGTTTAAATGAATCTTGTCACAATTTTGGGATGAAAAAAAAAGTTTCGGAAAACCCATTTTATGACAAACATATAATAAAATGTGACGAGATTTGGGTGTCACTATAAGTTTCTAGTTGTGACGAAATCATTTTTGTCACTAATGTTCCCTTGAAGAATGGTGACGATATTTGTTGTCACAACAAGTTTCTTTTCATGACAATGCTACAATTTGTCATCAGTTCTAGAAAAATGACGACAACATTTTGACACGAAATAGTTCTTTGGTGATATCAAATATGAATTTGTCATAATAATTTTATTTTTGCTACAAATTCACACCAGATTTAGGAGACTCTTCCGATAACAAATTGATAATAATTAGAGATGATTTTTGYTYMRACTGCATATTTATGTTATTAAAAGCATCATATTTCTCATTAATTTCTCTAAATGTAATGTTAATTAATTTTAATTACTATATATTGTATAATATTTGAAGTAATCAATAATATAAAAATAATAAAAATCAACGTTAAAGAAATATATTAATTAAAATAAATAACTAAATTATGTGTTTTACACAATTAAAATAACAATATTAATAATAATATATTTGATTGAGACATTTATTTATGCTTGAACCTAATCTATGTTCCATGAAAAATGGTGACAACATCCATTGTCACAATAAGTTTCTTTTCATGACAACACCATATTTTGTCAGTGCTTTAAGAGAAATAGTGACAACATTATTTTGACACTAAAGTCCTATTTAGTGATAACAAATATAAGTTTTTCATTCACATCAAGACTTAGGATGAGACTTTTTCAATAACAACTTGATAATAATTGGTGATGACATTTGGTATCACAATATTTTTTAATATAATTATTATTCAACTTATTATTCATCATTAAATATTTATTTTTCTATGTTTACTTTATAGTTTTTAACGACTATAATATTATTAGATAATATTTCTTAAGTTTCTTATT
>BMAC01000859.1:546724-568901 GCA_014905375.1 Phtheirospermum japonicum
TATATATATATATATTTGTTTCTTAGATTTATTTAATCAATTCCTAGAATCCAGTTTTAGTATTTATTAGTTAATTTAACTTCTTCTATGAATTTTCTAGTTAGTTTATAATATTATAGATTTATCAATAATTATATTCTTATATGATCACAATTATTCTTAACCTTTTATAAATCAAAACTACCACATAATCTTTTTATAAATATATAGAAAAATCTCTAAATAACTATATAATAAATTATAACACGCAAAAAATAAATAAATAATAAATCAAAATCAAAATATAAAATTTATAATATAATACTAAATAAAACTCAAAACTTAAAAATCATAAAGAATTTATAACACAATATTTTTAAGTTTATAAAATTATTAAATAAAAATGAAAAAAATAACAATATAAGTATTTTATATTTTATAATTTAGATTAAATAATTATTCAATCATGAATAATAATAATATATTTAAAAATAGAAATATATTTTACTTATGTAATTTTATGAAAATAATTTGAAATTAGATAAAAAAAAATATTTTGATTAACTTCGAAATATTATAAGCTATATTTTACTAATGTAATTTTATTATTTTCTTTAGTATTATATTAATTTTTATATTTTATTTTAAATATTCTTTAAAGTTTTTAATTTATTTTCAATAATTTTATATAATATTCAAAAAAATTATTGTTTTGTATTTTTCATGAATTAAAAATACTTATTTAATCTTCAAGTTTATTAAATAATTATTCTAAATTTAATAATATTATATATATTTTATTTCTGAATTTGTAAATTTCCAATAGTATCAGCAAGTATCTTGAAACTAATTAAAAATATTATTGAACTATAGATAAATTCTAAACACTTATTTTAAATTTTTGAAAAATATAAATATTAAAGAAATTATTATATAAATAATTAATTATTATATATTATATTATTTCAATATATAAAACTAATTCTAGAAAGTTATTGATATATTTTAAACTGAATATGAAAAAAATAAACAATAAAAAATTGAAATCAATAATATTATATTTAATTACAACTTAATTCGAATTAATTGTTTCCTAATCTGGAAAATGGTAGGATATATAAAATACTTAAAAAAAAAAAAAAAAACTGATCCTTAACTGAGTGATGACCTAATAGAGATATAGTTTTGTGTGGTTTTAAAATATTTTATGATATATATATTTATTTCTTAAACTTATTTAATAATTTACCATAATTCAATTTTAGAATTTATTAGCCAATTTAAACTCTTGTAAGAGTTTTCTATTTAATTTATAATACTACTGGTTTTTATTTAGTTTATATAATATTATAATATAATATTATACAAATATCAAAATTTAAAATCATAAAAATTGTATAATATACTTTTGTTGAAATAATATAATTGTTTAATAAATCTTTAAAGTAAAAGAAACTTAAGAATATTATATAATAATAATTGAAGTCCTTAGTTTATAAAATAAGTTATATAAATGTAAATAAATAAATAAAAAATTAAAAAAATATTTTAAACAAGAAAAAAATATAATATTAAAAAATATAATATTTTATAATATAATACTATTAAAAAATATAATACTAAAGATAATAGTAGTTAAATAAAGAAAACTACTAAAGATAAAAAAAAAGAAAAAAAGTATTAAAAAGGTTGACGAGATGAGTCACAAAATTAATTGAGAACTATTTTAAACAAAATATAATATTTTATAATATAATACTAATTATAGCTCAAAATTGAAATAAGGCAAATTATTAATAAAATATTTTCTAAATCTAAATAATTATTAAAAGTAAAAAATTAAAAGTATTATAGAATAATAATATATGTCTTTAAAAATTATAAAGTAAGTTAAATGAATGTAAAGATAAATATTTAATTATGAATAATTACTTAATATATTAATAATAATAAAAAATAACTGTATGTTTTCTAGAAAACATAAGACATTCATTATTTTAAATTTTAAATTTATAAGAATAAGAATTCTATTTAGTAGTTTTCTTTATTTCATAAAATTCATTTTTTCCTTTTCTGATTTTGGAAATAATTATTTAGAAGTTAATCAAACTTTTTTATATTTTTTCCGGTTTAAAAGTATTTTGAGATTTATTTTAATATACTTTATTAAATTTATGTTATGTTTTTATTTTCTTAAATATATTAATTAAATATTAAATATTTATTTTCTAAAATGTATTGAAATTACTTTATGATTTTTAACGACTTATATTACTAAACTATAATATTTTCAAGTCTTTTAGCAGTTATGAAGAAAGAAATAAAAATATTATAAATAAATCCCTTTTTTATTAAAACTGGTATATACATATTAAAGATTAAAATTATATTATAAATAATTATTTAAATATAAAATAAGAACTTTTACAAAAATAATAAAATAAATAAGAAAGATTTACAAAGTTAGTTAAATAAAAAATACTTCTTTCTAATTAATTATTAATAAAAAATTTAAATGAAATAATGTAGAATATATATATATATATATATGTGTGTGTGTATATATATATATATATATATATATATATATATGTGTGTGTGTGTGTGTGTGTGTGTGTGTGTGTGTGTGTGTGTGTTACAAAATTATATACTAAATTGATTATTATTATTATAAAGTAAATTAAGTAAATATACAACAATTAATTCTAGAAAGTTATTCATATGTTTTAAATTGAAAATAAAAATGAGAAAATCACAAATTATAAATATTACTCAATAATTAAATTAATTTTAAATCGATAAGAATATATTTAACTAAAATTAAATTCTAATTAATGGTTTCTAAATATGAAAAAGTGTAGAATATATGCAATATTAAAAAAAAAAACTAAAAAAGGTCCTTATCCAAGTGACATATAACCTAGGCAAGATATATGATTTTGTTTGAGTTTAACCCAAATGACCAGGTCAGATCAAAAAATGAGATTAAGGAAGAAATGTCAAGGTCTTGTTATTAATTTCAGTTTCTTTTCTCTTTGATGCCTCATTCTTCGTATTTTATTATATATATATATAATATATATATATAGATAGAGAGAGAGAGAGAGAGAGAGAGAACTTCCAAGAACTCAATTTTAAAATTTAATTTAACTTCTTTTATAACTTTTATATTTAAATTATAATAATACTATTTTTATTTTTATTTTGTTTCTCATTTTTGAATTTATTACACAAATATTTATAATTTAATTATAAGTTCTTATATTTTACTTATTTGAATTTATGATTATTTCAAGTTATTTTATATCAATTAAAATTTATCCATTTTCTTTCCCGTTTCAGGTTTTCAGATTTCTCAAATAACTACTTAGATATATTTAGTTTTCTTATATTTATATTAAATAAATTATATTTTTCCAAACTTACCTTATAGTTTATATATACTTTTTCAACTTTATTATATATTTCTTGAAGATTCTTTTATGGTTACTAAATTCAAAGGCCAGATAAGATATTTGTGAACTTTTAAAAATCTTTAAGTAAGATTTAGTAATTTTTTCAATGGAATAAATCGATCGAAAATTATGACCGATACAAATAAAAACAAAAAAAATCTTGCAAATATACAATAATATGATAATTATAAAATAAGTGAAAATATTGTAAAAAACCCTGAATATTCTAAGTTTTGAAAAATATGAAACATAATATGTGACAATAAAAAGAATGTAAAACTGATATCAGAGGGGATCAAACTTTATATTTCATAAATAAACTATAAAGAGTTATTTAATAAAACTTAAAATAAAAAAAAAACTTTAAATTCATATAAAAACCAAAAAAACCACACTATATAATCATATAAATAATGCATAAAAACATATAATTATAGTCTAAATTATTATTTAATAAGTCTAAAAAATGAAGATAAAAACTATAAAAAAAATTATAAAATGAAATTTAAAATTCATAAAATAAGTTTAATAAACTATTAAAACTTATAATGAAATTAATTAAAATAATTATTAAAATAAATTTTAAAATTAAATAAAATAATTTAAATTAACTAACGAGGTGGAGTTTTCTATTTCTAGTTCTCTAAACTTAATTTTTTTAATAAATAAACATGCACTATATTAATTAAATGTATAATTTAGGAACTTAAATAATAATAATAATAATAATAGGAATAGACTAAATTGAAGTTTAATAAGGTTTCTTAGGGATGGATCGGGGGTTTCTCATAAATTAGAGGATTGAATTGGAAGTTTCTCGTAATTTGAGAGTTAAATTAAAATAGGATAAAATTTTGGAGGGTCAATCTATAATTCTTGAAAAAAGGGCTGGGGTATAAACAGCAAACCCAGCCTTGATTGCTTCAGCACCCCCGTTTCTCCTTTTTCATCCTTCCTTCTTCTCCAACGCCAGAAATCGGCATATCGGCACAGCGCCACTCCCCTTCGGTTTCGCCACGGCGTGGCTCGGAGAATGGCACCCGGCGACAGCAACCGTGGGCAGTCACGAGGCGGCTCGGCTGGTTCACGTGGGGCTGCTGGGTCTTCCCCTAATTCCCCTAATTAATAAAGTATAATAAAATAAATCTCAAAATACTTGTAAACTGGAAAAAAAATAAAAAAAGTGTGATTAACTGCTAAATAATTTTTCCAAAACCCAAAAAAAAAAAATTAATGTTATAAAATAAAGAAAACTACTAAATAAACAAAACAAAAAAAAAAAAGTATCAAAAAATGAAATGTTGGGTCACAAAATTATTTAAGGGTTTTCTTAACAAAATATAAAATTTTATAATATAGTACTAATTTAATCTCAAAACTTGAAATAAAGCAATTATTTATAAACTATTATTTATAATTTTGAGGCGGTTCATAACAGATATCACTTCTAAAAACTTGGGGCAAACTGATGGCATAATATTCTCCATAGAGCAAGCGATTCTTAACAAAATTGCTTTTAAAAATAATTATTTTATATTTTTCTCATACTTTGTTAGTTTCGAAAAAAATTTTGATGCTTCGGTGTCCCCGAACCTAATATCTACCTAATTTAATATTTTTCTTTTATATATTTTTACCTAATTTAATATTTTTCTATTATTATATTTTTCTTAATTTAATATTTTCCTTTTATTATATGTTACCTAATTCAATGTTTTCTTTATCATAATTTGACTTATTCAATATCTTACATTTATTCTACTAATATAAAAAAAAGTCATATTTAATTTTAAAAAATCTATATAAGTTGAATTAATTTTTATTACAATAAGAATTGAAATAACTTTATTTTAAAATTTTAAATATTCTATATAATAAAAATATGAGTTATATAAAATTATTACAAAAGGAAAATAAATATAAAAACATAAACTTAAATTTGGATATCACATTTAAAAACTTATATGAAAACTATTGTAACATTAAATTTTCCTTTTATTATTATATTCTGTCTAATTTAATAAATTTTTTTAATTATATTTTGCCTAATTCAATATTCTTATTTTATTTTTATAATATAAAAATATCATATATTATTAGTAAAAAAAAACAATCTAACTTTGTTATTTTAACCAAAAATCAAATTAGATATGAAATAATTTTAATTACAAAAAATACTTACTTATGAAATTAATTAAATAAGTTGTATTTTTATAATCAAAGTTAAAATAATTTTATTTCTGGAATGTCAAATATTAAATATAAGTAAATTACGAGTTATTCGCAATAATCTAAGTATTTCACTAAGTATTAGTAATGAATTCGATTAACCATAAAAATATAAAATTATATATTAATGATTAATAAAATATTTATTGGAAACTGGTACAATGCGACACGGGTTGAAAGTAATTGTTTTTGAATTTTTCAAAGCATGTCGAGTTATTTGCAATAACCTAAGTATGTAACTAAGTATTAGTAATGAATTTAATTAATCATAAAAATATAAAACTATATAATAATGATTAATAAATATTAATTAGAAACTGATACAATGTGACACAGGTTGAGAGTAATAACTTTTGAATTTTTTAAAGTTTGTAATTTAATAATAATAATAATAATAATTATTAACAAATTTAATCTAAGTATTAGTAATTTAATAATAATAATAATAATAATTAATAATAGATTAGATACTGGTTGAAAATGTGATATCTTTTAAATTTTTATAAGCATATAAATAAAATTATTAATGAATTTAATCTAAATATTAAAATATAAATAATTTAATATAAAATAATTAATAAATAGATTAGACATGTACAAGGGCATGGGTTGAGAATATATCATTTGAATTTTTCATTTTATATTTGAAAATAAATTCTCACAAATATTTTTACATTTATTTTTTTATAAATCCCGTGTAGTACACGGGTGTTAAACTAGTATATATATAACTCTAAAAATATATAATAAAATAGAATATGATATAAAACTGGACTGAATCGAAATTTAATAAAGTTTTTTGGGGCCGGATCGGGGTTTACATAAGTTGGAGGGCTGAATATTGAATTTCTGATAATTTGAGGGTTAGATCAAAACAGGGTAGAAATTCTGGGGGTGAATCTGTAGTTCTTGGAAAAGGGCTGGGGTATAAATTAGTAAATTCCAGCCCTTAAGCTTCAGTATCCAGCCCGTTCCCTTTTCTTCCTTCCCCAACCCGAAATTGGCAAATCGGCATAGCCCCTCCTCCTTCGATCGATCGGTGGCTGGTGGAGAGATGGAAGGCGGCGGAGGTTTCTTGCGACACTGCCACGCCTGATCAGAAGTCCTCTTTGCCCCCTTCGAAGATCGTCAGCGCCGGCCGAGCGGATGAAAACCGGCGAGCGGGCGAGGTTCTCTCCTCCTTCGACTGAGACTGGACCGAAACGGCGCCTAAAGGAGATGATGATGTCAATGGAGGGGTGCTGGGGTGGCCAATCGAAATCGGGCTGACCGGCGGTGGTTGCTGTAGTTGTTCGGGCCGCGGGTTCGGATCTAGTCTCGGAGGGTTCGGAGGGTGCTGGGCGGTGCGGCCATGGTTGGATGATGATGATATTCTGAACGAAACCCTGAAATTGGATGGCTTGAACGCGAGTTGGGTTCTGTTGAAACTCCAAAAACACAAGCTTCTCATCTTCTCCGTGCTTATCAACTCCACCAATCCCGCCCTAAATGGCCTCCTCCTACCCCCTTCTAATTTTTCATGCGTTTATTGGTTTTTTTGCAGCCGATAATTTTTAGAATGTCTTCGTTTTCTTTCCTTTTTGTAGTACTATGTTTTGGGTTCTTTTATCTAGCCGCGAATGTGCATCTGAATCTGCCTTGTAATGATATGTTTTTTTATTAGTGTTTGTCTCCTCCAAATCTCTTGTTTTTGATTAATTACTTTTCTAGGGTTTGTTTTGGCAGTGCAAATGTGTATATCTTTGAATGCCTACAAAAAGTTTGTGCATTTCATGCATTTTAATTTGGATTTTAAACTTAAGATTTCTATTGACTACGATACCGATTGAGAAAACATAATGCTCTGTTTTAGTCGAACAAGTGCAGTGAAATTGCTTTGTGGAAAGAATTCATGAGTCTCCAAATCATGGAACCTAAGTCTATAGTTCACTTGGTATTTCTACTAGGGTTCTCTTCATTGGCAGATATACGCTCCAAATTTCATTATTATTTTTGAAATGATGGCCTTTTCTTTGTTTTTCATGCTCTCATTTCTTGTTTGGTGCCAAGTCAGCTCCTGTAACTAATTTTTATAAGTGCCAAGTTAGAACACCAAGGACGCCGTTGAACGCCTCGCCGTCGCCGTCGCCGTGATCGCCGGCGTAAAACCCTTTCCTAATATCTGCAAACCTATAATCATCGGACTCCACGAATGTGGCCGGGATCACTTTAGCCCAGTGCGCGAAAGCCCGTTTGAGCGCTCCCCTTAAATTGACCTTGCTTAGAGAAGCGATTATATATCTCTACGCCACTTAGGCAACCCGTCAAAATACTGATATTTTTTCCCGCCTTTAAGGTGTTCGATGAAATGTCTCTTACGCCACACCTTGGGGACATCATTTCGGTGAGTGTGTTAGAATTGATATTTTTAGTAACTGGAAGGCCTAAATTTTGTTGATACTTAGTAATTTCTAGCTCGAGATTCAAATCGAATATATCGGTCGAATTTGCAATACATTCTGTTTCTAAGTATCCAAACTTGTGTAAATGTTTCTTGAGTTTAGAAATACCATTGATGAGATTGCCTTTAAAAACAAATAATAAACAACACGGTGTGCCTCCTACTCATGGCAAGTTGGATTTTTATTTTCTCTTCCTTTTTTTTTAAATTGTGAATTTATTCGAGTTTTGGCTTGACCAATTTGTTTATGGATTGTGTGGTGCGCAGGTTACCCGCCGGAGGGGTATCCGAAGGAGGCATATCCGCCGCAGGGATACCCACCACAGGGTTAGCAGTACCCTCCTCAGTACGACTAGCCACTGCCGCCGCAGCAACAACATCGAGCGGTAGCTCCAGTTTCATGGAAGGATGGTACGTTATCCCCTCTGAACTCTATTTTTTCAAGTTACATTTGCCTATTTTCGTGCATGAGTTTGAAATATTTGTGTGTTTAGTTGGATGGTGGCCGGTGAGACTTAGTTCTGGAGGATCTGTTGTGTTTATTGTTGATTTGATGAGTTTGAGTTTGTCTGTGAGTCAACGCATTTTTTGGCGCACGCGTGTTAAAGTGCGCACCACCGTCGGTTGGTGGACACATATTTAATTTGGTTTCCGGGAATACCAATATTGTCCTTGGAACTTTAGCATGACTTTTTTTTTCTATTGTTTTTCATTGTTATGGGATAGTTTGGTAAATCATCAATTTTGTTAGTCTATTACTAATTTGACCCAAAAGAAAAAGAATATGTTTTTATTGATAGTGTTTAATTTTGTGCAGTTTGGCTCTTTTTTGGCATATTTATTCACTCCCTTACAACTTCCCATTTCTTCAGATACTTGAACTTGTGACTGAGAAAGCAGTAGAAAAAGATGTTAGAGTATTAAAGGACAAACTTTATGCTGCTATGTCTGAATGTAATTCCAAAGATAATATCTAAAAAAAAAAAGGTCAAAATAGCACGGGAAGCTATTACAGGTAGATGATCTAGATTTTAACTATATTTTTAATTATTATTATTATTGTTATTATTATTATTATTATCATTATTCATCTGCACATACTAATTATGTTTAGTCTAATAATTCAAAACTGCAAATACCTCTTACAATGTTACAAATATATACTGCTGTTATTATTATTATACTTACATCGATGTGTTTTTAGGATGAGATGATAGCAATGAAAGAAAAGTATACCGAAGAAGGGATTGAGAAGACAGAACAGGAGATAGCAATTGAAGTTCTTGGCCATGCATCTGGTTATATCAAAAGGCATTGGTTATGGACCGAAACCTCCAGGAAAATGCCCTGATTTGAACACCCAACTCCTCCAAAGGGAACTTGCAGACACTCGAGGAAAGCTACAGGATTCGGAAGGTCAAGTGACGGAGCTCAACAATGAAGTCGATGATTTGAAAATCAACTGACTCAACAAGGCGATTGCATCAACAAGCTTATGGCCTTCATGAGAGCAAATGAGTCTGCTTTGGGTGGGAATGCTTTGGGTGGGACCTGATCCATTATATTCCACGTAAGTCGGAATTTCCAGTTTTAATTTTGTGAACTTTGTATAGTATTTCTTTGATGGTTTGATTATAAACTAATTTAGAATTATAAATTTCAAATATGCAGGCGGTCTGATCCCACTTTTGTTTTTGTTTGGCAATGTTGGCATGTGGAACAAGTCAAGCTCAACTCTTGCTATATGACATAAATATTTTGGTTTACTTTACGCTTCCTGGTCCTTGTTTTGAATATTCAAGTACATTGATTCTAGATGTCTAATTTGGTATGTGTTCTGGATATTTCAAGTTAATATTTTGGTGAGTTGTAAGTGTTTTGGTGTATGTTTGAAATCATCGAAGAAATATTTTGGAATATTGTTATCATTATATTGTAATGATAAATGCTCGTTTGCTTTCATTTTCATCGTTACATTATTTCTTCCTTACAAAAGACTAATGACGAATTAATGTAGGATAATTTATGTCGTCATGGAAGTAAATAATCAAATCGTGTTCACTCAATTATTACAACTTCAAGCGTCATATAAGTATTTTAAAATTGTCACTTAAATAAATTATGACAACTTGTTTCATCACATAATACTTTGAATTTGTCACTTAAACTACATAATTTATGATGATTGGTTTGTCACCATATAAACTCATTTAATGACAATAGATCTTATCACCATATGTACCCATTAAATCATCATTGAAAACATATCTTTTATGATGATAATAAAATTCATCATATATTGCTAATTTTTTTGAGAATCTATCCACCGACACATATTTATCAGGATGAGACTATCCAATGAAGGTATATATTTTCTCTTTTGATATAGATGTTAATCCAAATTTATTTTTTTTAATTGTGAATTTATTCGAGTTTGGGATTGACCAATTTGTTTATGGATTGTGTGGTGCGCAGGTTACCCGCCGGAGGGGTATCCGAAGGAGGCATATCCGCCGCAGGGATACCCACCACAGGTGTAGAAGTACCCTCCTCAGTACGACTAGCCACTGCCGTCGCAGCAACAACATCGAGCGGTAGCTCCGGTTTCATGGAAGGATGGTACGTTATCCCCACCGAACACTATTTTTCCAAGTTACATTTGCCTATTTTCGTGCATGAGTTTGAAATATTTGTGTGTTTAGTTGGATGGTGGGCGGTGAGACTTAGTTCTGGAGGATGTGTTGTGTTTATTGTTAATTTGATGAGTTTGAGTTTGTCTGTGAGTCAACACATTTTTTGGCGCACGCGTGTTAAAGTGCGCACCGCCGTCGGTTGGTGGACACATATTTAATTTGGTTTCCGGGAATACCAATATTGCCCTTGGAACTTTAGCATGACTTTTTTTTTTCTATTATTTTTCATTGTTATGAGATATTTTGGTAAATCATCAATTTTGTTAGTCTATTACTAATTTGCCCCAAAGGAAAAAAGAAAAGAAATACGTTTTTGTTGATAGTGTTTAATTTTGTGTAGTTTGGCTCTTTTTTTGGCATATTTATTCACTCCCTTACAACTTCCCATTTCTTCAGATACTTGAACTTGTGACTGAGAAAGCAGTAGAAAAAGATGTTAGAGTATTAAAGGACAAACTTTATGCTGCTATGTCTGAATGTAATTCCAAAGATAATATCTAAAAAAAAAAAGGTCAAAATAGCACGGGAAGCTATTACAGGTAGATGATCTAGATTTTAACTATATTTTTAATTATTATTATTATTGTTATTATTATTATTATTATCATTATTCATCTGCACATACTAATTATGTTTAGTCTAATAATTCAAAACTGCAAATACCTCTTACAATGTTACAAATATATACTGCTGTTATTATTATTATACTTACATCGATGTGTTTTTAGGATGAGATGATAGCAATGAAAGAAAAGTATACCGAAGAAGGGATTGAGAAGACAGAACAGGAGATAGCAATTGAAGTTCTTGGCCATGCATCTGGTTATATCAAAGGCATTGGTTATGGACCGAAACCTCCAGGAAAATGCCCTGATTTGAACACCCAACTCCTCCAAAGGGAACTTGCAGACACTCGAGGAAAGCTACAGGATTCGGAAGGTCAAGTGACGGAGCTCAACAATGAAGTCGATGATTTGAAAATCAACTGACTCAACAAGGCGATTGCATCAACAAGCTTATGGCCTTCATGAGAGCAAATGAGTCTGCTTTGGGTGGGAATGCTTTGGGTGGGACCTGATCCATTATATTCCACGTAAGTCGGAATTTCCAGTTTTAATTTTGTGAACTTTGTATAGTATTTCTTTGATGGTTTGATTATAAACTAATTTAGAATTATAAATTTCAAATATGCAGGCGGTCTGATCCCACTTTTGTTTTTGTTTGGCAATGTTGGCATGTGGAACAAGTCAAGCTCAACTCTTGCTATATGACATAAATATTTTGGTTTACTTTACGCTTCCTGGTCCTTGTTTTGAATATTCAAGTACATTGATTCTAGATGTCTAATTTGGTATGTGTTCTGGATATTTCAAGTTAATATTTTGGTGAGTTGTAAGTGTTTTGGTGTATGTTTGAAATCATCGAAGAAATATTTTGGAATATTGTTATCATTATGTTGTAATGATAAATGCTCGTTTGCTTTCATTTTCATCGTTACATTATTTCTTCCTTACAAAAGACTAATGACGAATTAATGTAGGATAATTTATGTCGTCATGGAAGTAAATAATCAAATCGTGTTCACTCAATTATTACAACTTCAAGCGTCATATAAGTATTTTAAAATTGTCACTTTAATAAATTATGACAACTTGTTTCATCACATAATACTTTGAATTTGTCACTTAAACTACATAATTTATGATGATTGGTTTGTCACCATATAAACTCATTTAATGACAATAGATCTTATCACCATATGTACCCATTAAATCATCATTGAAAACATATCTTTTATGATGATAATAAAATTCATCATATATTGCTAATTTTTTCGTGACAAATAATTTCATCACCTTTAATAGTAAATGGTGACACAATGGTTTGTCATTGTAAGTATAAATATTCAGTGACGGTCAATACTGCGTCACTATAAAACAGATCTATCGTGACGAATTACATTATAATTGGAAATTGTTTAATACATATTATGACAATATGAGCGTCATAATAACTTAATAAAAATTGTCACTGTAGTTATATTTGTCACGGAAAGTCAAATGTTTTGATGACAAAATAAGTGTTCGTCATTGAAAATGTTAACATATGGTGACAAAACCGATCTTTTGATGACAATTTTTCAATCACTTACGTGACGAATTCTGCGTCACCAAATAGTATAATATATGATGACAATTTACATCAGCGTCATCAAAACCGAACATTTAGTGACGCGCTTGAAAAAATTGTCACTTTCACCAATGGTGACAGCAATACCATGACAACCGCTGTGATGCTCAATTTTCGTTACCGTTTCACTTCAGTGACGAAAAAATAGAGTATTAATGACGAAATATATCGTCATCGAACATCAAATTTCTTGTAGTGTTTGGTTTGGAGATGGTCGAGTGTGGACCTACAAGTGGAGTTTTGGCGATATCGGGCCTCGATTTGAAGTATTACAGCCGACACTGGGTTACCCAGTGTCAACGCTGAAACCGTTACATCACCGTTAAGGAGCAACAGAGAGGTTAGCTGTATCACCTAGCAGTCACCCATACCGCTAGGCTGACCGTTAGCAGCCCAGAAAGGCGTTTTTTCACCTTAACTTGTTCTCCAAGTCGTTGTAAACCTATATATACCTTCCCATACTTCTTGAAACTATTTCAGACGATTTTTGGGACTCTTAGGGCCTAACAAACCCTAGGTTTTCCCTCTATTTCTCTTGATAATCTTCTCCACCTTCTCCATATTTTTTAGTTTCAAATTTCCAGTTTTTAGATTAATTAGAATAGTTCTTTAGTTAGTTTAGATATTAGACTAATTTTATCTCGTGGATTTCTTCGCTTGGAACGCTGTTATTCTCTTCGATTAATTAGTAAGTTTTCAATTCCCTTGCTTAATTAGTTTAATTAATTTCTCATGCTTTTATTTATATGCTTGTTAGAAATTCTTCTTAGAATAATTGATCTTCAAAACAACCTCCCAACTTGTATGATGAATTGTGTTGAGTTTGTGATGATGAGATTGACGAAGTTTGTTGGCTAGATCTTATGGGTCTAGAGCCTAGATTTGTTTAGAACCATCAATTGGGTTTCCCAAGAGGTCATGGAGACGATTCGAAGCTCTAGAACCTTTGTTTTCTTAATTCTTTTCAAGACTTTTGATTTTATTATTTGACGTTCAATTCAACTTCTTGATTTTAAGTGTTTAGATTAGTTTTCCTTTGTTATTTTCTTATTCGTTAAAACAAATACAAAACGAACTTCTGAATCTAGTCTTCCTCGAGAGATCGACTCGGTTTGAACTTGCCAACCTACAAGTGATCTCGTACTCTTGCGAGGGAACTTTTTAAAGCTTGACAAACTTATTATTAAAAAGTAGGTGCAAAAAGTTCGAATCAAAATTTTGGTGCCGTTGCCGGGGACGGCTAAAGGTTGTGATTTTTGTGTTTTCTCTTTGTGACCTCTATTTATATTTTTATTTGTTTAGTTTATCTTTAATATTTGATTGTGATTTTTGTTTTCGTTTGTTTTTATTATTTTTCACTGGTACGTTTAATCTTTTGCGTTGAGTGTTATGTATGCAAGGTACATCTCTTGAATCCTAGGTTCAACGACCAAAAAAAAAAAAAAAAAAAAAAATAAATAAATAAAAAATGTATTACCTGTACAATATACCACCATATGACTGGTTCCGTGCCCTTCGACCGGCCATTCCATTAAGCACCGCGATGCAGAATTACTATCCTGACGAGTACGACCAAAATTACCTCCCGGTTTTTCATGGGCTTTGGAGCGAGGATCCGCTAAAATTTATCCAAAAGTACGAGGACATCACCTGGAGTTCCCCTCTTCTCGGTCTTACTAGATATCAAGTGAGGATGCGACTTTTCCCTTTCACACTAAAGGATCGGACAAAGAAATGGTTGGGAAAATTAGAGCCTGGTTCCTTGAAAACGTGGGAGAAAGTATACAAGCGGTTCATGTGGGCGTTCTACTTACCTAATGAAGTATGTAACCGTTGTGGAGCACATGGACATTTGGCGAATGCATGCACAATAATATTTTACGAAGAGCCACATGAGAAAGTTGTCGCCATCCAGAATTATACGAGCTACAATTCTTATGCCCCTCCCGACTTGATTCCTTACTACCCGAGCTATGAAGACTACCAACCAAATGATCAAATAATGTTGGGGCAGCAAGATCACACAGCCGAGATAGTATGTCAACAAGGCAAAATTGCGCAATCAACTGTGCAGGATCATGATTTTTCTAAAACTGCAAGGAAAGTAGAGGAAGCATGTCTTCAAGTCGAGGCTTATATAGCAAGAAGGGCAGACGATAGAAATAAACTTCCAAGTCAACCAGAGATGTCGATTCTAGATGTGATTGAGCCCATCTTGGATGTTGAGAGTTCGAGCTTTGAAGATCATTTGGGAGATATTTGTAAAGAGGAGGTTATAAAAGATTTGGTTGATATCGCTTCCCCTGTGCTAATCGATGAATCTTTAGACAAGAATGTTGGGGTATTGCCGTTGGAGCATAATGTGGATCTTACGAATTCGGTTTTTCTCAATTTTTATGCGGATAATGTGATGGAGCCAAGTTTGGGACAGATGTGTACGGAGGATGAAATTAGGGATATGGTGGAGATCGCCCCTCTTGCACTTTTTGAGGATTTCATGGATGATGATGAGGAGGTGTTTCCATTAGAGAAACCACACGACGTTGAAGATCCGAGCCTACTCGAGCTTAATGAGAATGGAGGTGTTGCGATGCCCAATTTAGAAAAGTGTGAGATTATTGGACCTCATTTCGTTACACCTGAACCGTTGTTGAATCTTAATTTTGAAGCAGTGGAAGAATTATTGGAGAGAGATGAGATTATTGAGCCTCATACTGTGCCACCTGATGCTTTGATCGATATTGAGATGGAGGTGGTGGACGTGTTAGTTGTGAAGAATTCCAATCCCCCTCCCCTATGCCCGATTATATATTTAAATATTTTTTGAACTGTTGAGGGGGATATCAAAGAAGTACAGGAGTTCGGGATGTTTTAGGGATTTGCCGTTTGTTCAGCGGGTTTCCTAGTTTTTCCAAAAGGTCGAGGATCGCCCTGTGCCCTAATATATTTTTAATGTGTTCGTAATTAACGACTACTCGCATTTTCGACCTCCAAAGCGAGTTGAAGTTCTTATTTCTCTACAACTTGCTTGCCATGCCCGCCTTGATGATTTTAATCGCCCACTCTTACTCTTGGAGAACATTAAGGCGTGGCATGATCGTCACTTATTTTTGGATCCGGGATAGCATCATTTGTGGAGGGCGTCGAGCTTTCTACATTAAACAAGCGCTTCTTGGGAGGCAACCCAAGTATTTATTTTCTTTTCCCTTAACTTTTATTTTGATTTTTCTTTCTTTTTTTTCTATTTATTTTTAATTGCGTTCGAGTTATTTGCTGTGGTGCGTTGATGCATGTGTTGTTATGTAGAAAATGAGCAGAATTTGCCAAAGTCGAACACTTAACGGTATGTTAGCGGTAGCTCTTACCGTTAACCTTACCTCTAGCGAGCAACAGAGAGCTCTAACGGTCAACTTAGCGGTGGCCAACCGTTATTTCCACTGCTAGCCACTAACAGAAAGTTTTAACGGTAACCTAATGGTAGCTGCTACCGCTAGAGCTACAGTTAGCAATATAAAAAAATAATAATAGAAATATTATAATTATTAATTATTTCATTTTGTTAGCTTGTTTATTTTTGTAGGATTTTTAGTCGAGACATATTCGATCATGCAATTCGAGACGAATGGATGATTGCACAATGCTATTTGGAGCAGGTCCACTATTTAATTTTCAAGGGCGCTTTCTTACTCCTTTCCTCTTTGATTTGCTTTTATATATATATTTGTGGCAATCAGGAGATTGTCAAATTTTTAGAGGGGGGAGGATGGTTGAGTATGATTTATGTTTTATAAATGTGCAATTTAAATTCATGATTGTAGTAGCTAGTATTTGAATGTGATTGATCGCTATTCCCGTGCTTGATTGCTTTTGTCTGGATTGCCTGTCAAAGTTGACTATGTGTGATTTGAGATTTTTGTCTTTGAACGTGTATAAGTACATAAGATTTTTCAAAATTATTATTTATATAAATTGTAAAATGTTACTTGGACGCAATTGATTTCGTAAAAATCCAAAAAGCAGCGTCAATTCAAAACTTTTTGTGCAAAAGCCAGTGAGTAGCCTAAGTGTTTATCATCTTTGCATGTACTTGAGTGAGTTCTGTTTTGAGATCACTTTGAAATCGCTGTGTGTAGTTAGCTTTGAACATGACGTTAAGGCACAAAAAAAACCCTTATTCCGGCCATATCCATATATATTAGCCACTATAAATTCCGAATGAGCCAATCATAGCCAAATAATACATTTCCCATAGCCATGAGTGTTTTTAGTCGACTCCTACGATCATTAAAAACGTGGGGTAGGAGTTAGTTACTTTTATTGGTTATTTATATTTTGGAGATTTTATCAGGGATTTATTTATGAAAAAGTTGTAATAAAGGATCACCATTCTAAAAAAAAAAGGGCCCCATTAAAAGAATAAAAGGGGAGGATAATAAAAAAGTATAAAAAGAGAATATAAAGGATAGTGAATCATGTTGAGTAATTTCCTACGCATATAAAGGCTTGACTTTTATTTTCTTATGAAGCCTGATGTTTAAGAGGCAAGAGTGAGTTTGAAAAAAGAAGCATATCGTAAGCTTCTACATAGTTTAAGTGGTTCGAGCAAAAGTCTTTACGGTTTGCAAGTTGAGAAATAGCATACGTTTAAAGGCTACGCTATGAGTGTTTAGTGAGGCTTTTTACTTCGTGATTAGATTAGTTGGTGAGTTATTGATCACGTTAGATCGTGAGTTAGCCACAAGACTTATATATTCCATACCCGTCCAAAGAGCCTACATTACAACCCAAAAAGACCTTTTCCGATTCTTTGTTAGTTACACACTTAAACGCGATGGAGAAGTTTTTGATTTTTGATTCTTGCTTATTGTGCTTGTATTTTGATGAAATGAGTGTAAACACGCCCCCATATAAAAACTCTTGAGTTCTTTTGTGCGTACACCCATATATATTTCCCTTTGAGAGGAAGCATGATTTATTTTTGGAGCGACAATGTAATAATGCTCTAGCGTTTGAAGTTGCGTTGCATTTATCTATATTTTCAAAATTATCTATGTAGCACAACACGACTCTGATTTTCTTACTTGTTATTCTTTGAAATTATCATTTGTTCGAGGACAAAAAAACCAATTAAGCGTGGGGTATTTGATTACCATGAATTTGTCTTGATTTTTGTTAGTATTTTAGTTAGTTCTTGCTATTGATTTCGTTATAAGTTGGAGAGATTGAGCATATTTTCGTATTTTATTATCTCTAACTTATTTTATCATATTTTAATAATAATTAATTAATTTTATGCTTATTTTAGGTATTTCGAATTATTTTGGTCTGGAGATGGTCCAGTGTGAACCTACGAGTGGAGTTTTGGCAAAATCGGGCCTCGATTTGAAGTGTTACAGCCGACAACGAGTATTATAATCGACACTGGGTTACCCAGTGTCAACGCCGAAACCGTTACATCACCGTTAAGGAGAAACAAAGAGGTTAGCAGTAGCACCTAGCGGTCACTCATACCGCTAGACTGACCTTTAGCGGCCCAGAAACGCGTTTTTTCACCCTATCTTGTGCTCCAAGTGTTTGTAAACCTATATATACCTTCCCATACTTCTTCAAACTATTACACATGATTTTTGGGACTCTTAGGGCCTGACAAACCCTAGGTTTTTACTCTATTTCTCTTGATAATCTTCTCCATCTTCTCCATATTTCATAGTTTCGAATTTCCAGTTTTTAGATTAATTAGAATAGTTCTTTAGTTAGTTTAGATATTAGACTAGTTTTATCTCGTGGATTTCTTCGCTTGGAACGCTGTTATTCTCTTCGATTAAATAGTAAGTTTTCAATTCCCTTGTTTAATTAGTTTAATTAATTTCTCATGCTTTTATTTATATGCTTGTTAGAAACTCTTCTTCGAATAATTGATCTTCAAAACAACCCCCCAACTTGTATGATGAATTGTGTTGATGATTGTGTTGAGTTTTTGATGATGAGATTGATGAAGTTTGTTGGCTAGATCTTATGGGTCTAGAGTCTAGATTCATTTAGAACCATCAATTGGGTTTCCCAAGATGTCGTGGAGACGATTCGAAGCTCTAGAACCCTTGTTTTCTTAATTCTTTTCAAGACTTTTGATTTTATTGTTCGACATTCAATTCAACTTCTTGAATTTAAGTGTTTAGATTAGTTTTTCTTTTTTATTTTCTTATTCGTGAAAACAAATACAAAACGAACTTCCGAATCTAGTCTTCCTCGAGAGATCGACTCGGTTTGAACTTGCCAACCTACAAGTGATCTCGTACTCTTGCGAGCAAACTTTTTAAAGCTTGACAAACTTATTATTAAAAAGTAGGTGCGAAAAGTTCGAATCATTATTTTCTCGGGTTGAGATTAGGCTATTTTGCATAATTTTTCATTTTTCAGCTTTTTACTTAACTTTTCGATTTTTCGATCATTAATTGGTCCTTTGAGATGACGTCTGTGCTTTCTCATGCAGCTAGAGCACTTGACGAGTCTGGGATTTGAAGATGATTAAGCTCGTAAACCTTTACGAGAATCGAGAGACAAGGACGAGAAAGTCAGTGCCAAGAAGTAGCCACAAGGACACTCATCCGTCAGATGGATATGACATCCGACCAGATTGGCCTAATGAAATCACAACCGATTGGATGTCCAAAATGGATTGGCTTACTGGACTTAAATACGGGCAGATGGATTCGACATCTGACCAGATTTGCTGACATAAGACCCCATCCGGTCGAATTCTTCAGACCATCCGGCCGGATGCGAGTGTTACAAACTCGTGATCTCAAAAGATCCTTCAGTTACCAGGTGAAGAAGGGGGGTTTTGGAGACTACAAAAAGGCCAAGAACCTCATCCAAAAGTATCCTTGATATTCGGGAAGGAATGCAAGACCCTAGAGCCCGCACGACAATCCTATGCGAATTAGATCAATTTTCATAAAAGTATAGTATCTATCCTCAAAGAATGCAGGAATTCGGAGTTCGTGACAAACTTCCTGGTTCGTGGCGTTAGCATAGCTTTCATCTTCAAGATTAATCATCGTTCATTTCAAATTTGTATCTTCTTAAACTCTATTTCCATTATTGTAGTTGTTAATCTATTGGTTGAATATTTCTTCTTTGGATATTTGGTGTTGGAACATTTGGTTTGCTTTTAAATCCTTTTTGAATGAGATTACTTGACGTTATTTGCATGTTTAGGTTTTGTGTTGGATAATTCGGTTTTCTTGTTTTTCTATAGTTGTTAGATTGGTAATTATTCGTATTAGAAGTACAATTCATCAAATGCTTTCCAAGTGTTTGATAATATGTTTGAATGAAAACTTTTAGTTAAGTGCTTTGATAAGTAGATGAATAGTTTTTAAATTCATTTTTATATCCGTTGTTGAGTTTTAATATGTTCTTGCATAGAGATTGACACTCTCTTTGTAAGATTAGATTTATATTTTAGTTCATGTTAAATAATCAAAGAAAAACCCATTTGTTCGTGTGTTTAGAATTAGAACTTGTGAAGTTTGATATAATAAACATCGTTGACCCCGTATTTCAACTCCTTGAGAACTCGACTCAGTTTAACTTGCCAGTCTACAGTGACCCCGTTCTCTTGCGGGCGAACTTGCTTTAAAAACTTAAAACCTTTTTAAAGTAGACGCGCATTTTTCTACTAAAATCTATTTTGAAAGAGAAATTATTTCGACTCGAAATTTGGGGTCATTGTCGAGGAGTGGAAAAGGCTTTGGCGACGTTTATTTATTTTAATTTTATGTTGTATATTATGTATAATTGTTCTTGGTTTGACACTCAATGCGTTGATGTTGTTTATTGTTGATGCAAGGTCGAAGAGGACTTAAAGGTGAACTTGCCCCATTCATTAACAGCATAGAACGAGTAGGGAGACCAAAATGACTCTTTCTTTCCCCCGACGGGAATCCATCCGAAGCAACCCCAGCTACCGTGTCAAGCATTCTACATTATGGCGGTCGAGGAACTGGAGGAAGAGGAGGAGGAACAAATAGTGGCCGAGGGAGAGGACACGAAAACCGCACTCCCCCTTGCAATCAACTATATGACATGCCACCCGACGATGACATGCACGTTATAGACCAATGTTTTGTAGATTTTTAGTGGTGATGAGAATATAAGGGGTTCATGGCTTGGTATTATCGGAATTCGATTGATTATAGAGATCTATGTGTTTTTAGCTTGTTGGAATTAAGAGAAAACAAAAATAAATGGAAACTAGATGAAACTACGACTATCTATGAAAGTAAATGCAAGTATCTCGTATGCCTCGTGCATATGCCGTATTGAAATTGCAAGCAATAATGAAAATAAGCAATAAAAAGCAAAGGAAACAACAAGGTACAAGCATGAAAACCTAAAGTACAACTACGCATGCATGATCATAAAAATCTAAATAAAGTAAATCAATGAAAATCAAAAGAACCAATAGAAAGAGCAATACAAGTTGACGTGAAAGTTTAAATCTTCTCGAAAAATAACAAGAAACGAAGAGTAGATCTAGGTTCAACATAAAACCATGCATGAAAACAAAATCCAAAATAAAGCATATGAAATACTTGAAATAAATGATCAAGGACCCGATCTATGATCTTGGTGTGTCACTAACCTAGATTCCATAGCCAAATCACAAAATCTAACAATAAATCTAAGATCTAAGGCAAAATGCATAAATAGAAGAACAAGCTTGAAATTGAAGAATAGGAAAGAAATTAAGCAAAAACTTACTTGAATTAACGAAAGGAATAACAAACTTGAATGAAATTGCAATCCAAAATAAAATCCAAGCGATGACTTGAATTCTTCTTGAGCTTACAAACCGTAGGAAAAGTTTAAAATTAAATCTAGGAACTAGAGAGAGAAAATAGTTCCAAACTCATGCAAGAGTTGGGAGGAGAGTGATACCCTATAAAATGAGAGTTGGTGCCTACTTATACTAGGTTTAATTGAGGTTAAATGGGCCAAATTAGCCTTAAAGGCTTGATTTTCCCGGTTTGACCAGGGTTTGATTGTGTCAATGTGCGGGCGCCAAGGCATGGTCTGGGGCATGCGACTTGGCGAGGAGTAGTGTCGGGGATGGCGTGGGGATGGGTGAGCGCTAGCGTGAAGGATGGCGAGCGCTGGCGTAAAGAATGACGCGATATGTGGCGTGC
>BMAC01000859.1:568941-598443 GCA_014905375.1 Phtheirospermum japonicum
CATGCCTTGGCACGAGTTTTGGCTTGCCTAGGCGAGGCTTGGCTAGCATTCTAGAATGTTTGGCCATTTAGGAGCTTGCTCCTGGCACCGATTTTAGCACGGATTGGCTTCAACTTTTGTTCTCAGTGCCTTTACTAATAAAAATAGGAATTCTGATTATAAAAAACCAAGAATTACACCAAACCTCAAATTAATTGAAACCATTTAACCAAATTAAATATAAAATCAAAAAGAAACACGAAAAACAACAAAATGAGAAAACAAACTAATAACCTAACAAAACTTGACTCAAAACTACTAAAAAACAACATAAAACCCTAATTAAAAATACGAGAAAAACACCACAATTACATGCAAAACAACCAATAGAACGACGCCCGGGATGAACACCCGCAAATGTTTGCTCTTATAAAAACCAAGAGCACAACCAGGAGGAGGAACAAAGAGGACCTGAGATCCTCGAAGATGGAAACAACAGGGGGCCCCAGCCCCAAGACAACCGCCGAATCAAGATGACAGAAAATCAAATCGACCGAACACCACAGCACTTCCGGAACCGATAAGAAGCCCGAACCTTCAATGCTTGGGAAAATCAGGAGTTCGAGTACAACCAAGTTGGTAACGGCGGGCCCCAACTCCCAAAATAACCAGCGGACCCCACGTTTGGCAGGACGTAAATGCCCGAAACAATGCATATAAGTATGAGTATTACGGGCATTATGAGGATGATCAATATTATGGGAATCGGGAAGAGTAAGGTGGACAGAGAGACTACGGTGGACGCATTAATTTTTGTGGGGAAAGAGTTCCTCGATATCCAAACGAGCGCCAACAGAGTGACCTTGTGTTCCCAACCACCGGTCTGTTTAGCTCAACAATAGTCTTAGGCCCCAAGGCCCGAGACTACGATTTGAAGTCCAATCATGTTAGACAGTTACCAGTTTTCTACAACATGCCAAATGAAGACCCGCTCGATTTCACTCAAGAATTCTACGCTGTAGTGTCTGGAATTCCAGCTTGGGTACTAACTGAAGGGAAGCTTAGAATGAGGTGCTTCCCGAGCAGCCTGAAAGAAAAAGCAAAGCGGTGACTTCTATCATTGAAACCTAACTCCCTAACTAATTGAGATTTGATTTACAAGAAATTTGTGGGCAGGTTTTACTCGGCCCAAACGACGGCGAAGTTGAGGAGAGAAATTACCAACTTCAATAAAATGGACGGGGAATCATTCCACGAGGCATGGGAATGCTACAAGGAGATCCTCCATGCATTCCCGCATCACAACAACAGTGCCGAAATGGTTAATAACTATTTCCATGAGGGGTTATTGCCGAGCTATAATCAACAAGTGGAAGCAAAAGCCAGAGATTTTGGAGACTTAACCCTAGAGAAGCATGAGATCTATTTAAGCTCATGGGTGAGAAGTTGCAGCAGACAAGCTCCAGGCCTAGGAAGGTCAAAGTGAACGAGGTTTCAACTTCTCGAGAGGAGAATAATAATATTGAGGAGCTCATGAAGCAAGTCGCCTTATTAAAGAGTATGATGAAATGAGAGGAGGAGTCATCGCAGCCGTCACACAAATCGTGTGGAATTTGTGGAGCGTTTGGACATGGAGCAAATATAAGTCGAGTAACATTTGATAAAGATGAGTATGAGGAGGTGAATGCCATTCTGAATCTTTAGCCCAACAACAAATCGGGCAAAATGTTTACCAAAAACTACAACCCTTACTCGAACACATACAATCCTTGGTTTCGATATCATCCGAACTTCAAGTACGGCCCAGGAAATCCTAACTACATGCCGGTGCCTAAACAGACACATCCTCAGTACCTAGCACCACCTCCCCCGAACAGAAATCAAGGAGGTCCGAGTAATTACAACTCATACCAGAATAAAGGCCAAGGAAATTATCAACAGCGCCCTCCGCAAGGGCAAAATAACTCAGGCCAACAAGCATACCAGGCTCCACAACAACAACAAGCTCCACCTCATTTGAATCCCGATGAAGAGTTGCGATTGTGGCGACAATGACAAGAAATTGGGACTCTACGCAACCGAAAATAGACTCTCCATACCATAGAGGAAAATAATCGCAACAAGAAGCAAATGGACAAGTTGGAGATGATGATAGGACAGGTCTCTACATCCTTAGCAAGACTCGGGACCGACCCCGGGAAGTTGCTTAGTCAACCCTAACAAGCAATGGCAATACATGTACTCCAAGGAGGAAAGGAATTTGATAATGGGGTCGGAGATTTGGAGGAAGAAGAGGTTGAGGATGAGCCGATCTTGGAAGAAAAAGAAGAAAGTGCTGACGTGCCGCCCTTAAACGAAACAAAAGGGGGTAATAGAGGGGATTCATAAGTCTCAAAATAGATTCATTCCAGGCTCTATCACCGGGATCTTTTCGTACAAGATGACCAGTTCGAGCAAGGAAGGCGCAGCCAAGACATCCGACTGGATGAACCAAGAATTCGGACGGATTGCAAGAACAGAAGAAACATTCAGTCGTACAAACCAAGAATCCAACCGGCTTGAAAGAACTGAGGATATATCCGATTGGACGGACGAGCAGAACTGGTCGGACAGCAAAATAGTAGCTTCATCCAACGAGACAAAATAATATATAAGAAAATGAACTAAAGAAAAGAGGAAGGAGGATTTTATCGATTAACCCGCATCATAAAAGAAGAACTAATCTCATCATATCCGGTCGGATTTGATCCTTGAGTAGCAGCTGTAACGAGTCATTTGAGACCCCGTGCTATTTTCGAGTCGTCTTAAACCGACAAGGGAGAATAAGAAGTTCATGGAGATCTATAACATATTCAAGAACGTGAATGTCGACCTTCCACTACTTGACGTGATCAAGGTGATGCCAGCATATGTTAAGTTTTTCAAGGAGTTCGCATCAAAGCAAAGACGTTTAGAAGCGAATGAGCGAATTGTGCTGTCAAAGGAAGCGAGTGAAATATGACACCAATCATTGCCACCGAAAGTGAGTGGTCCTAGGAGTTTTTGCATCACGATAACTCTAGGTGATGGGCAAAAGGCACGAGGAATGCTTGATCTAGGGGTAGGGATCAATTTAATGCCTTACGCCCAATACAAACAACTCGATCTTGGGGAGATGAAGCCAACAAGCATATGACTTCAACTAGCAGACCGCTCAGTAAGATATCTATTGGGAGTGGTCGAAGATATTTTGGTATAAGTCGGCTCATTAGTAGTCCCCATTGATTTTGTGATAATGGACGTCAGAGAAGTGGACAAAGCAAGCAATAAGCACACTATTCTCTTGGGTTAACCATTCATGGCAACCTCACACACCATGATTGATGTGAGTCAAGGTAAAATGACATTATCCAATTTTGACGGGTCAGTAACGTTTTCACTCAAAGACACCCAAAATGCTCCATCAACCCTTTTGGGTCCTGATTGCTCTTATCTCGATTCCATTGACCAATGCGTGAGGGAGTTGTACGGTGTTGTGCCGTTAAAAGAGGGGAACATTGAGGACGACGATTTTGATCCAAACGCGGAGGTGGTGGTCGATCTATTTGAAATCAAAGACGAAGCGGGAGGATATCACCGAGTTGGAGGAGATTTGTGAACTATTATGATATGGCCTGGACGAGCAAGCAAAAGTTGAAGGAGAAGCATGACAATAAGCTCGTTCTAAAAGATCTGGAAATGGGGAAATCGGCTCTACATTTCAACTCCCATCTCAAGCTTTTTCCTGAAAAACTCAGATTCAAGTGAGTGGCCCTTACTTTATTACAGAGATCAACGAGTTTGGGGCTGTCACCCTGTACGACGAGAAAAGCAACTCACGTTCCAAGCACTAGTACACAAAATCCAATTAGAGGCCCTACATATGAGGTGCTTTAAATTAGGTCCGCCTCGAATAAGATGAATGAGGCGGTTGTGACATCTAAACTGCCTTATAATTATAAAAACAATTGTAGGGTGGCGGTTCATGGCATGAACCGCCTCATATAATAACAAGCGAGGCGGTTCTTTAAAAAACCGCCTCTTAGGTATTTGTTCCGGCGGCGATTCATGTACAAACCGCCTCATAAATTTTGGACCGGGCGACGGTTGATATAGAAAACCGCCTTGTACATTGTCAGAGGCAGTTCTCTAACCAAACCACCTCCAATAATATAAAATTGAACTGCCGTTTATAACCTATCCTCTGCAATAAAAAAAAAAGCTTGCCCCACAAGCAGAAGTGTCCCGGTGATTCCTTTTTCTCTCTCTACAATTTTTTTTCTCATCCTCTCTACCTTATCTCACCACCGGCGTCCTTTATTTTGTTTTCACGTCATACCAGGCCATCAACTAGCTTATGCCCTAATTCACCAACTCACCGTGACCTTCCCCTTCCGTCAAAAATCCAAATTCCAGTAACCCATGTCTGGAATCCTCAAAATCCATTCAAATCCGGTGTCCCTACAATTCCTATTGGCTTCGCAAACCTTAAACCATCATCCTTCTTCAAGCTCATTTAGACCCGTCCAACCCCCCACATAAACCTAAAATTTCTGTCTCGGACGATTAAATAGGAAAAGACCTAATTTTTAGGTATGGCTGCTGCTTCAGCATATCAATTGTCTTTGGGGTTGGTCCATCTATTCTGATTGGGCATTTTTTTGCTTCTTTTGTTATCAATCGCCGCCACCGCCGATGTCTCACGAGCTGCCCTTACTGCTGAATCCGCTGCCTGCGGAAACGACTTTCGATTGGTATGATATGTTACCTGGTTAATAGTTCATCTTTAAAAAATAAAATAAAATCAATTGACCTAAATATTGTTTATTATATTGTCATTATTTCCATTGTATTACCTGTTTTTATGCGTTTTCTTCTCTTATATCTATCTAATTGGAGAATATCTGCAATTGTGTTTTGAAAGCAAATTAGGTCAATTTGTTTTTTGTTTTTAAAGGCTAAGGTCAAGATATGGGTGAATGGCGATGAAAATGAGTCAATAGGTGCGTTAACAGCTGATTTTGTCTCTATATTGCCAGCTCATGATAAACAAGCCCACCGATTCCCAACTGCATTTTCAGAACCCATAACTGGCTGTTCCTCAAATTCTTCGAAGGTATTTTTCTGACGTGTCAAGTACTCTCCTTTTATCTCTTATAAATTATTTGGATTTTAATTCCTTGAGCTCATAGGGTCTGATTGCCGAAGCTTAAAAGTAGGGGTTATTCTTGGACTTGCAAATCCTTGCATTTTTCAGCTATTCAAAAAGTGGTTTCTATTTTACTCATTAGTAAGACAGCACATTGGAATGATTATCTTCTATTCTCCTTTAGCTATTAGGTTTTATTTCTTTGGCGGTACGTGGTGATTGCATCTTTACTACTAAGGCTAAAGTCTCACCTAGTCTCTCATTTCTTACCCATGAAGAAAGTGAACTAGCACTACTGTAGAAAATAATTTTAAAGGTGGTTCTGGGAGACTTTTAACGGCGGTTTTTGAATCGCCTTTAAATCCACCGCCGTAATTTTTTACGGCGGTTTTTCTAAAACCGCCGTAGAAAGTGAGGCTTATTACGACAGTTTTTATTGAACCACTATAGAAAGTGATGCTTTTTACAATGGTTTAAGAACCGCCGAAAAGAACAACGACGGTGGATTCTACGGCGGTTATTGAAAAATACATTCTAGAAAGTCTGTTTTCAGAACGGATAATTTACAACGGTTCTTTAAAAGTACCTTCTAGAAAGTAGTACGAAAATTAAAAAAAAAAAGAATTGAAAGCAGGTGCCCCAAAACAGAAAAATACTAGATATTTTGAATATTATTAATTATCTCAAAAAACAAAAAATCACCAAAATTAAATGAAAGCAGGAAATTAAATAATTTAAATAATTGTGATTTTAATATTCTACACTCGCGGTGCATTAAACATTCTACATCTACAAGACTAATGAATGCGAAAGCTGAAGTTTAATCCACGCATAAAAGTTCAAAACCAGAACAGATGACTTATTTGTTGAATGGATTTGACAAGATCTCTTTTCTCTCTTTCTACCCTCACTTGTGTATATCTCTACCCTGTATGAGAAAGAAGCAAGTAGTTAGAAACATTAGCTATTATTGAAATGAATAACAGGCTATTTTTTTTAATAATAATGAACTTATTTGTATTACTTCATAACTTAAAAACATACGTTGTATTACTTCATAGCTTAAAAAACTAAAGGGGCCGGGTTGGAAGTGCGTACCAATATCGAAATATAAATAATATAAATATTGCATGAGTTTTTAATTCTCATCTCTTCATTAATTAGTTTATTTTTGTAACATCCCTGTTATTGGTCAGAATATGTTCTAGGCTTGAACCTTGTATTCATTGGCCACTTTTTTAATATTTCTGAATGTTGAATGTCTTCTGCAAAAGTGTTTGTAGACATACAGAGGTGAAGTGCTTTTAGGATATTATGAAAATAAATAAAAAATAGGCTAAACCCGAGAGGTATTAGTGTTAATTAACTGTAATAGTAATTATATTTAATGATTATCCAAGACCAAAAAAAGAAGGGTTGGAAATTGATGACATTCTGATCTATAGAAGTGTGCATGTAGACTGCAATGCATACACATACACAATCACCCATCTTTTTCTCAAAATTAATGCACAGAGGCTTATTTAAAAAAATGAAGACAACTACTTGAATCAACCCCAAAAATGGATACCATAAAAAAAAAGATTACAATCCATCAAAAAAACCTAAGTTAAATGTAAATAAATAGGTAAACTGATTACTAGAAATGAACTATTAATAAAATGAATTTACCCGAAAGGCAGACTGGTATTCGGCAGGCGCTCCACCTTTCTGGACACCAAATTCACTCGGAGGTGCTTGGTCCACCACAGTATCCATCACGATTGCCACCGAATCATGGCCTGTCACCCTCGTATCTAGGAGGTCCACTGTGAGAACAAACACACATGAATCCGAGAATCAAACAACTGTACAAATTACCTTGTAAAAGTACAAACCGATTCCCCAAAAGAAAAAACTATCAAACTCTAATTATAGATATCTAATAATAAACACTCTCCACACAATCAACAATCCGACTTGGCGCAACCATACTTCAGAATTCATTAGACACTTAGCTTTCAGTAATTCTAAAATAACATTTGTAGAACACATCAAATCTTGCTTCTCATAAAAAAGAAGCACATAAAACAAACAAACAAACAAACATAAACCACTACAATGATGAACTCAAGTTCAACAGAGAAACAAGAGATGAACATTATCTTTTTTTGATGAAGTATAAAAAATACTCTTTGTCATAATGTAATACTTCAATTAACACAAGAAACTGATAGTCAGATTCTAAATTATAGATACACATCTGGTGAAAAGGACTTTCATTTATAAGGCCTAAATCATGAAAACACACAAAAAAACTTTTACAGAAATACTGATACTGATCCTCCTATAGATTGAAAATAAATAAATAAAAAACACCTGAATCAAATGGTACATGTTTTCGTGTATAATTCATCTATCATGATAACACCAAAAATATAGCTTAAGTCAAAATTAGACTCCAATAGCATAATTCAGACTTGTGTTCGTAACTTGTATAAAAACCTAACTAAAAGAAGAGTATCTAACATGAATCTCTGCGTATAACAAAAGAATCAGATGAAAAACAAAACTAATCACCATCAGGGCTTTTAAGCTCAGCAGCGTTTTCCTCTTCTTCAGTCGACATATTCGATAGCTAAAAACAGATCTAAACAAAAGGGAAAAGATGAATTTCGGGAATAATCTGCAAAATACTGTCTTTGCCCTCTTCGGTCACATACTTTGGAGCACAAATCAGACGAAAGATATCTGTTGAATTACAAATTTATAATGGTTCTCTCGCAAATATTACCCAATTACAGCTTATCTCCTAAATCCACACATCCTCTACCAGTAATTAGAGCTAATCAAGGAAACAAAAGCTCGTATCAGCGAAATCATCCAGTAAAAAAACAATAATTGACCTAATTTTCAATATTAAATTTCTTGAGCTTTTCAGTTCAAATGACAATACTTGATGGAAGTCACCAGAGCTGAAACTGGCGAAGCTGCCGGAGGTGTTGCTGACGCGAATAGGGACCCACTCGATAATCCGTCGGAGCTTGATTTCAAGGTCCTCGTCCTCGGGTTTGGCTACGGGCGGCGTGTACTCAACAAGAGCTGAGGATGAAGAGGACGGCGGATGCGGAGGGAGAGCGGCCGGAGATCTGTCCACCACCGTAACCAACTGCAAGTAGCCAATGGTGACAAACGCCGCCCTCCCCAACGATGATAACATTCGCGAGTTTTTCTGTAAAACCCTAAACCTAGGGTTTCAGATTTGGGAAAATAATGGGATCTGTGATCGGAAATTAATGCAAACTTCGAAAGATTAGGGATTAGATGATTGGATTGGTAAAGATGTGGAGGTGTAATTCTGCGGGAATTGAACGAAAGATTAGACGAACTGATCGGAAATTAACGCAAACTTTCCAAGTTAATTAAAGTAATTTTTTCTATCTGAATCAAAAAAAATCTTTTTATTTTTTTATTTATGACGTGGCGAATGCAGATCGTCGTATGAGACACGGATCAATGGTCGAAACAACTTGCTTGAGCAAGACGTGGATCGGTGACATGGCAGCCTACTTTCTACGGCGGTTCTAATGAAACCGCCGTAAAATGTCATCTTATTAACGGCGATTCTAATAGAACCGACATTAAATCTACCGAAATAATTAATGTATGAACTAATTAGCGTCGGTTTTTAAGGAACCACAGTGAATACTTGTTAATTCACGGTGCTTTCTTAAAAACCGCCGTTAATTAGTTCAGTTTTAACGTCGGTTTTCATAAAACCGCCGTAAAATGTATGATTCTACGGCGGTTTTTTGAAAAATGCTGTTAAATGACCAATTTAACGGTAGTTTTCTGGAAAACCACCGTAAAAAAGTATTTAATGGCGGTTTTTCAAGAACCACCATGGATTAGGCACCTTTGTATGTACTTTCTGCAGTAGTGTAGGTGTTTGGATATCTACAATTAAAGAAGAAGATTAATCATGCGACTGTTGCATGTGGACTTGTTACCAAATATGGCATGTATTTTTGCTCTGAGAATAATGACACATTTCACCTTTAGCGATAAATTATGGCTGTCAAGAAGAGAGGAACAAAAGAAAAACAACTCCCTTTTGCGGAAAAATTAACATCAATTTTCTATGCTTTTGTGGGAAACAAAAATATATTTATGAGATAGTTTACAACATTATGCTGCAAATAAGCCCAAAAGCTTTTTATCTCGTCTACTAATGTTTTTTGTCTAATATTTTTAAGATATATTGGCATTCTGCATGGATTTATTAACCTATCATTGTGTATATGTACCTTTTTAAAATGTGTTTCTTCAATAAATCAGAGTGTTAACTTCTATTTCTTCTGACGCAATGGAGCTTCTGTTATACTCTCCCGATCGACCAATTTCGGACTACTCAATGATATTCTTGTGGATGATGTGTGTTGGGACAATAGTTATTGCTTCATTTTGGATAGATATCACTGGATCAGAGGATAATGATGAGCGCTTTAATGAATTGTCACCAAAGGTATCATGAATAGCACAATTAGCCTTTACGTTCTTGTGCAATACAAGTCTATGTGTAAAAGAGTTATTTATTAATATTCACTGCTAGTAGTTTCATTTTAGCTTTAGATTCCAAAATGATGCTCTTGATTTCTATTTTTGTGTTATTTTGGTTTTTCATAGGTAATAGTTCTGCTCAAACATTGGTAGTTCATTTCCTTTTTTCCTCGATAAATGTGACTGCTGCTTTAATTTCCCTCTCTCTCCCATTCCTAAACCATCATCCCTTGTTCAATTGTGTGTTTCCACCACAAAGAAATTCCTTAGGTACCCCTCTTACATATGTTAATTACACAAGATCCATCTTTCGAATTCATAAATACCCTCTCGGAATTGTTTCTAGCATTGTTTCTAGTTTACAAATTGCACCTCTTAATAGGGAATGAGATGTATACTATGTACGTATTCTAGGTGTATTTTTTGAAATTTTCAAAAGTTCACTCTTTCTTAATTGTTTCTCCACAGGAGGTTCATTCAAGCAGCACAAGTTTCTTATGAGGTTAGACGAAAAATGTGTTTCCACTTATCCAATTATGCACCCCGTGTCGGAGAGTCTTGTTTTATTACCGATAATACTTACACGAAAGATGAGGTGTGTCCTAGTCTCATTTTGATAGATTAAATCTAGTTTATGTGGATCATCTCTTTCTATGGTAAGCTCATATATAATTCTGATATGAAAACAAAAATTGTCCATTGAAGTGTTTCGATTGGATCAAAATGGTTGCTTCATGTGTTTTATGCTTCTTATTTATTTTCGGTATGTGATTTCATCTACTTTGCAAACAAAATTATAGAATCTTGCTTGTCATCAAATATCTGCATTTTACTACACATTTGAATGAGGAGAAAATACAGCAATCAGAAACAATTGGTCCATGAAAATGTTCGAAAGGGTATGTCGTTCAGTCAGATTACAAATCCCATCTCAAAATCTGCGGAACACAAGGCCATTCTTGTGATTGCAACCATGTTTTCTCTAGGTTTGTGTGTGTGTGTGTTGATTTTCAAAATCATGATTTTGATTAATTAATTAATTAATCATAATTTTCATTAGAAATCTTGTGTATATTACTTGAGAATATATTATTGTAACTGATTTTTAAAGTAATATTAGAATCTTTTACTATTTTAATTAACTACAACATATGATATTTATTTTCTTAGAAGGGGGTCAAGGAAATCTGTGTATTTTAACAAATTCTTATAGCACTTAGTGTAAGAATGTTTTTTAATTGTAAATGTAGATTTGAAGTGTACATGTGATTGTGTGTTTTGGAACATAAATTGTGTCTAATCACTTTATCAAGCAGTATGCACAAGCAAGATTTTGATAGATTACGTTTGACTCGTGATGTCATAAATTAATTAAGTAGTTAAAGAATTATACTTCTAATAAATAGCAACAATTATTAAGTGTGCTTGGGGACTTCATTAATTTCACTTTACTTTTACTAAAAATCCGAATGAGGAGATGGTTTTAACATGTTGCGACTTGGTGTCAGATTATTTTTCTAATTTGCATTTGATATTCTGTTTCTTAAAAAAATTGGGTTTGTTTATTTGCTTCAAATGATGTGATCAGGTACCTAAGGCCAATTCACCTGCTAAAAAGCCCCTAAGAAGGCTACAACAAATTCAGTTGAAATAAAGTTAAAGTTGTTGATTTTGCAGAGGAGTTACTGTTAGATCCTTTACAAGAAAAGTTTCAGCAACAGAGGTCAGTGATGCTGCACATTGACATTGTGAAAATATTTTCTTTTCTTTTTGAAATCCAAATTGATTATTACCGAGCTATTACAATTGTTGTATCATTCATTGGTTTGAGTTTTTGATAGAAAATTGGGGATCTTCAGGTTTTCTTATTAAAAAATTTCATTTCCATTTTTTCTGAGAATTTGGGTTGTTTTCTCTGAGATTTGAAAGCGTTTCGTTGATTGTAATAATTGGGATTTATTAGGTTTAGACATTTTTTTGTTTTAGCGCGGTCTAGGATTTTTACTCGGAAAACATTTTGATAGAAATAAGAATATATGAAGCCTTTTCTTTTAAAAGATTTGCCATTAAAAATGTTTTTGGTATGTAATTTTAACATTTTGCCTTTTTATTTCATTGAAAGGTTAGAGAAGACCTTGTATAAATTGTTCTATGACTTATTTATTGTTATTTTATTGTAAAAGGAAAGTATATGCAAATTTGGTTGTGCTTTTTGGCTGATATTTGGCTCATTGAGTACACAAATTTAGACAGATAAGTGGCAGGAGCTTACAAGAGTCAGTGACCGTTGTCGTGCCAATTTCAGGGTTGCACGTGCCAGTGGCTCGGTACTTCGAATCAAGGGCATATGATGCGTAACTCTCCAACTGTCGATTTTATATGTTGGACTGATTTAATATTATTAGTGATCTATATAATTTGGTTGGTTGATTGATTGATATTAGTATTGGGATTGGGATTGATTTAATATTATTAGTGATCTATATAATTTGGTTGGTTGATTGATTGATTGATATTAGTATTGGTATGGCAGCAGCAACAAGATCTAAAGGAAATGAAATCAGATTTTTTTAATTTTTTTTAAAAATGGGATTTCGAGGCGGTTCTGATAAATAACCACCTCTGACTGGGATGATATTTGAGGCGGTTCGAGTTTAATAACCGCTTCCGCTGACAAAGTTTGAGGCGGTTCGTATAAAGTAACGGCCTCCTTTTATGAATTATGGGGGGGTTCAAAGGCAACCATAAAGACTATAGGCGGCGGTTATTTATAAGAACAGCCACCCGAGTTCTCTTATTTGCGTCGGTTTGAACCGCCGCCCGGTTAATACCATGTATTTGCAACGCCCTGATTAGAGGCGGGTCAAAAACGCCTCTAATCACTATTTTCCACCGGTGAAGTCAATGGGCATCGTGTGAAGTTGTACCACGGAGGACCCATTCCCAAGCGCGATCGTGAAGCTATGTTATTGAGAGATCCACCTTGAATTGTTTAAGACTCAAGCGAGGTATTGTCGAGCAAAAGACATTAAAAGTTGCACTTCTTGGGAGGTAACCCAAGTTCCCGTTGTTTTCTTCCATAGTTTTGCTTAATTTTATTTTTATTTTTCTTATTATTTTTGTACATATTTTTGTGTTTGATAAATTGGAGTTGGATAAATTTGATAATGGTGTGTTAAGTGTGCAGGGTGTGACAAAATTAAGTAATTCCAAACAATCCGGTTGGATTAGGGGAGAATCTGATCAGATTCCATCCCTGTAGTACCATCCGACCAGATTGGTGCATGGGTCCGGTCGGATAAAACACACTGTATTACAATTCGACCGAATTGGTTCAAGTATCTAGTCGAATAAAATTTTTAGGACACCATCCGATCGGATAACAAGTACATCCGACCGGACCACGCCGTAGATTTATTAAAAACCGTCACCTACCAAGCATTTCATTCCAACTTTCCCAAAATCTGCATACTTCCAAAATTTTATCCTCACAAATCAACCACCCCAACAAAAATCAACCACAACCAACCGCCAAACAATCACATCCAACTGGAGGACTCAAGTTAGGCAATTGCATCCGAACGGAGGATGCCAAGCACCAACCCAAATTCTCGCCAAAGACGTAAAAAATGCCCATCTTCGTTAATAGATTTAAACTCCACTTAATTGAGTTGTTTGGGGGTTAAATTGCAGGAAACTCAAAGGGTGGTTGTTGGTTTTATCAAATTATGTGAAATCGGAGGTTGGAATTCAGTCGCATAGTAGGTGCTCGACGAATTGCCTGAAAGAGTTTGTTTCTCAAATTTTCTAGTTATTCGCAATTGTAATGGCTTCCTGATCTCGACCAAAGTGAGGAAAGAATACGAGAAAGGGAAAGGGAGTAAGATGAGGGAGAGAACCGAACGATACCATGGCATCCTTAGCACCATTAAACCTTGAGGATGAGGGGGAGATCAAACTTTATAAATCCCTGATTACCTGGGACGTCTACGCCCCTCGACACCTCGACATGACCTTTTGGATGGAAAAAGCCGACCAAAGAGACAAGACTGCTAAAGAGCTTCTGGCAGGTATCAAGACGCTCGAGCTAGAAATATGGGCCGATATTTCGACACCCGATCACCGAACGTTGATGCTTGAGTTCTTCACGACCTTCAAGTCTCTTGCCGAAGGCTCTTTTAACTGCAGGCTCCATAATCGCCTCTAACACAACTCCAAGGATAATCTTGACCTAAATTTTGGTATTCATCGTGAGTCTAGTCAACCCCTCATCGTGAGTCTAGTCAACCTAAATTTTGGTATCCAAGCTTGAGTTGTAGTTCTCCACTTCTTTTTGATAGAATAGCTGGAGATTTACTGCTTTTTCTAGATCTAATAAGTATTCTAAACCTTTTTAATTGTTTTCTAGATTAGTTCTCTGTTACTTTTAGTTTTTTAGATAATTTGTTCTTTATTTTCGGATCTTGAACTTTTGATGCTTGATACTTTGGATTTCTTGGATAATATAGTTTGTAATCTTTCATATTTTAATTTCACTTATCTCATTTATGCTTGGTAATTTTAGTAATAGTATGGTTCTTAAATCTTTAATCTCTCTTTAATTTCCAAAACCCTAGTTCATAGCTTTTAGTTAATTAAGCCTTTTAAATTCTAGTTGGTTAAATAGTTTAAGATAATTAGTTCAAGTTAATTAGATTAAAATTAATTGTTCTTGATTTTCAATTCATAGTTTATAAAATCAAAATCAACTAAAACACCCAATTATACTTGTTCGTGTGTGACATTGTGATTAAACAAACATTGAAAATTCTGATTGTTTGTTCCTCGAGAATTGACTCGGTTTAAACTTACCAACCTACAAGCGAACTCGTAATCTTGCGAGTGAACTTAAACGTTTGACAAACGTATTTATAAAATTAGGTATGGAAAGTTCGAATCAAAGTTTTGGCGCCATTGCTGGGGACCAAAGCAAAAGTTTTGAAGATGTTTGTTCGTATTATTTTTTGTTTATCTGTCTATTTTTATAATTAAACTTGAGTCAAGTATTTGCCATTCGATATGTTTTATGTGTTGTTGAGTGCATACAGGGTCGACGATCACTTCGATATGAGTTTGCACCATTCATGGACAACGTTCATCAATCTAATCGAGCAAGGACCAAACCTACTTCTATTCTTGCCAGTAATACTTCCAACAATACTGATTTAGAGTGCGGCGAGATTCTAGAATAAATGTCCAGACAAGGAAGACAACGCGGAAGGGGAAATTACGGTAGCGAGCCAATTCATTTCAGGGGCACAGTGCGTCCCAGAGCTTATTGGGAAGACCGCCAGTGGAGCTTGGAGAACAGGAACAGAGAGAGAAATGATCGTAGCAACGAACGTGATACTTACTCTGAGAGATCCTTCCCCGGAAATGAACATGTGGATGACTGGCTAAATAACCCGAAAGACCATTAAAATCTTGGTTAGAGGAATGTGCACGAAGAAAATTATGCAAGACTTAATGACAGAGATAGAGATCCTAGAGGCGCACGAGATCCTTGACAGCGCGATTTGGCATGCCCACAGGTTGGCCCTTACAGTTCTGCTATCATTTTGGGACGGACTGTAAGAGACTTTGAGTAAAAACTGCACCATGTTAACCAACTTCCGACGTTTCATGGTCATGTTCATGAAGACCCGTTGGCATTTATGAGGGAGTTTTATGCCGAAGTTAGTAGAATTCCAGCCATAGGACTTCATCGTGATGAGTTATAAATGATATGTTTCCCAAGCAGTCTGAAGGATAAAGCTAAATCTTGGCTTCTCTCTCTAGAGCCGAGATCACTGACAGACTAGGATATGATTTATGAGAAATTTGTGAACCAGTACTATTCAGCCCAGACAACGGGGCAACTTACAAGGAAAATTGAAAATTTTGATCAACAAGATAGAGAGTTATTCCAAGAGGCATGGGAGCGCTATAAAGCACTGTTACAAGCGTGCCCACATCATAACAACACCTCTGATATGGTTAATCACTTTTTTTATGAAGGGTTGTCTCCAATATACAAAAGTCAAGTTGAGACGGCATCCGGAGGAGATTTTGGAGAGTTGACTGCTACAGACGCCAAGAGGGTATTAGAGAAAATGAGCGAAAAATCCAGGCAAATGAGTTCTCGTCCCCAAAAATTAAAAATAAATGAATTTTATGTTACGCCAAAAGAAGAAGATAAGAGGCTCGAGGAGTTGACCAAAGAGGTGGCTGCCCTAAAGACAGAACTAACAAACATAGCTTCTTCGAAGAAAACCATTGACATGTGTGCTCGATGTGGAGCACCGGGGCATTTTAAAAATGTGTTCATAGTGACGTTCGACGAAGAGGAAGAGGAAGAAGTTAATGCCGTACAAAACTATCAAAACCAACCACCTAATTCCGGATAGAAATATATAAAGAATTATAATCCTTACTCAAGCACATACAATCAGGGTGGTATGAGCACTCGAATCTCAAGTATAGTTTTGGGAACCCGAATCATGTGCCGGCTCCTCCGCAAACTGATCCACAGTACATGCCTGAACCACCACCGAACAAATACCCTTCGAAGGGGCAAACACCTACTCCGGTTCAACCATACGATCATTTATTGGTGTGCAGCAGAATCAAGTGGCCGAGACCATTCGTAATCGAGACGGACTTGCATATTTAACTGCGAAGGCAGATGACCATTCTAAATCTTTGAAAATAATTGAGGAAATGTTGGGTCAGATGGCGGCAACTATAGCCAAGATGTCGAACGAAAAATGGAAACTTCCGAGTCAACCAGAGTAGGCCTCAGGCGTGCATGTCCTTCAACGTGGAAAGAAGATTTATAATGGCATAATCGAGTAAGATGAGGACGAAGAAGAGGTGGCTCGAATTCCAACGCCGGTTCCACCTAAAGATGATGTACCTAAACTAGTGGACAAGATGCACAAGTCACCAAATAGATATGTTCTAGGATCCATTAAGGGGATAATTCCGAACCAAGTCCCTACTCCAACGCCTACCGATGAGTCCTCGAAGTTGTAGCCAGCACATAAAACAACCACGATTTGTGATACGATTCCTTTTCCCAGTCGCCTTCGTTCGGCCAAGGAAAACAAAAAATTCATGGAGCTTTAAAATTTGTTGAGAATATGAGTATTAACCTTCCTCTTTTGATGTGATCAAGACGATGCTAGCTTATGTGAATTTCTTCAAAGATCTTGCTTCAAGAGATAGACGTTTAGCGGCAAACCAGTGTGTGGAGTTAATGAAGGAGGCTAGTGCTATTTGCAAGAAACCATTGCCTCCAAAAGAAAACGATCCTGAGAGTTTTTGTATCACTATTTCACTCGGGAATGGGTAAACAGCGCGAGGGATGCTTGACCTTGGCGCCGACATTAATCTGATGCCATATTCTCTCTATAGTAGATTTGATCTTGGGACGATGAGTCCAACCAGAATGCAACTCCAATTAGCGGATCGGTCAATCAGGCAACCTTTGGGTATTGTTGAAGATGTTTTTGTGCAAGTTGGTGAACTTGTGGTTCCAGTTGATTTTGTTATCCTCGATATTGTTGAGGTGCCGAACGGAAGCAAAGAACACACCATTTTGTTAGGCCGTCCATTTATGTTGAATTCACATACATTGATCGATGTGCATAGAAGGAGGATGACTTTGTTAGTTTTGGGAAAGTCGATGACGTTCTCACTTAAAGATATCCATAATACTCCTTCTGTATTCATGCGAGATGAGTGTTCATTTGTTGATCCAACTGCGTCTTGCATCCATGAGCTTAAAGGAATTATTGTTTTAGACGAGTCACACGTCGAGGATGACGATGAATTTTTAAGCAATGAGGAGGTAGCTGAATTACTGGGAATTGGTTTAGGAGAAGTTGTAGATGAATTTGAAGATTTTGATGTTTAAATGTGCGAGATGTCAATCGCATCCGAGCTAGAGCCAAAAGTGGAGTTGAAACCACTACCAAGTCATTTAAAGTACGTTTTCCTCGAGCCCAATAAAACAAAAACCGTCATCATATACTAAGCATTGACGGAAGATGAGGAAAGGGAGCTGATTCTGGTGTTGAGTAAGTATAAAAACCCATAGGATGGAGCATCAACGACGTCATAGGGATTATTCCTATAACTTGCATGCATCAGATCGAACTCGAACTTGATGCGAGGCCGGTAAGAGACGGCCAGCGAAGATCAACTCCAACACTTTATGAGGTGGTCAAGAAAGAGATCTTAAAACTGATGGAGGAGGGAATTATTTTTGCAATCGCCGACAACAAATGGGTGAGTCCAGTGCATGTGGTTCCGAAGAAAGGGGGCATCACCATAGTTGTAAACGAAAAAGGTGAGATAGTCCCGACATGACTAAAAACTGGGTGGCACATGTGTATCGATTATGGAAAGCTAAACGCAGCCAGAAAAGATCATTTCCCCTTGCCGTTCACTGACCAGATTCTTGATAATCTCTCTGGACACGAATTTTATTGCTTCTTGGATGGCCTTTCGAGCTATTATAAAGTGGCTATCGCCGCGGAGGACTAGAGCAAGATGAAATTTACGTGCCCCTTTTGCACGTTTGCCTTCCAGAGGATGCTGTTCGGCCTATGCAACGCCCCAGCAACATTCCAAAGATGCATGCTTTCCATTTTCACTGATTTTATCGCGACTTCCTTGAGGTATTTATGGATGATTTTTCAATTTTTGGTTCATCTTTTGATAATTGTTTTTCCAATTTATCTAGGGTGTTAGAACGTTGCACTGAGAAGAGTCTTACGTTGAGTTGGGAGAAATCCCATTTTATGGTCAAGAGTGGTACCATGTTGGGTCATATTATTTCTAAAAAGGGGTTGGAAGTTGATAAAGCTAAAATTTATATGATTGAAACCCTTCCCCACCCCCCACCCCCCCCCCCTCGTGATATTAAGGGTGTTAGGAGTTTTCTTGGACATGCGGGTTTCTATAGGCGATTTATAAAATATTTTTTCAAAAATTAGTCGCCCGTTATGTAAATTATTGACCCTTGACACTCCTTTTATGTTTGATGATTCTTGTATGGATGCGTTAATTTTAATTAAAGAAAAGCTTAAATTAGCACCTGTTGTTGTTGCCCATGATTGGACTCTACCTTTTGAAATTATGTGCGATGAGTCTAATGAGGTTGTGGGGGCCGTTTTGGAGCAACATGTGGATAAATTGCTTAAGTTATATATTATGCTATTTATATGTTTAACGATGCCCAACGTAATTATACCACTACTGAAAAAGAACTTCTAGTTGTTGTGTTTCACTGGATAAATTTAGATCTTATGTTGTAGGAGTGAAAGTAATTGTTCATACTGATCATGCTGCATTGCGTCATCTGTTTACTAAGAGTCAAAGTAAACCGTGTCTTATTCGATGGATTTTATTATTGCAAGAATTTGATGTTGAAATTAAAGATAGGCGTGGTTGTGAAAATGTGGTGGCTGATCATTTATCTAGGATGATAATTGAGAATGATGTGAATTAGCATACTATGATTGATGGTCTATTCCCCTATGAGAATGCTTATACTCTTGAAAATGTAGTTACTCCTTTATATGCTGATATAGTGATTTATCTTGCTTGCAACATTGTGCCTAAAAAAATTTGATCGAAGAATTCTTAACACTCTAAGAAACCTTCTCCGCAATAGTACAGAGTCGATTGTAGAGCGGTAAGTTTTCTCGAGTCGTGTCTCTCAAGGATAGATGTAATCGGCATTAAGTGTTTTTAATTAATCTCTTGTTATTCTTAGTTAAACTAATCTAATCTAAGAAAGCATTAATCATTGGTTTGGTTTTTGTGTTGTAATCACTAAACTTGAATTGAAACGAGAGTTTGAAAAACATTGAGGCAAGGAGAAAGGAATTTAAAACTTGCTTGAAAATAACTAGACTTAATGACACAAATTAAACCTAATTAACAACTTAATTAAATTAAAAATATTAACGAAGAAAGCTTGTAAATTTAAAAGCTAAAAAGGAGGGAAAGTCAAACTTAAATTCAAAAGAAGTCAAAAGCATTTAATAGGTAAAAGTCAAATGTTTTAAAAGGGAAAGCTACTAATAACTTTCAAGACTCCAATGTTTGTTTGAAAAAAGAGTAAAAAGCTTCAACATGCAAGCTTCAATGGAGTTTTAAGCAAGAAGAAATATAATTTGAAAATTGGAAGAGAACTTGAAAATGCTAAGAGGAACACAACAAGAACTACAAATTATCTACCAACACACAACAACAATAAACACCAAGAGCAACTTCATAAAATACAATCCACAAATGAGAGAGATGTCACCTTCTCCAACACTTATGAACAAATACTAACTAGCTAATTAACTAAGCTAAATTAAACTAGCTAACTAAGGATAATATCTAGGGTTTGCAATGGAATAGTGAAAATGAGCTTGGAAGAGATTGAATGGGGTTCAAAATCAGCCAAGGAAGGATATAGTTAGTGGGGGAGAGTGCTAGATCTTTATACAAAAATGCAGGGGAAAAAAATGTCAAAAGGGATAAAAGATTATGCATGTCAGTCGATCGACTGAGGACCAGTCGATCGATTGAAAGCTGTCGATCGACTGAAAAGCCCAAAAACCACAAAACACACTGCCGATCAGTCGATTTTCACGAGGTTCAATCGATCGACTGGAAGTCAGTCGATCGATAGTAGTCCAGTCAATCAACTGAGATCCAGTCAATCGACTATCCTATTAGTCGATCGACTGACAGGCAGTTTTGGCTCATTTTTCTCGTTTCCGCTCTAATGTTCGCCGGCTGTCGCTCCTCATTTGCACTGTGTTCCCTTGCTTGCTTGTTCTAATCCGAGTTGAACGGAATGTCCTGAGCGTGCATAGGACCGCTGGTCATCCTACGGCCAAAGAGACAAAAACGATTAGAAATAAACGAAAATCTAATGAAAAACCGCACAAAAGTTACAAAAACCTAAAACTAATAAAATCGGCCAAAACGACTCCTAATACACATAAAAGCAAACAAAACACATGTAAGCGCGACACAAAATGGCAACAAAAATACGTACAAAAACATGTAAATCAACCACCCCACACTTAGAATGATTGCTTGTCCTCAAGAAAAACTTAATATAGAATTACAAAACTACCCCCGGACAATAAACTAAAGTACCAAACTTAATTCGAGACGCCGTATACTACAATTCTTGTTAGCTTGGCTAAAAGGACGACAACGATGAATTGACTAAGAAAGTTTAGATCGACTTCCGAAACCTAAAAGTACTAGGTAACCCTCCAAGTCGGTCCCCTCGTCCTTGCCCCAACTAAGGTCTATCCACGCTTGAACCGTTAATCAGCTCCCTACTAGCCTCGATTATCTACAACTCTCTTTACATACAAAATCTAAAATGGAAATTAAAAAGGTGCAAGAATTGCACATTTATTGCATAAGAACTTCAAGGATTTATGATGTATCCATGTCTATTCGTCATCTTTTCCTTTTCTTTCTTTTCGTTTTTCTTTCTCTTTCTTTTTTTCTTGGTACCTAAGGATATATAAGGTACTTGAGAAATCAACAGCTCCGATAACTTGTTGCTACTAGCAACTCACATTTATTTCTAATCGAGAACATGGAGCAATTGACGACTTCAAAATACAAAGTAAAATCCTATAGAGAGTATTCGATAACAAGGTTAGTTGAGGCACTAGTTCAAAATTGAGCACAAGGATAGCACGAAGCTAAAGCCGAACAAAGTTCCCAACAAGTCAAATTCCCTAAGTACACTAAATCCGATCGACAATCTAAACTTCTTAACCAAATAATCAAAACCGCATTACTTCGCCAAGGTTCCAAGCAAACATAGCACACACCCTACTCAAATCATCACAAGCAAGCATGCAAGAAATTAAAATCCTAATACAAACCCTAACCACCCCACACTTAAAACATAGCAATGACCTCATTGCATATTAAGCGAAGTAAAGCGGTAAAAAGTGTAAGGAAAAGAGAAAGCCCCTATTTTCGAGGTTGTGTTGACGCGTTGTGCATAAGTCCTCTCCAGGAGTCGAGGCAAGCTATGTACAAGAAATGAACAAATGGGGGGGTTGCAAGAACAATTGATATACAAAAAGAGAAAATCTTTTTGGGTTTTTTGAAATTTCTATTTTTTTATTTTCTTTTCTATTTTTTTATATTTTTTATACTATATACAAAAACAATGAAAATATTTTTTTTATTTATTTTGGATTTTTCAAGAGTTAGATAAGAAATAAAAGAACATAATCGAATCAAAATGAAACAAACGAAAATAACGTGCCAAGTGTACGATAACAAAAAATAAAAAGGATAATCGGAGATCAATGACGTCTCCCACGTCGGGGTTGGAGGTTTGCGTCCTCGTCCTCCTCATTCTCCTCGTTTCCATCTCCTTCTCCGTCGTTCTCCTCATTCCGAGGCAATCGGCTCTCGATCAACAAGAGGCCGCTATGGAGGGCGTGGTGTTCTTGTTCGTTCCTCACTTGCCCGGCCCTCAACTCCTCCATGCCGGTGTCGAGCAGGTCGAATCGGGCGAACACTTGGCGTTGGAACTCGGGCCAACCCATATCGGGACCCAGGCCGGTTCTCGGGCCTCCCTCGCCATGCGGGATTGCCGCGTGGCTTGTGCTTGCATCGAAATGTTTCCCCGAACCGGTGTTCGGGGCTTCCTCGGGCTCGACACCCTCCTCGTGCTGTCTCTCTAACTCGGCCTCTTCTTCGTTCGCCTCTTGCGCTTGCTCGTGGATTCGGCAGCGTCGCGGGTCTGTCGGGACCTTGGACGTTTCCAACACAAGTTCTACCAGCTCGATCCTCTCAAGATTTTCCGCCTCGGGGTTAAAACCAAAGTGTCGGGCAAGTAAGGTAATCATGGGCCCCATCTTGACCCGAGCGACACTTTCAGCCCTCGTCCTCCGAATCCCAAGAATCCCGGTATGGAGAAAGGGATAGGCGGCGAATCGATGGCCGGTGTGAAGGCACCAAAGCATGTAAACCTCATCCTGGGTGAGGTTGGTGCTCTCATGCTTGCCATCAGGACGTGAGCGAAGAACTTGTAAATCCCGAGCAATACCAAGTCGGTGATTATCGAGGCCTGGAAATGCGGAGTTCCACGTCCGCTCGTGATAGTTGCCCAAAATTGATGCAGCGCAAACCCTCCTCGTCGCTCTTCCCACAAAACTTGATAATCCAACCCGAGCACCGTTTGAAGCACGTCTCGGGTGATCCAGCATTCGACTCCACGAAAACGAACGGTGAGCTTCCCGCTCCCGTGACACTGGTAGGTCGAGAAGAATTCGAGCATTAGCTCTGGGTACGCCGGTGCACGGAGGGATGCGAATTGACGCCCGCTCAAGGCGTCGATGAAACGGAACTTCCGTGCCCCAAATTTCTCGTGGTCCCCGTTAGCTACCCACCCCTGTAGGCGTCCAATATTGAAAAAAACGCGGGCGGGCGTATTGCCGTTGGGCAAGGCTTTGATACATTTCCCCTTCGGCCTCGGAATGAATCGGGAACGGAGCACCATAGACGTGGGCGAGATTGGGGATATTAGCCTCATAAATCTCATCGTTGGAAAGATTAGCCATAAGGATTGTATGAAGTGACTCACGAGAGAAATACGAAAATTCTGGTTAAGGAATCGTAAGGAATTGACAAGATGGAAAAATTAAAGGGTTTAATCTAAGAGTGCTCATTGGGGCATTTCATCGAACACATGTTGGGCAGGATTTCACTAAGGGATTTTGAGAAAAAATGGAACAAGATCCTACACAAAACCCAACAAATTCAAAAATACGAATGACAAAGATTTAGTTTCAAGCGAATTACCTCGATGAATGGCTAAAAAACGAGACGAAACCCGGTTACACACCCTACCCTTGGGAAATGAGAATTTGGGAACAATTTGGGGAAAACAAGAATTATTGGTGAGATTTTCTAATCCAAGTGAAGTTGGGATCGAGATTACCGTAAAAGAAAAAAAATTTAGTTGATCGACTAGCCCGTCGAAATTTTCTCGCCTCCCTCTTTTTCCTCTCCTCTTTTTTTTCTGTTTTCTGTTTCTGCGTTGAAAGCCGACTCCTACCTGTTTTAAAAAAAAGACGCCGCGACACTGTAGCAGTCGATCGACTGAACTCGCAAAACTCGAAAAGTTACTGTCCTCCAGTCGATTTCAACCGCTCAGTCAATTTCTCAGTCGATCGACTGCACTTCAGTCGATCAACTGTTGTGCAGTCAATTGAATGAGGGGCAGTAGCCAACTTCCCGATTTTGATTTCATTCATTCTCAAACTGCCATGATTTCTCCTACAAAACCCAAAAAGAAAGAAAAACCTAAGTAAACGATCAATTGACAAATAATATACACAAAAATCGAAAGAAAATGAGAAAGGGGGTTAAGAAGTCGTGGGTTGCCTCCAACGTAGTGCGTTTGTTTAAAGTCATTTGCTCGACTATCCTCCTTTGATCAAGGTCCTGTCGGGGGTACATCTCCTAAATCCTCCTCCTCCACAGTCATGAACTCGAGATCCTTGGCTTGCAATAATCCGTGTCGGTAAGGCTAGACTCGTGCAACATTCACTTGGAAATGCTCATCCGTCTTGGGGTCGATAAACGTTACGGCTCCAAATGGGGATATCTTCTCGATCGTGTACGGTCCAATCCACTTAGACATGAGTTTCCTGGGAAACAACGCGAGTCGGGTATCGTAAAGGAGCACTTGCATCCCTTCCTCCAACTTCTTGGGCACAAGCTTCTTGTCGTGGAGGAGTTTCATCTTCTCTTTGTAAATTCGAGTACTCTCGAACGCCTCATTTCTTAGCTCGTCACGCTTCTCAATTTGGAGTCTCCGCTCCTCGCCGTCTCGTTTCAAATCGTAGTTGCATGCCCGGATGGCCCACCAAGCTCTATGCTCCATTTCGACTGGTAGATAGCACGCTTTCCGTATACAAGGCGATAGGAGCTCATTCCGAGAACCGTCTTGTGAGCCGTGCGGATGGCCCACAAGGCATCCACGAGCTTTGTTGACCAATCTTTCCGGTTTGGATGCACGGTCTTCTCGAGAATGTTCTTGATTTGATGGTTTCTCGTCTCGACTTGACCCGCCGTTTGAGGATGGTATGGCGTGGATACCTTATGAACGACCCCATAGTTCTTCAACACCCTTTCAAGTAACTTTTTGTTGAAGTGTTTTCCGCCGTCACTATTAATCACCCTCGGAACTCCGAATCAGCTGTAAATGTTGCTCCGCACAAACTTCACCACGGTGTCGCCATCGTTCCTCCTCGTCGGGATTGCCTCGATCCATTTAGAAACGTAATCAACTCCAACCAAAATGTATTCGAAATCATGAAACTTTGGAAAGGGGCCCATGAAGTCGATCCCCCACACGTCGAATATCTCCACGGCCAAATTATACATCATTGGCATCTCATTCCTTTTTCCTATACTTCCGGTCCTTTGGCATCGATTACACTTTCGGCAATGGTCATGGGCATCCTTGAAAAGGATAGGCCAATAGAAACCCGATTGAAGAACCTTGTAAGCGGTCTTTTGCCCGTTGAAATGTCCCCCGACTAGGTGATCGTGGCACTTCGTCAAAATCTCCCCTTTCTCCTCGTCGGAAATACACCGCCTCAACATACCATCTTTTTCAATCTTGTACATGTGAGGGTCATCCCAATAATACCCTCGGCACGTGGAGAGAAACCTCCTTTTCTCATTAAGAGATAGGTCTAGGCGGAGTGCTTCGCTAGCAAGGTAGTTGGCAATGTAGGCATACCACGGCGCGGCGGATACAACGAATAAATTCTCGTGCGCAAGGTTTTGTCCAATGAGCTCTCTCTCTCCGAATTGGACCTCTAAACGAGAGAGGTGGTCGGCGACAACGTTCTCACACCCCTTCCAATCCTTGGTCTCCACATCGAACTCTTGAAGCAAGAGTATCCATCGGATTAGCCTCGGCTTCGCTTGAGGCTTGTTGAAGAGATATCGCAATGCCGCATGATCACTATGCACAATAACCCTCGAACCAATGATGTAGGCTCGAAACTTTTCAAGTGAGAAAATTATGGTGAGGAGCTCTTTTTCGGTAGTTGTGTAGTTCTTTTGGGCGTCGTTGAGCATGAGACTTGCGTAATAGACGACCCGAAGAAGCTTGTCCACTCTTTGCCCCAAGATGGCTCCCACTGCTTCGTTCGATGCGTCGCACATTATTTCGAACAGGAGAGACCAATCCGGGGCCACCACCATGGGAGCCGAGGTCAAACTTTCCTTCAATGAATTGAACGCCGAACGACAAGCATCGTCGAACACAAATGGGACATCGGTACTAAGCAAATGGCACAAGGGACGGCTAAGCTTTGAGAAATCCCTAATGAACCGTCTATAGAACCCCGCATGGCCAAGAAAACTACAAACTCCCTTCACGTTGATTGGAGGTGGGAGTTTCTCGATCACGTCGACCTTTGCCTTGTCAACTTCGATTCCCTTGGACGACACCACATGCCCCAAAACTATCCCACTTCTCACCATGAAGTGGCTTTTTACTTTCGAGACACCTCTCCAAAACACTCGCCAAGCGATCAAGACATTCATTGAACGAGGAGCCGTAGATGGAAAAATCGTCCATAAAAACCTTCATATACTTGTCGATCATATCAGAGAATATAGATAGCATACACCGTTGGAAAGTGGCGGGTGCGTTGCATAACCTGAAGGGCATTCGTCGAAACGCGTATGTGCCAAAGGGGCACGTAAACGTCATTTTGGATTGGTCCTCCGGAGAGATGGAAATTTGGTAATATACGGATAACCCATCGAGGAAACAATACGAGTGGTGCCCCACGAGCTTGTTTAACATTTGGTCAATGAACGCTAGCGGGAAGTGATCCTTCTTGGTGGCGGCATTAAGTTTTCGGAAATCTATGCACATCCGCCATCTGGTGATTGCACGAGCCGGCATGAGCTCACCACAGTCGTTCTCAATTACGGTAATTCCACTCTTTTTCGGCACCATGTGTACCGGGCTCACCCACTCGCTATCTCCAATTGGAAAAATTAGACCCTCGGCTACGAGCTTTAGGATCTCGTCTTTCACCACCTCCATCAAATTCGGGTTCAACCGACATTGGCACTCTATTGTTGGTTTTGCCCCGTCTTCAAGGATAATACGATGCATACACGTGGAGGGGCTTATCCCCTTAATATCGCCAAGGCTCCACCCTATCGCCTTCTTATTCTTTTTTAATACTTTCACCAATTGCGCCTCTTCATGCTCGGAAAGCTCGGCAAAGATAATCACAGGCTTTGATCCTCCCTCTTCTAAATACACGTACTTAAGATGGCTCGGAAGGGTCTTGAGTTCCGGTTTTGGTGTAATGGTTGGTTCCGCACTCGCGATCTCCAATATCTCCATCACCCCCTCCGATTGAAGCTCTTGCCACTCGTCGTCCTCGACGACCTCATCCACAAGTCCCACGAAGGCTTCCTCAACCAACTCTTCTATCGGATCAATGATCGAGCAATCGGCTTGAAAACATGAAGGGGGAACAACTCCCAAGTCATGGATCGAAAAATTAACCGTGTCCCCCAAAATCGAGAACGACAACTTTCCATTCTTAACATCGATCAAGGTGTTTGTAGTTGCCATGAACGGTCGCCCTAATAAGATTGTGTGATCTTGTCCTTCATTGCTCACCTCCCCGACATCCAAAATGACGAAATCCACGGGCACTATGAGGGTTCCCACTTGTACAAATACGTCTTCTACTATGCCCTTCGGATATCGGATCGATCGGTCGGCCAATTTCAAGCACATTCTCGTCTCCTTGAGATCGCCCAACTCCAATTGTTCAAAGATGGAGTAGGCCATCAAATTGATTCCCGCGCCGAGGTCCAACATCCCTCGTGTTTCCTTTCCATTCCCAAGGGTAATCTTGATGCAAAAGCTTCCCGGATCACTCTCTTTAGGTAGAAGAGGGTTTCTATAGACGATACTTGCCGTGTTTGATATACACATTTTCTCGTTATCCTCGAACCTTGGCTTCTTGGACGTCAATTCCTTGAAAAACATGGCGTATGTGGGCACATTCCGGATTATTTCGAGCAAAGGGAGGTTAATGTTAACCTTCGATAGCATCTTGTACAACTCGAGAAATTGGTCATCTTGTTTTGTCGGTCGTATCCGACTCGGGTATGGAATCAGAGGTCGGTACGACATTGCGGATTTGTGGAGTCCTCCGGTAGTGTTAGTCTATGTCGCCTCTCCGATTGAAGAAGACAAGAGTGATCTAGGATTGGCTATGGGCTCATTCGAGCCTTGCATTGTCGGATCTTGTTGGAATTGGGGTGAGGGCGGTGAATCATTGTGGGGAAGGGCAACTTTGTTATCCACCAATTTTCCGCTTCGAAGTAATGTCACGGCTTGATCTTGAGCCGGTTGACTTGGTAGCTTATCTTTGTCATGGACCCGTTTAAGTTCATTAACATACGTCGCCACTTGCCCAAGTTGTGTTTCCAAACTCGCGAGCCGTCTTGTCAATTCGGATAGGATAGACTCAATGTTCGGTTGACGCAATGTCGACTTGTCTTTTGGAGGCGGATATGACGCTTGAGAAGGCGGGAATGGTGGTGGCCGCGCATTGAACGGGGCTTGGGGCCGTGGTTGTTGCATCGGAGGCCCGGGTGGCATTTGAGGTTGGGACGTGTCCCCCCACCTAAAGTTAGGATGGTCCTTCCGCATATATGGGGTTCCAATAGGCTTGGTAACCTTGAACCACGAATGCTTGCTCGTCAAAACTACTCGGTGTCCCATAAACCATCGGGCATGCACTAGCTCCATGACCCGAGATACAACATGTGGGGCACATCTCCATCGACCCCAAGAACGGTTGGATGAGGGAGGCCACTTGGCTCTCTAGTTCGGCGATCTTACGGGCCCACTCGAGCTCCTCTTTTGTCGAAACCTCCTTCACTTTGCTCCTTCCGCTCCAAGATACTCATGCGATGGTCGTCGGCGGCCATGTTCACGAATATGTCGTACAACTCCCTCATCGAGCGTTCGGCTAGATTTCCGCCGGCGGCATTGTTCACCATACGCTTGGATGCAAATGTCAACCCGTTATGAAAGAATTAATTCAAGAAATCCCCGGTGAACCGATGATGAGTTAATTTGGTGAGATAGCCCTTAAATCGCTCCCACGCCTCGTAGAAGGTCTCGTCGCTCGCTTGACGGAATGAGGCAATCTTTGCTCAAAAATTGGCCATCTTATCTTGAGAATAGTACTCCTCCATAAACCTCTCGGTCACCATGTTCTAATTAGTAAGGGAATCGATCGGCAACATCATGAGCCAATCAACGGATTTATCCTTCATTGTGTATGGGAAACACCTCATTTTAATTTGATCAATGTGAATCCCTTGGCATGGAAAGCTTGACACCGTGTAGGAAAAAATGCGTAGGAATTGAAGAGCATCCTCTTGTGTTAGGTCATGAAAATTCGGAAGTCGGTTGAGATCAATCGGCCGTAAGTCATACTCGAGGGCTTCGGGGCTTAACCAAATGCTTGAGGAGAAATTGCCCATATATGGCCGTGATATTTCCTTTATACTATTTGTCGGGCCTCCATCGGGGGTGGAAAATGGGTGGCCACCCACATCTTGTACGGCGTAAGGGTTTTCGTTGACGGCGGGCATCCTCGGAAAGTCTTGTGGATGTGGATCTCGAAATTGATGTGCGGGCCCGGGTTGGATGTGGCATTGCGAGGTGCCGT
>BMAC01000859.1:619138-631924 GCA_014905375.1 Phtheirospermum japonicum
TATATACTATATATATATATATATATATATATATATATATACAAGTATGCTTAGTACATATATAATATATATATGCATATTTGTGATATGTATATTTAATATATAATTGTTATATATAAGTTTAATGTATTAATATATATTTATATAATTGTTATATATATATATATGTTTAATAGAAATTATCATGCTCGTTTGATTTTGTGAAAATCGAATTGTTTCTATTTATGAAAAACAATTAAAACATTGTTTGAATTAATTGATTAAAAAATGGGCCGTCGTCAATTGAATTCAATTCAATTATTTAAAAAATTTTGTTTTCCGCTGCGCGACGGTACCATCAAATCCCAACAATGCCAATGGTACGTAATCAAGTGGTAGAGATTTTTGATTTATGGGGCATAGTTTTCATGGGGCCGTTCCCCACGAGTGGCGATTTTGAGTATATACTGGTAGGAGTCGACTATGTGTCCAAGTGGGTGGAGGCAATTCCAGCGCGCAAGGCAAATGCTGAGATAGTGCTTAAATTCTTGCAAGAGAACATCTTCAGTAGATTTAGAATCCCGAAGACAATAATAAGTGATGGTGGAAGTCACTTCTACAACCGAGCTTTTGAAATATTCATGTCAAAATATGGGGTTCGACATAAAGTAGCCACTTTATATCATCCACAGACCTCCGGGAAAGTTGAAACCAGTTATCGTCAGCTGAAGGTAATACTTCAGAAAATAGTTGGGCCAAATAGGAAGGATTGGGCGACGAAGCTTATTGATGCACTGTGGGCCTATAGAACAAAATATAAAACGATGGTAGGTATGAGCCCTTTCCGGCTTATTTATGGGAAGGCGTGTTATTTTCCAGTCGAGCTAGAGCCCAGAGCAAGTTGGACATATCGTACGCTTAATATGAATTGCGATGAAACAGGCGAGTATAGGAAGCTAGAGCTGACCGAACTCAAAGAAATCATAAACGAGTCATATGATAGCGCATGGAAGTAGAAGAGAAGGATTAAGGAACGTCATGACCATAGGATTGTTGATAAACAACCAGAGGTTGGTAAGTTAGCTTTGCTCTATAATTCTAGGTTTAAGTTGTTTCCAGGTAAGCTCAAGTCGAGATGGAGTGGGCCATGTTTAATTAGAGAAATAATCAACTTTGGAGCGGTCACTCTGTATGATGAGAAGAAGGATTCGACTTTTCAAGTCAACGGACACAGAGAAAAACTCTATCATGATGGGATGGTGACGAGCCAAGATTGCGAAGTAATGAAATTAGTAGATCCACCTCCGGCTAAATAATAATCGCTAGAGTTCTCGTCGAGCAAGCGACGTTAAAATATGCGCTTCTTGGGAGGCAACCCAAGCGTTTGCATTCCTTTTTCTTTAGTTTTTCCTTTGAATTTTTTTTCTTCTTTTCCGTATTTTTATCATTTGTTTTTAGATAAATGTTGTGGTACGTTTATGCGTGTATTTATGTGCAGAAAATTATGATAATTTGCCTTTTTCGGAGACCTAGCAGTCGGTTAGTGATAGCTACTACCATTAGCGTATCTCCCAGGCTTAATGACGAGGATCAACCGTTAAACCTACCACTAGTTGCAAATATAGGGGTTTTAACGGTGGATTAGCAGTGGTTGCAACCACTAAGGTCAGCGCTAGCGGGAAGCTGAGAGGTTTTACGGTCAACTTAGCGGTAGCTGAAACCGATAAGGCTACCGCTAATCCCGAAAAGAGAGTATTAATGGTGGACCTAGTGGTAGCTCAAATCGTTAAGGCCACCGCTAGCATGTTTCTACAAGTTCTTACAATGCAAGCCAATCGTTAGCCCGAACCGCTAGCCACCTTCAGAGACACTTAACGGTCAGTTTAGCGGTAGGCCTTACCGCTAAGGCTACCGCTAACATTGTCAAATCTGCTGATTTTGGAGATTCTCGGAGCCGCGATTTTTGGGAACTTATTCCCACAATGTAAGTTTATTATGGTAAGTATTGTGGCGAACTTTGGGGTAATTATGGGTCTAGATTTACTTTCTTAGAGAGTCTTATTTTGATTAAGAAAGCTTTGTTAATTTCTACCTTATTTAGATTTAGAGAGAATCTAAGACTCCTGTGTTCCAGACCATTAATTACTATATAAACCCCCCTTGAGCACTCCATTATTCATAAATCCTTCAATCTTTTGCCACGTCTCGACCACCTCCTGACACCGAATCTTACTATATCCCTCGTAAATGAAGATGAAGCAAGACCAACCATCACTTGCGGGACTGGAGCACGGGTGGGTGAGAAGAGAGGAACATGAAGAGACCTTGGAGAAGCTACAGAGTCAATTGGACGAAACGAGAGAAACGATTCAAGATGTAACGTCTAATAATAGCGACCTTCTTCTTGATGAAGTGACACTTGCTCTTTATATTGCCAGGCTGGAGGATCACTTGGCGGAAGCGGATGCCAAGATTGCTGAGTTAACATCTGAGAATCGCGACCTTCTTTTTAACGAAGAAACACACCTGTTTAACATTGTCAAGATGGAGGAACTTTTGACGGAGGAAGATGCGAAGATCAAAGAACTTAAGGATTTACTCTATGGACCCAACCCATACTCTAGCTCTAATAGCGTGAACCCCTATGATATTTAAAGTAGCTAGATCTAGTTGTAATTCTATTTCGTTATGTTGAGACGTTGGGATTGTTGCCCCCTATTTATCTAGATTTTTTTTTAATCTTACGTTCATTTATTTTACTATTTTGTGCTCACGAGTCGCTTTAAATAATACTTTATGTTAGTACGATTTGGTGTTCTTTTTATTTTACGCTCGAACGATTTAATGTTTCGTGAGTTTTGCAGTTTTAAGTACTTAGTGGTAACTGCTACTCCTACGACTACCGTTAAAAACAAGTTGAGGGTACTAGCGATAGTGTTAGCGTTGAGAGCTACCTCTAAGGCCACCACTAATGTGTTAAAGCCCAGCCCGACACAACAGCTTTAAAAATAAAAAATCGGGGTTTTATTCACTTTTTCAAACCCTACTGCCAATCCAAGCTCCAACTGCTATCTCATCGCTAACTTACGAACCGAGCACCAACTACTCATAATTTTTCCCACCGACCGACCACGAAGAGTAATCCGCCCCATTCCGGCGAAGACGAGTCAATTTTGATGTGTTTGGCCGTATTCCGGCCCTTTATTCTTGGAAACGAAGGAGCAAGACAATGGCCCTCTTCTCAAAAATTGGATAAGTGTGGCTTGACTCTTGAATTAAAATTGAACTGCCTAGGTTGAGATTTGTTTAGATTTGAGTCGAGAATTCTGACGTTTAAGCTCTGCCCGCAAGGTGCTCGACGAAAGGCCTAGCGGTAGAGCTAACGATTAGAGTGACCTCTAACCTACTATTAATAGTTAATGGTCTGACTAACGGTGAGGGAAACCGCTAACCTCACTGCTAACTACTTTTGCTGGCCGGTTTTCCGCTAATTCGTGCCCGCCAACAAAGGTCGCAATCCAACCAATTTTTAGTCGCAGTCTGGCTACTTTTGATCAGCCGCAATCCGACCGACTCTAATTCTAAAATTTTGATACCATGTCGTCATCTCAACCAATGATGAAATGTAAGAAGGTGGGGGCAAAATTCAAAGTTTACAACATTGAGGTCGATCTGTATAACTCTTTGATGAATCAGATGATTATCCGACCCGATGGTGATTGATATCGAGTATTGGCTCGAGATAGCCGAACAGAATGTTTCCTTCACCGAGCGCTTCAACACTATATCGGGGTCCTCGACTGTGTTGAATGGGCTCAGATCTGAGTCCCGGCCTACTAGCAATTGATGTACGAGTTCTACATGACTTATGAGGTTTTGGCTGATTTCATGCATATGTGCCGCTTCGGACAAAAGGAGAATCATTTCAACGTCGATGCAATTGAGGCATTTTTTGATATTAACGTGAAGATGACCCTAGGCGAGCACGACTGCGCATACAACAAGCGACGCTTTTGGGAAGAGATCAAGCTTCCAGGTGTGGAGGCGAGGAACCAATATCCGTTCACCATGGTTCAAGACAACGCCCTCTACACGGCATATCATTCCCTCTTGCGTTGCGTGCTCGGCAAGGAAGATCTGACGCGTTTAAAAAAAGATGAGTTATATGCACTGTTGTGAATGAAGAAGGGGAAACCGGTTCAGATATACCCCCTCATTATGCGCAGCTTGAGGAACGTCAGAAAAATGGGCAAGGAGAGGCCTGTGCCGATGTCCCATGGAACTTTTATTACTAGAATCGCGATGATATGTGGCTACACACCGAGGAAGTATGACAGTCATGATCCTCAACCAATGATTTTCACGACGATGATAGTATGTGTTCCGGGGAAATCGAAGGGGGTGAAGAAGCCTGTGACGAAGCTATGAGATTTCATTGAGTGCGATGAGGATGATGATGACAGTAGCCATGCGGGGACTTATGAGGCTACCAGGACCGATGCCGACATTGCTACTACGACTCCTGCTGAGTCAGAGGACGAGGGAGCAGCCGAGTCGTCATGTTTTGGGAGGGCCGATTTTGACGCATATTTGGCCGACTATATGGGATTCAAGATGAACGTATACGATATCCATTCTGTCATGGAGGGCGACGCTCGATCGGCTAGAGATGATGCTCGCTACGCTCGTGAGATTGGCGATAGAAACCACGAGCTCTTGACGGCCTTGATGACTAACTTCACCCAGTTCCAGATGGACATGATGGATCGCTGGCCACCTGGTCCTCCTCCTGATCACATGGTCGTATTTCCATACAAGGGTCCCTCCGATGATATGCCACCGGGCACTTGAGCGAGGCATTAGACATTATTGTATCTTTTATCGCATTCTGTTTTCTTTTTGAGTAAAAAATACCCCTCTAAATATCAAAAAATATTAGTTCATTTGTTTTTGCTTTGTTTGTTTGTTTTATTTTCGTAGTTTCTAATCAAGAAAATCAAGCCACGCGATTCAAGATGACTGGATGATTGCACACTACGACGTGGAGCGACTCGACTTTTAAGTCTTCAGGGACGTTTTTCTATTTCCTTTCTTCTTTTTATTTTTATGTGTACTTATGGTAATTCAGAGATGGCCGAATTTTTAGGGAGGGGGAGGGTAGTCGAGTATGAGTTGTTATTTATAAAAGTGCAATTTGAATTTATGGTTCTATAATAACTATTAATTGAACATGATTAATTGATATTCCTGCGCTTAATTGTGTTTGTCTGGTTTATCCTGTCAAAGTTAATTAAGCATGATTTGATGTTCTTGTCTTTGAGCGTGTATAAGTGCATAAATTTTTCAAAATTAGTATTTATATATATTGTAAAATGATACTTGGACGCACATGATTTCCCAAAACCTTAAAACCAGTGTCAATTCAGAATCTTTGCATGCAAAAGCCTGTGAGTAGACTTAGTGTTTATCATCTTTGCATGCACTTGAGTGAGTTCTGTTTTGAGATCTCTTTGAGATTTCAGTGTGTAGTTAGCTATGAATATGATGATTAGGCACAAAAATTACCCTTATTCTTGCCATATCCAGATATATTAGCCATTATAAATCCAGAATGAGCCCCTCATAGCCAAATAATTCATTTTCTATAGCCATGAGTGTTTATGATTTAACTCCTACATCCTTAATAGTGTGGGGTAAGAGTTAATTATTTTTGTTGGTTATTTTTGTTTTCGAATTATGATCAGGGATTTATGAAAAATTTGTAATAAGTGTTAAGGATCACCATCCTTCGATAAAATAATATAAAAAAAAGAATAAAGAGGATGGTGAATCTTGTTGAGTTGTTGCCTATTCTTATAATGGCTTGTGTTTAGAATTGTTGATTTTCTTATGACGCCTTATGTTTAAGAGGCAAGAGTTGAGTTTGAAAGAAGAAGCGTATCATAAAGCTTCTAAATTATTAAAGTGGTTTGTGAAGAAGTCGGTTTTGGGTTTCAAGTTGAGAAATAGCCTAAGTATAAAAGGCTACGTTATGAGAGTTAAGTAAGGTTTTGTGTGAACGAGGTGGAGCACATTGCTTCATGATTAAAATATTTTGGTGAGTTATTGATTACTTAGATTGTGAGTTAGCCACACGACTTATATATTCTATACCCGTCCGAAGAGCCTACATTACAACCCGAAAAGACCTTTTTCGATTCTTTGTTAGTTACACACACTTATGCAATGGAGAGGTTCTTGAGTTTCAATACTTGTTTATTGTGCATGTATTTTGATGATTTGAGCGTATACACGTCCCATGCGGAAAATACTTGAGTGTTTTTTAGCATAAACATATATATTACCCTTTGTGAGGATGCATGATTTTTTTTTTGGAGTGACAATGTAATAAGGGTCTAGCGTTTGAGTTTGCGTTGCGATTTTCTATATTTTCAAAATTACCTATGTATCATTGCACGACTCTTTGCTTGAGCTTATTGTCATACTTGTAAATCTTTGGAACTATCATTTGTTCGAGGACGAACAAACCAATAAAGCGTGGGATAGTTGATTAACAAGAATTTATCTTGATTTTTGTATATATTTGGTAAGTGTTTTAGTTATTTTTGTTATTAGTTTTGGTATAAGTTGGATAGATTGAGCATATTTTCGTAATTTCATATCTCTAGCGTATTTTACCGTGTTTTGATCATTATTGATTCAATTGGGTAATCATTCTCTTTTTTTCCCCATACAGCTAAGTAACCGAAGGAGCTCAGCACTGAATAGATGAAGTTTGCGAACCGTTGCAAGAATTGAGAGATGAAAACGAGCAATTCGGTGAAGAAGTAGCAATTTTACCCACTTAATAGTAGGGTTATCAGTAGCTCTTACAGCTAAGCTACCACTAAACCCTAGGGGTTAAACTACCACTAAACCCTTGTGGTTATACTACCGCTATCACAACCGCTAAAGGATGACAGTGAGCTCCCATAACTGGTTTACGATGAGATTAACAGTTGACTTACCATTAGCTCAGCCATTAGAAGGCTTCAGAGATGTGTTAACGGCGAGATTAATGGTTCCTTTCTGCTAGCTTGACCCTTAGGAACGGACATAGACTTTGAGCAAGAGGTTAACGGTAGCCCTTACCTCTAATTCACTGCTAATGGGCCCAGATCGGGAATTTTTAAGGAAACTTGTGCTACATGTTTTGAAAACATATATATATCCTTCTGTAATTCATCTAGGGGAACGATTTTACATATTCTAAGGTCCTGAGATACAGAGAGAGCCCATTTTCATTTCCCGTTACATAGGTACAAGATCGAAATTGAAGATTCAAGTTCACGAGTTATACGCCCCTTTCTTTCATTCGTGATTTGTTCTTCGCCCGAGATACACTTCTTTTCTTTGGAATAGCTGGACATTTACTGCTTTTTATAGATCTAATAAGTACTCTAAACCTTTTTAATTGTTTTCTAGATTAGTTCTCCACTACTTTTAGTTTTTAGATAATTTGTTCTTTATATTTGGATTTTGAACTTTTGATGCTTGATACTTTGGATTTCTTGGATAATATAGTTCGTAATCTTTCATCTCTCAATTTCGTTTATCTCATTTATGCTTGGTAATTTTAGTAATAGTATGGTTCTTAAATCTTTAATCGCTCTTTAATTTCCAAAAGCCTAGTTCATTGCTTTTAGTTAATTAAGACTTTTAAATTCTAATTGGTTAAATAGTTTAAGGTAATTAGTTCAAGTTAATTCATTTTAAATTAATTGTTCTTGCTTTTCAGTTCTTAGTTTATAAAATCAAAACCAACCCAAACCCCCAATTATACTTGTTCATGTGTGACATTGTGATTAAACAAACATTGGAAATTTCGATTGTTTGTTCCTCGAGAATCGACTCTTTTTAAACTTACCAACCTACAAGTGAACTCGTACTCTTGCGAGCGAACTTAAACGTTTGACAAACATATTTATAAAAGTAGGTACGGAAAGTTTGAATCACAGGTCAATAGTCGGACCTACAATGGGAGAACGTGACTATTTCGACTTTCACGGGGTATATAGAAGAGTCCGATGATGGGGAAGAGGCTGATGACGATGAAGAAAACGACGAGGTGGAGGACGGCGACAAGGGAAATCAGAACGTGGATTCCGATCATTATGATCACGGAGGTTATGACGAGGGCTTTGAGTATGGAGAGCACAGCGGGGGTTACTATTATGCGAATGATGCTTATAGGAGTGGGCTGAGCGCTTGTCAGTCCTAGTACTCAGACGCGCAATAGAGACAAACGGTAGCCTTCCAAACGAGCGTTATATAGAAGTTGAGGCTAATGAGCCTCAACCAGGAAAATTACGCAAGAGAGGATCGGCAGGACGCTTGGGAGGCGTGCGAGGAGGCCTTTGAGAATTCTCGATTAAGGCACGAAGAAGCTAGGGGATTCCAGGACCAACTAGCAGCCATAGATGCTCTGATTACTGCTACACAGCAGAATCTTCTCCATCTGATAGGAGAGTCGAGGCGAATCACGACTGCTTCATTTCCATAGACGGGCGCCTTGTGCGATTGGAGCAGCGATTTCCATCTCCCCCTTCGGATGGCATGGATATGTAGGCGGTCCCAAGCCCGAGTTTGTATCATTTTCTATCCAAACTCTCATTTTTTATTTTTAGTGTTTATTTTTCTATTATGTGTTGTGCGCATGAGTGTCTGTAATAACTATTCGACTAACTTTTCACATGATAATTGATTCGACTGTTCCTATTTCCTTGCGTTGATTCATATGATAGCAATACATAGAATATTTATTTTTGTTTGTGAAGAGGGGGGAGGGGTAGTCGTATATTATGCATGCGTCGTTCTAGTCGTTTCGGTCGAATTGTCCAATTTGAGTATTTGTTTTATCTCGACGTACGTTGAGCTCTTTTTCATGCTTATTTATGTTTATATTGGTGTGCCTGTCGATATCATATATTGTGTAATCTGACGTTAGAGTCTTTTGAGCTCTATTAGTGTAAAATTTTTCAAAACCTACTTATATATATATATATATATATATATATATATATTCTTAAAACAACACTTAGCAATTTTGCAAAGCTTATTAAACTCGATTGTCTTGCTTTTTAAAGTTTGAAAAAAAAACTTGGTAAGCAGCCTTGTGTGTTTTATCAACATTTCATGTTGTGATTCGATAAGTGTTCTAAGAAGTCTCTAAAGTCGCATGTGTGCATTTGGTTTTGAAAATGACGATAGACACATATAAAACTCGATTACGACCTTATTCATAAATAAAAACCACTATAATTCCTAATGAGCCCCTCGAGCCTTTATCACATCTTTTTGTTAGCCACGAGCATTATTGTAGCTCTTATTTCATTTAATTTTTTGAGATAAGAGTTTATTTATCATTGGTCTATTGAGTTATGACGATTACAGGGTCGAGTTAGTGGACTAAAAAAATTAAATTAAGGGTGCTTAAGTTCATAAGAGCATCTAGATGTTAAGAATAAAGCCTTTTTATAAAGGCAGGTGAGTATCAAGGGAACTAATGCTCATATTCCTTAGGATCGAACGTGTTAGTTTGGGTTTAGGGTGAGAAATAGCCTTAGTTATAAAAGGCTGAGAATAGTGATATATGGTTTTTTTTGGTAAGATTTAGGAGCAAAACTATGCTCTATGCTTAAATTTTTTTTTTTTGATTAAGTGAGTTATTGATTGCGTTTGTTCCCAAGTTAGCCACACATCTTTATATATTTAACATACCCTACCAAAGAGCTTACGTTACAACCCTAGATGTCCTCATCCGATTTTTGACCAAATGTGCACACATATGCGATATATGAGTTTTTGATTCTCACGATTCATTGAATGCATTCTTTTGTTGATCCGATCGTATATACTTACCTTTTAAAAAACACGAGCGAATGAGTACACCTTTATATATTTCCCTTTTGTGAAGACGCATTCTTTTGGTTTCAAGGCAAAAAGGTAACACGAGTTTAGCTTAAAAGTTTTCGACAAAAGTGTTTATATTTGCAAAACTCTATTATATTCACAACATGACTCTTTGATCTAGCTACTTTCATACTTACATGGTTTTGATTCTTTCGTTTATTCGAGGACGAACAAACCAATAAAGCGTGGGGTGGTTGATTCGTACGTATTTTTTATGAATTTGTATATGTTTCGAGTCATGTTTGAGTCGTTTTGTTATCTTTTTCGGGTTGAGATTAGGTTATTTTGCATAATTTTGCATTTTCAGCTTTTTACTCAACTTTTCAATTTTTCGATCGTTAATTGGTCCTTTGAGATGATGTCTGTGTTTTCTCACGCAGATAGAGTGTTTGACGAGTCTGGGATTTCAAGAGGATCAAGATCGTAAACTGTTATGAGAATCAAGAGACAAGCAGTGCCAAAAAGTAGCCACAAGGACACTCATTCGGTCGTATGGATCTGACATCTGACCGGATTGGTGATTCAAGCTTAACGCACCTATTTTTATAAAAAAAATTCAAAACGTTCAAAGCTTGCCCGCAAGAGTACGGGTTCACTTGTAAGTGTGGTAATATGACTCGTGTCGATCTCAAATGACTGATATTCAGAATTTCCAATGTTTGTTTAATCACAATTTTAACACGAGAACTTATATAAAGTGGTTTTTGAGAATTATCAACTACGAATTTGAATAGCAAGAACTAATTATTTTAAACTAATTAAATTATCCTAATTAATTAACCTAAGCTTGAAACTAAATTATCTAAGAATTATTAATCTAGGAAAAGTAATTTAATTAAATTCTAATCAACTCACTAGCTGGAATATAATCACTACGAATAAGATTAAGCATATGATTTCTCAAGAACAAGGTCAATTCCAATTTCTCAAGCAATTTCATATCATGAACTAAACTAACAATTAATTATCCAAGCATAAGCAATAATTTAACTAAGCATGAACAATCTCATCACCAAGCATAAACGAAAGTAAAACGCAGAAACTAAATTAATATTAAAAATGAGATCTAAGGTTAAAGCTTCAGCGATTCAGTGTTCAAACGATTATAAATATCAAAACAATTCAAAAACTCAAAATGAAACAATTAAATCCTAAGAACATAAATTATCTAAGATTAAAGCAGAAAATAACTAGATTGTAGAAGACTTAATAATAACTAAAGGTTACTGAAAGTTCTCTGCGAATCCGGGTTAAGCTCAGTTGGTCTTTGTCGAAAAATCGTATCTTGAACGAAAAACGTCGTCTTGTCGCTTGGGATCTTGAATCTTTGTCGTAGATTTTGGAAATTTGTCTTGGGGTGTTGAAAATAGGTCTCTCAACCCTAGGATTATATTTTGGAAGGTTCCTAAGCTGTAAGTGTACGCCCAAAGTTGGATTATGGGGTCCCTTTTATAGATTTCGCATTTCTTAGGCCGCAAGTCTGTTAAGTCGGTTCTGGACTCAGTAACGGTAACATTAGCGGTAAGAAGCTACCGCTAAGTAGCTATCTCTAACTTCAAATTCTTCGTGTCTGTCCAGCCTTAGCGGTTATAGGTAACAGTAAGAGTGTAACCGCTAAGTTACCGCTATACTCTCAGTACTTTGCTAACGGGTTGCATAATGGTGCTGTTAACGGTATGGTGGCCGCTAAGTGTTAGCACCTAACGGTAGGACCTAGTGGTAAGGACTAACCGCTAGCCTAACTACTAACTCCCAATTTTTGCTACTTATTCACCGATTTGATCGTTTTCAACTCCTGATTCCAAATCTTCAACTCGAGCTTCATCGGTTACTTAGCTGTTAGGCGAAAAACTACAAATAATCACCTATTTGCATCAATCTAGATCAATTTATGGTAAAATAAGTTAGAGATACGAAAATACGAATTTAAGTTTAATCTATCCAACTTATACCAAAAATAATAAGAAAAAAAAACTAAAAACCAAGAAAATTAGTGCTAATCAATTGGCCTAATGAAATCACAACCAGTCGGATGTCCCAAATGGATTGGTCCACTGGACTCACATCCGGGCGGATGGATTTCACATCCGACCGGATTCATTGACATAAGACCCCATCCGATCGAATTCTTCAGACCATCCAACTGGATGTGAGCGTTAAAAACTCGTGATTTCAAAAGATCCTTCAGTTACCAGGCTAAGTAGGGGGGCTTTGGAGACTACAAAAAGGCCAAGAACCTCAGCCAAAAAGTATCCTTGATATTCGGAAGTAATACAAGAACCTAGAGTTACGGGATCCACAGCATATGCACGCGAACCTCTCGACGAACCGGAAATGCTGCCAACTGGGTTTACCCCATTGGCGGCATTTTACGACCTCAAAATCGGCTGTTTTGGGCCCTTTCGGGCTCGTTTTCTATTTTTCATCGGGATTTCGGCCTATGCGAGCCCCTCAACTGCGCGATTTCGCGTTACAGTTGCCCTGGGGTCATGGGAGGACAAAAAAGTGCGATGATGGCTTTTAACCATTAAGATGAATGACCAATTAAAAATAAAATTAAGCAAGTGAATGTTTGGAACGGTGCTTTATTAAAATGGGGGTGCTACACGAAGACTTCCCATGGGGTCACCCATCCTAGTACTACTCTCGCCCAAGCACGCTTAACTTCGGAGTTTTGATGGGATCCAGTGCATTAGTGCTTGTATGATCTCACCCGTCAGGAGCTGAGGCGTTTATTCCTTTATGTGCTTAAAAAGCGGATGTCGTAACTTTGTTCGAGCGTAACTTCTGATTCGGGATGAGTTGCAGGACCCACAGCATATGCACGCGAACCTCACGACGAACCGGAAATGCTGC
>BMAC01000860.1:0-10129 GCA_014905375.1 Phtheirospermum japonicum
ACATGTACAAGGCACGGGTTAGAATACATTATTTTAATTTTTTATTTTAGATTTCAAATTTTGTAATTATCACAAATATTTTTTATATTTATTTTTTGATAAGTCCCGTGTAATACACGTGTGTTAAACAAGTATATATTAATGCAAAATTCTCCTAATTTATGTGTCTGCTTCGTATGCTTCACTTGGATCATAAATATTTTTGGTGCTTCGCTTGCTTATGTGTCATCCGGGCCTAATTTAATATTTTCTTTTTATTGTATCTTGCCTAATTTAATATTTTCTTTTTATCATATTTAGCCTAATTTAATAGTTTAAATTTATTTTATTTTGTCTAATTCAATAATTTTATTTTATATTCCTAATATAAAAATATAATAAGTCATATATAATTAGTAGAAAGAATCTAAATTAATTATTTTAATTAAAAAACAAATTGCATATGAAATAATTTTAATTACAAAAAAACTATATATGAAAATATTAAATAAATTGTATTTATAAAAAAATTTGAAATAATTTGTTTTTGAAATTTWAAATATTTGTATAGGTAAATTATGATATATTTTCAATCATCGAAGTATCTAACTAAATATTAGTAATGAATTCAATCTAAATATTAAAAATAAAATTATATAATAATTAATTATTATTTATTACACAATGGCACAATTCGAGAAGGTTTGAGAGTATGACAACTTTTGAATTTTTCAAAGTATGTAACTATAATTATTGACAAAATCAATCTAAACATAAAAATATAAAATGAGTTAATAATAATTAATTAATATAGATTAGAGACGGGTTGACAATGTGACATCTTTTTATTTTTTATAAGTATGTAAATATAATTATTAATGAATTTAATCTAAATATTAAAATATAGGAAATGACTACGGTGCCTTAACGGTACCATGCCTCTCACCCTACGTGCATTTADATCCATCCATCTTTTAATATTTATAACTTTAAATTGATCCAACGGTTGATAATATGTGAGAAAAAGTGAGGTATGGTACCTTCACGGCAACGTAGAACTTCCCTAAAATATAATATTAATTAATAAATTGAACAGAGTAAGGGTTGAGAACACATCTTTTTAATTTTTAATTTTAAATTTAAAACATTTTAATTTTTATAAATATTTTTTATATTTACTTTTTTATAAATCCCGTGTAATACAAGAGTGTTAAACTAGTATATATATATATATATATATATATAGGGTTGGGTTCAAATGAGAACCCTTAATTATATGTGAGCCTAGGGACTCATCTTCACCATTAGATTGGATAATCTTGATGGTTGAGATCATGACATGTCAGCATGGTAATAATGTAAAAAAATGCATTAATTAATTGAAAAGGGTATTTTAGACATAAATCAACGTCTACAAAGAGCACTACATTGTTCTTTAGAAAGCACAAATAGATTAAGAAAAAAACACTACGATTGTATAAAAGTTCTTTAGAAAGCACAAATAAATTAAGAAAAAAAAACACTACGATTGTATACAAAAAGCATTGCAAATCTCGTCTATAAACTGCAAATTCAAAATTTTGAAATGAAACTCAGATTTTCAACAAACCATAACTTTTTCAATTTTTATTCGGTTTGAATGAAATATATATCAAATTAATCACATTCTCAAGATCTACAATTTAAGATACATATTGCATATTTAAAAATGTAAAATAAATAAATACAATTAACTTTAAAAATCTGAATATTACAAGCATTGCATATGACTAATTATAGCACTACACAAGTCTTCAGCAATGTTTTTTTTGTAAGTTGGCAGTGCTAGTTTTTTGGAGTGCTTTCTTAATATTGTTGCAGCGCTTTTTTTTACTACACTACACTGCTTTTTATTTTTCAACATCACCGCCGTTCGAAATCCAACCAACTTATATCCTGACGGTCAGAACCGTCAGGATCCTGACGGCCATGGCCGTCAGCGACACCAAAATGATATACTGACGGGCAATGCCCGTCAGTATAATAAAGCGGGATAAACTCCCGCTTATTCGCTGACGGTTTACTGGCGGCCTCTTTTGCTGGCGGCCATGGCCGTCAGTAAAGCCGCCAGCATTGTTTTCCGCCAGTAAATCCGCCAGCATTCCTGGCAGCTTTTTGGCCGCCAGGAAATCCGCCAGTAATGCCGGATTTTTTTGTAGTGCTATATATTAATGCAAAATCCTCCTATCTTATGTGTCTTCTTCCCATGCTTCGTTAGCTTTGGAAAAAAATTTGGTGCTTCGGTGTCATCCGAGCCTAATATTAACCTAATTTAGATTTTTTTTCTTTTTATATATTTACCTACTTTAATACTTTCCTAATATTATATTTTGCCTAATTCAGTATTTTTCTTTTATTACATCTTATCTATTACAATACTTTCTTTAACATATTTTGTCCAATTCAATATCTTACTTTTATTATTCTAATATAAAAATATAAAAAATTTATATCTAATTATAAAAAACATATATAAGTTGAATTGATTTTTATTTACAATAAAAGTTGAAATAATTTTATTATATTTTTAAATATTTATATAAAAAAATATGAGTTATATAAAGTTATTACAAAATGAAAATAAATATAAAAATATAAACTTAAAATTTTTTTATCTAATCCAAATATAATAAATCAAAAATAATATTAAAAATATATATGTAAAACTATTGTTACACCAAACAAAAAATAAAAACAAAGTGAAACAAAAAAGATAACGTAATACTAATAATAAATTATTATGCCTAGAAAAATAAATATTAAATATATTTTTAATCTTTTTATCTAATTCAAATATAATGCATTGATACATCTATATTATATATCTGCACGAACAAATTAGTATCTTACGCAGAAAAAAAAATTAAAATAATATTACATATACTACAAGTTAGATGCACGACATTTTCTCAATAGAATTATCAGTATCTTATAAATTTAATATTTTATATCACATGTTCACATGTAAGACGCAGGTGTTGTATATTTTACATTTTTTCAAACTCAATTTTAAGCGGGTTTCCCTGTTATTATTAAATATTGATTAGACATCGATACAATGCGACACGAGTTGAGAGTATTACATCCGTTTATGTTTTCAAAGTATGTAAGTAATGTTATTAACGAATTTAATCTAAACACTAAAATACAAAATAACGTAATTAATAAGTAGAGATTAGGCACGGGTTTAGATAATGACTTCTTTTGAATTTTTATAAGTATGTAAATAAATTATTAACGAATTGAATCTAAGCATGAAAATAAAGATTTAATAATTATAATAATTAATAAATAAATTAGACATGTACACGGCAAAAGTTGAGAATACATCATTTGAATTTCTCATTTTACATAAAAATTTGTAATTATCGCAAATATTTTTTATATTTATCTTTTGATAAACCCCGTGTAATACACGGGTATTAAACTAGTATATATATATATATATAGATCCGCAAATGCTTTGGAGAATCTTGAAGATTAAAAAAAACTTAGATTAAAAAAAACTCAAGGCAGATGAGCTGCCCATTGAATACTGGGAGCGTTCGTTCATTATGAACATCGCTAAAGTTGTTGGTACGCCACTGCAAGTCGATGAGCGTTCTATTAATGGCTCTGTCGGCCACTTTGTTTGTGTGTTAGTGGAGTTAAACCTTGATAATACCCCTGCATGAGACGGTCATGATTGAACGACAGGGGTATTGTGGGTATATTTCATTAGGTTATGAGAACCTGTCGGGTCTCTGCTCGTTTTGCAAATCAGTTGGGCACTTGGTTGGTTCTTGCCCTGTTCATAAGTCTCGTGCTGATCAAAAAGCTGCTCGAGACGGTTGGCAAACGGTTAACACCAAACGTTCTCATCGACGTTCGGATTCTCGTGAGCACCAGATCCATAACCGTACGGATCCCCACCCGACCCCTGAGCATTCTAATCCTTCTCTAACGACTTCTAACACCTTCCAAGTGTTACAAGCTGAAGCTTGCACGGGTCCTTCGGCACCTCCTACTTTGGAGCCTTCTTCGAGATCCGAGCCGTTATCTCTTGCCCCCATAAACACGGCTCCTAAAGCCGCCGATACTCTTGTTACTTTGTCCGGTTTAGAAGGTAAGGATTACTGTATCGCTTCTAAACCTCCTAACAGTGGCTCAGACAATGGCGAGCAAATAACTGCGCAGGTTTGCAGGGAGAACCAGTCGACCGTTTTGCAGATCGACTGAGATTGTTTGTGACACCTCTCGACAGCTTGTGCTTTATGAGGAACCTGCTCCTTCGAGCAATGGTTATGTTGATCAGGTGGATATGGGTTCTTCGGATAAGGCTTCTCCTTCGGTGCAACATACTCCAACAGCCTGTCTTGCATGTGAAGAAGGCATTACAGTGGATGAATCGGACATTGGCAGTCAACATCGCACCCCTCTCTTTCGTAAACCTGTCACTGATCGAGAACTAATTGATATAATTAAACAACTACAACAGGAGTCTTCTACTCCTTTCATTGTTGACAATACAAAATCCTCTCTTGCCCTTCACCTTATGAGCATCGCTTCTACACAATCTTGGGCGGATATTGCTGAAAATGAAGATTCTACTCCTATACGCAGAGCTTCAAAGAGCTCCCTTAAGTGGGGGTTCCTTGTGAAGCGCTAGTATCTTTATTTTCAGTTATTCACTGATTTGCTATGTATTTGAATTTTTTTCTCCTTTTTTAATAAAATCGCAATTTATTAAAAAAAAAACTCAAGGCAGATAATACATCCTTTTAAAAATTACGAAAAAGCATAAATATGTTTCCAAATCTCAATCCCTACGTTTATGGAACTGTGAAAATCACGAACATAAAAGGCAAATATGTTTCCAAAGCTCTGCCTTTATAGATTTGTTTTTTTTACCTTAATTAAAATTTTAAAACATAAATATGAATAAATTTTGTAAGAAAAAGAAATCAACCATCAATCCGCATAACATCTCAAAACAGATAAAAAAAACGAAAAATTAAATTAGAGAAAAAACACCTCACACAACCTTCGTGATTTTCGATCTCAACTCATGCGCTTCAAAGAAGATAAAACGACCAAGATCTATAATTATATAGAGAAAACAATTGATTCGGGTTGATGAGTTCTTCGCGAGGAGAATAAAAACATAAATATGATTTTCGGAATAGAAGAAAAAAATTAGATCAACGAAGAATTCCCGATCTCAAAACATGACATCTCAGATTCGGAGAGAATTTGTTTTGAGAAGCTAAGCGGGAGGAAAGATTTTAGAGAGAGGAAGCAACGGCCGAACAGAGAAAGGGAAAAAGATAAAACTGAAAGAAGGGGATGAATTGTGACGGAATGATTAGCTCTAAGGCGTTAAAAAAATAAGGAAAAAAGATATATATTATACCTTAGGTCCAAAACTACAAAAGGAAGGAAATAATAGAGATTTTTTATAAATTGACCCATCACATTAAAAAAAATATGAAGATGACACTTGGAAAATTGAATTCATACCAAGTTGACACCTAAGCTAGGTGTCAACAGAATTAACAAATAGGAGGGATATATATATATATATATATATAGGATTGGATTCAAATGAAAACCCCGTCATTATATGCGAACCTAGGGACTAATTTTGACCCGTAGATCTAACCATTTGTGTGGACCACATTTTTTCTATTTTTTTTAAATTCATTAAATTTTTATTATGGAAGGCCAAGGGGTTTTATGTAATTTACAAAGGCCCCTAATCATATTAAATGCCAAACAAACCCTACCCCAAATCCACGTCCCCTTCCCCGTCTCTTCCCCCAAATCTCGTCCCCTTCCTTTCGTCTTCAACTAAACTCCTTCAGCGGCGAAAATGGGCGGCCAGCGGCGGTGCTTCCCCAAATCCAAAATCAGCCATCGCGCGGCCCTCTCCCCACCAAGCTCATCCGCCTTTCCCCGAGCAGAACGCGAATCGGCGGTGAAGGCGATGGCAATTCGGGGCGGCGGCGTCCACCCTTTCTAAAAACGGCGGCGGTGACAGTCGGTGGTGGGTTGGCGTACGGGTTCGGTGGTGGGTTGGCATACGGGTTCGGTGGGTTGGCGTACGGGTTCGACGGCCGTGGGTTGGCGTACGGGTTCGATGGTGATAGTGCCTACTTGTGGGTTTGCCGGCCCATCTCTCTTCCTCGGTTGTCGCCGGGAATCGTCGAGTCGGGCCTGGAATTGAGCAGGACGCGAATTGGCGGTGAAGGAGATGGCAATTCGGGGCGGCGGCGTCCACCCTTTCTGAAAACGACGGCGGTGACAGTCGGTGGTGGGTTGGTGTACGGGTTAGGTGGGTTGGCGTACGGGTTCGATGGAAATTGGGCGGCGATGTTGGCGTATGGGTTCAGTGGTGGGTTGGCGTACGGGTTCGACGGCCGTGGGTTGGCGTACGGGTTCGGTGGTGGTGGTGGCCTACTTGTGGGTTTGCCGGCCCATATCTCTTCCTCGGTTGTCGCCGGGAATCGTTGAGTCGGGCCTGGAATCGTTGTGGTTGGTGGTGGTTGCTCGGGATTGCCGGTTTTGATTCGGACGACTGTGGTTGGGGTTTAAATCCTTGGTTTGTCGGCTGTCACTCGACGGCTTTGGCCGGAGTTTTTTACTGGGTTGGATTTCGAACGGCGGTGATGTTGAAAAATAAAAAGCAGTGTAGTGTAGTAAAAAAAAAGCGCTGCAACAATATTAAGAAAGCACTCCAAAAAAGTAGCACTGCCAACTTACAAAAAAAACATTGCTGAAGACTTGTGTAGTGCTATAATTAGTCATATGCAATGCTTGTAATATTCAGATTTTTAAATTTAATTGTATTTATTTATTTTTACATTTTTAAATATGCAATATGTATCTTAAATTGTAGATCTTGAGAATGTGATTAATTTGATATATATTTCATTCAAACCGAATAAAAATTGAAAAAGTTATGGTTTGTTGAAGATTTGAGTTTCATTTCAAAATTTTGAATTTGCAGTTTATAGACGAAATTTGCAATGCTTTTTGTATACAATCGTAGTGTTTTTTTTTTCTTAATCTATTTGTGCTTTCTAAAGAACTTGTATACAATCGTAGTGTTTTTTTTCTTAATCTATTTGTGCTATCGAACAATGTAGTGCTCTCTGTAGACGTTGATATATGTCTAAAATACCCTTTTTAATTAATTAATGCATTTTTTTACATTATTACCATGCTGACATGTCATGATCTCAACCATCAAGATTATCCAATCTAATGGTGAAGATGAGTCCCTAGGCTCACATATAATTACGGGTTCTCATTTGAACCCAACCCTATATATATCACTACAACAAATGACACCTACGTGGGCTCAAACAATGGCGAGCAAATAACTGCGCAGGTTTGCAGGGAGAACCAGTCGACCGTTTGCAGATCGACTGAGATTGTTTGTGACACCTCTCGACAGCTTGTGCTTTATGAGGAACCTGCTCCTTCGAGCAATGGTTATGTTGATCAGGTGGATATGGGTTCTTCGGATAAGGCTTCTCCTTCGGTGCAACATACTCCAACAGCCTGTCTTGCATGTGAAGAAGGCATTACAGTGGATGAATCGGACATTGGCAGTCAACATCGCACCCCTCTCTTTCGTAAACCTGCCACTGATCGAGAACTAATTGATATAATTAAACAACTACAACAGGAGTCTTCTACTCCTTTCATTGTTGACAATACAAAATCCTCTCTTGCCCTTCACCTTATGAGCATCGCTTCTACACAATCTTGGGCGGATATTGCTGAAAATGAAGATTCTACTCCTATACGCAGAGCTTCAAAGAGCTCCCTTAAGTGGGGGTTCCTTGTGAAGCGCTAGTATCTTTATTTTCAGTTATTCACTGATTTGCTATGTATTTGAATTTTTTTCTCCTTTTTTAATAAAATCGCAATTTATTAAAAAAAAAACTCAAGGCAGATAATACATCCTTTTAAAAATTACGAAAAAGCATAAATATGTTTCCAAATCTCAATCCCTACGTTTATGGAACTGTGAAAATCACGAACGGAGCCTTCTTCGAGATCCGAGCCGTTATCTCTTGCCCCCATAAACACGGCTCCTAAAGCCGCCGATACTCTTGTTACTTTGTCCGGTTTAGAAGGTAAGGATTACTGTATCGCTTCTAAACCTCCTAACAAAGTAGGAGGTGCCGAAGGACCCGTGCAAGCTTCAGCTTGTAACACTTGGAAGGTGTTAGAAGTCGTTAGAGAAGGATTAGAATGCTCAGGGGTCGGGTGGGGATCCGTACGGTTATGGATCTGGTGCTCACGAGGATCCGAACGTCGATGAGAACGTTTGGTGTTAACCGTTTGCCAACCGTCTCGAGCAGCTTTTTGATCAGCACGAGACTTATGAACAGGGCAAGAACCAACCAAGTGCCCAACTGATTTGCAAAATGAGCAGAGACCCGATAGGTTCTCATAACCTAATGAAATATATCCACAATACCCCTATCGTTCAATCATGACCGTCTCATGCAGGGTATTATCAAGGTTTAACTCCACTAACACACAAACAAAGTGGCCGACAGAGCCATTAATAGAACGCTCATCGACTTGCAGTGGCGTACCAACAACTTTAGCGATGTTCATAATGAACGAACGCTCCTAGTATTCAATAGGCAGCTCATCTGCCTTGAGTTTTTTTTAATCTAAAGTTTTTTTTAATCTTCAAGATTCTCCAAAGCATTTGCGGATCTTTATATATACTAGTTTCATACCCGTGTATTACACGGGATTTATCAAAAAATAAATATAAAAAATATTTGCGATAATTACAAATTTTTATTTAAAATGAGAAATTCAAATGATGTATTCTCAACTTTTGTCGTGTACATGTCTAATTTATTTATTAATTATTATAATTATTAAATCTTTATTTTAATGCTTAGATTCAATTCGTTAATAATTTATTTACATACTTATAAAAATTCAAAAGAAGTCATTATCTAAACCCGTGCCTAATCTCTACTTATTAATTACGTTATTTTGTATTTTAGTGTTTAGATTAAATTCGTTAATAATATTAATTACATACTTTGAAAACATAAACGGATGTKATACTCTCAACTCGTGTCGCATTGTATCGATGTCTAATCAATATTTAATAATAACAGGGAAACCCGCTTAAAATTGAGTTTGAAAAAATGTAAAATATACAACACCTGRGTCTTACATGTGAACATGTGATATAAAATATTAAATTTATAAGATACTGATAATTCTATTGAGAAAATGTCGTGCATCTAACTTGTAGTATATGTAATATTATTTTAATATTTTTTCTGCGTAAGATACTAATTTTTTCGTGCAGATATATAATATAGATGTATCAATGCATTATATTTTAATTAAATAAAAATATTAAGAATATATTTAATATTTATTTTTRTAGGCATAATAATTTATTATTAGTATTACGTTATCTTTTTTGTTTCACTTTGTTTTTGTTTTTTGTTTGGTGTAACAATAGTTTTACATATATATTTTTAATATTATTTTTGATTTATTATATTTGGATTAGATAAAAAAACTTTAAGTTTATATTTTTATATTTATTTCCATTTTTTAATAACTTTATATAACTCATATTTTTTATATAAATATTTATATATACACACACACACTACAAAAAATTCGGCGATACTGACGGCCTCCTGACGGATAATTAGCCGCCAGTATTTTTGCGGTCAGGATTGTTGTATCCTGACGGGAAATATAACCCGCCAGGGAATGCCGGCGGTTTTCTTGACGGCTTTTTGCCGCCAGAAAATGCCCGTCAGTATTCCTGTCGGGTTGTGCCCGCCAGAAATATCTGATGCTTTCCTGGCGGCCAAGCCGTCAGCATTCCTGGCGGGTTACTGGCGGATTTGCCCGCCAGGAATATACTGGCGGGTTGGCCGCCAGCACTAATAAACAAATAAAATAATTAAAAATTATTAAATTAATATTAATTAATAAACAATTTTAAATAAAATTTATTAATTAATAATTAAATTAAAAAATAATACACAATAAAATTTTAGAGATAATCCAAAATAAAATAATCCACTAATAAAAAAATCAAAACAAATCATTCAATAACTAA